>CM034153.1:315896033-316496033 GCA_019776745.2 Taxus chinensis
AGAGTTATTGAGTGATCCTAAGAAATAAAAAATGGGGGGAACAACTTTAGAAGATAAATTAGAAAAATAAGCAAGTAAAAATTAAGCTAAGGAGATATAATGGAGGGATGATAGGACTAAAATAGATAGGAAAGAGAGGACAAGTTCTGATAGCTGAATGACCATAGTAAAGTAGGTCGTAAATATGAGTAATATATGTAAATAAGGTATTAGGTGTGTTGATATGGGTAAGTGCACCAAGTTGGGGGGCCAAAAGGGGGTCTTAAGTGGATTCATTTTTCTGAAAAATAAAAAACTTCAACTTGTACAAGTTTTTCGAAATAGTTACACTCAAAATTGGAAGATGTTATAGAAATATGAATTGTAGAATTTTAAGTCTAGTTTCTAAGCTACTAAAGTTTATTGAAAACAGATAAGTTTAAGTTAGTCAAACAACTAAAATACCAATATGTGCTCCTTTTTTTTAAAAACATAATAGAGTGACTTTCATGCCCCCCACCATTTTTTGAGCACCATTTAGTATTTTTAAAAACCTTTTGGTAGAAAGATATCTAGGAGAATCTAGTTTGTGTTAGAATTTATTTTATATTTTTTTAGCAAATATTTTTTGTATTTATGATTTTTCTAGTATAGAAATTTTATGTTTTGAAAAATAACAGAGCTCCGACCGTGTGCCCCCCTAACTACCTCAAAATACTCAAAAATAAGATTTTTTTTAATATGTATAGAATTATTCCAAGTTTGTGCCTTAAAAACTTTTATTCAATTTTTATGAGTCAAAAAAAAGATACACGAAAAAAGATAGACATGTTTAAACTTCAAAAAATAGCTATAAAAAGGCATAGTTAAGAAAATAAATAATATGGAAACCTTGTATCTATTAGAAAAATTGAAAAATAATATTTATACAAAGAAGAAACTCTACTGTACCTCATGGTATAATTTTTTTTAAACAAATCAATCATTTGATGTTGATTTATCACGACAGAAGTTAGATTTTTGTGTTTTTCTGTAAAAACACGCGGTTTGTTGTGTTTGTGCAGGTCCATGCCTCAGGCTTAGGGATCCAAACTGGATCTCAAGCCTTGAATAATGTGTTGCAAAAGGTAAAAATCATAACATGTACGTGTTATTCTTTGTTTATATATTGTGGCCCCCCAATGTCCCTTTCATCTCTTTCACAGGAATTTTGCATAAATTTTGTTTGGTCTGTAATTTTTTGTACATTCTTGCACGAGTTTTTAGTAGTTAATTTTGTCCCCTACCCCAATAGTTGATTTTTTCTAATCATGGGTGATAAAATTTGAGCTAAGGACAAGAGAAAAGTAAAGAGCAAGACACTAGAGCAATTGGAAAAGATGAGAATAAAGAAATTGAAAAGAATGCAAAAACTTCGTATAGGGCAAGGTACATCTGCTATATCAAATGTAGCTAATGTATTAGAATATGGGGATGAAATACATAATGAAAATGTAGAGAATAATGATTTTGTAATGAATAATGATATTGAATTGAATGACAATGTTGGTATGGATGAAGAAATTGATATGAATCCAATTGTTGAACCCTTACCTGAGAATCCAAATGTTAACCCTGAAATTTGTATGAAAACAATGAATGAAGAAAGTAACCTTATAAATGAATCTTCACCTCTAAGAAAACCTTATTCCATTTTGCGAAGAACACCAATTCACTTAATTAATATTGATGAAAACACTATAAAACCAATGTCTAACAAAACGTCTGAAAGAAATGCAAGAAGAAAAGCTAGTTGAATTTGGGATAATTACTTTGAGAATTTAAATGACACACAAAGATGTCAATTAATTGTTAAATTAAGATGATACCTATAAAGAAGACCCTGGGGTTAAGAACATCTAATGTTGTTGATCAAAATGCGTCATTTGTTGAAAACATACATAAAACATACCAAACTATAGTTGGAAAAAGATGCACCAAAGATAGTAATGTTACACGACGTGCACTTACTAATTGTATAGTAAGTGATAAAATAGTTAATAAAAGCTTGATTAGAAAAACAAGTAGTGCTTTGAAGCTAAACAAAAAAACACTAATGAAATAAATAGAGAGACGTAAACGTCTTGAGTCAGTCAATAACACTGACTATTGGGCTTTCTCTAGTAGACTTCCATGAAAAGACAAAAATACATCTGATATTCTAAAAGAATTAATTGTAAAATTTTGGAATGAGAACTAAAGGTTGTCACTGAATAGAAGAGATAAAATAAAAAGAAGAATAGGTTCTTGTAATCATGAATCATGTGCAAAATATTTCTTAGATATGAATCAAACACAATTGTTCTCTAAGTTTAGGAACGAAAAATCCACAAATTAACTTTAGCCAAAGATTATTTGAAATGTGAAAACCCTTTTATGTGAAAATAAATCACTCACATACCACTTGTTGTTGCAGGCATCATATTGAATTTTCAATGCATTATGATATTTTTTGTCAAATACGTCATGTTTTGCATACTGACATCATGTTGCAAGAGTGTGGATTAAATGTCCCACCAAAATCTTCAAGGGAATTTATTTTGACAGTATTTTGTGAAAAATTAACTAGACAATTTTTTTATAACAAAGCATGTTTGGATGGAACGTGCAATGTATGTGGTGGCTTGCCAAATCTGAAAAGTTGTATCCATGAGGAGAGTACATATTCAATAGGAAAAGAATTGGTTTGTTTCACCAAATATAAATTTGTGTCATATCAATTAAAATATGGAAAAAAATCTAAAAGGTGTGAGCTTGTTACAAAACAATTACTTGTATTAGAATATATGGTCAAATTCAGAGAGAAATTTTTTATGAGTATGAAAGACACACACATAGAGCTCGATGGTTGGATGAACAATTCAAGTTAAGCAAGGGCACATTCCCACTTGGTACTATCATTTCAGTAGTTGAATTCATAGAGAATTACACATTGCAGCCACAAATGGAGATTCATTATCAATATTATAACTCAGTGCAAGTTGCTATTTTTGTGCATATAGCATTCATGCACTCTCCAGAAATCACTGAGCAAAATAAAAAATATTAAGAGAGTATCATTTCTACATCATTGATGATTAGAAAAATTCTACAGAATATGTACAAGGGTGTTTCCAGATGTTTATGGGAACTTCAATGAGAGGAACATTAGTTTCGATCAATATTACATTTGGTCAGACAACTGCACATCACAATTCAAGAATGCATGGATGTTTTATTGGCTAAGAAGGATACACAAAGAAACAAATGTACAATATATCTAGATTTTTACCGAGGTAGGGCATGGAAAAGGAGAGCATGATGGTGCAGGAACATGTGTGAAAATAGCACTTGTACGAGAAGAGTTAAAGCTCAAGGATGGTGCTAAATTTATAGATGTAAAAACATTGTTGATTGGTGTGTCAAGAATATGGGCCATGAATCTCAAGAGAGATCAATGGTTCGTAGATATTTTTGGTTGATAGAGGAACACCATTTAACAAACTTTTAAGATTTTATGATAGTTGTAGGATCAAGTGATATGCACTCATTCCATAGTTCAGATGTAAATTTTTGGACTATTTATACTAGGTGAATGGCATGTTTTTGTATATCATGCATTGATTTTGCGTGGAATGAATGTGAGTCACAGAATTGGGTAGATGAATGGACTTTTAGACCTCTAATTCCACTCAAGACATATCAAATGACAACATCACTTGACTTTGACCAAGTCTCTTATTTAGTGCAACAAGGTACATACATATATGTACATGCCATGTTTTAGATTTATAAATTATTAAATGGTCAACTCTTAATGTATTTTTAATTTGAATGAACAATTTTACTTTGTGATGTAGGGAACATTTTTGCAGTTATTGCGACGAAATTTAATGAAGAGGGAACATACTACTTCTTGTCTCGTTGTGTAGAGGGAAACAAAATTGACTTCCACATTCATTGATGGTGAAGACCTTGAGTATCCCACTGGGTCAATAGTAGTTACCGGAACTTGGCTTTGATAATATCCTATCAAAAAATCAAACATTTAGTTGTTTGAAGACTATGAAGTACATTGAAAGATACTTCACTATTCACATTTGGTCCTTGTAACAAATATTAAATTGATCAAATATCGAGGTCGGCCATTAAATAAGAATCTGTGGAAGGTTCATGAATCAAATCATGAAGCAATTCTTGCTACTATCAAGAGTAGAGTTGATCCTTATGGTTCATTAGATTGAATTTGCAAAGGTATGTTCTTCATGAATTTAATTTCAATACTTAAATGATTTTGTTTAAATTTTGTATGATTTAAAATTCTATTTAATTGCTTACTAACATGTTTATGTAGGTTAGTGGTGCCAAAAAAAGCTTCCACCTTCACGTGGTTGGCACTGTTAGTAGATAATTTATTATTCTTGAAGCCAAGTGAAGCTAAGAGAAATTAAATATTAGAAAGGAACAAAAAATAGAAATTCTCATTTCACCACCTATATTGTGTGAAACACTTATAGTATTCAAGTGATTGGCAATGGACAACCTTACACTGACTCAGACTGCAACATTTTGTGCGTTTGCAAACAATAGGACAATAATAGAACTAGTGGAGATGGATAAAACCATGATAGGATTTCATAGAGGGCCCCAACATGGAGGTTTCGGATCTGAAGAGACGTCTCTAGGTGCCATGGAGTCTGAGAAATCACGTCAGTGTAGTCCCTTAAGAGACCTAAGACCAAAACACGCTATATCTTTGACGGGTGATTTCTCATACTCTGTGGCACCTAGAGACGTCTCGTCCAAACTAAAACTTCCATGTAGAGTCCCTCTACGAAATTATTTCATGGTTTTATCCATATCCATTCGGTTCTATCGCTGTCCTATTGTTTGCAAACATGTGAAATAGTGTAGTCTGAGTCGGTGCAAGGCTTCCAGATGCTATATTTTGCAAACGGTAGCTCGTGGGACAGAACCGTCTGCGCCAACATGTCCAGATGGCCAAATGAACACTATTGGAGGCTTTGTTTTGGTTCCCTACGCTCACTGTGTTTTCAGGCTACCTCGTCCGGGCGTAGTCTCTTAAGAGCCCTGAGACCAAAACACGCTATATCTTCGACAAGTGATTTCTCAAAGTCTGTGGCACCTAGAGATGTCTCGTCTGATCCTAAACCTCCATGTTAGGGCCCTCTACAAAATTCTATTGTAGTTTTATCCATCTCCATTGAGTTATCTTATTGTCCTATTGTTTGCAAACACGTAAAATATTGCAGTCTAAGTTAGTATAAGGTTGTCAGATGTAATACTTTGCAAACAGAAGCTCTTGGCATAGAACTAACTATGCCAACATGTAGGGGTGGTCGGGTTAACACTAGGGGAGACTTTTTTTTGGTTCCCTACGCTCCCCATGCTTTCAGACTATCTCATCTGGGTGTAGGCCCTTAAGAGCCCTGAGACCAAAACACATTATATCTTTGATGGGTGATTCTCGGACTCTGTGGCATCTAGAGATGTCTCATCAGATCCTAAACCTCCACATCAAGGCCCTCTATGAAATTATATCATGGTTTTATCCATCTCCATTCGGTTCTCTCATTTTCCTATTGTTTATAACCACGCGAAATAGTGCAGTCTAAGTCAGTATAAGGCTGCCAAATGTAATACTTTGCAAATGGAAGCTCTTGGCACCGAACCAACTACACAAAAATGTCAAGGTGTCCAGGTAAACAATAGGGGAGGAATTTTTTTGGTTCCCTATGCTCCCTGTGCTTTCGGACTACCTCATCTGGGCATAGGCCCTTAAGAGCCATGAGACCAAAACATGTTATATCTTTGATGGGTGATTTCTCGGACTCTGTGGCACCTAGAGATGTCTCATCAAATCCTAAACCTCCATGTCGGGGCCCTCTACGAAAGTATATTTTGGTTTTATCCATCTCCATTTGGTTCTCTCGCTTTCCTATTTTTGCTAACGTTTGAAATAGTGCAATTTGAGTCAGTATAAGGCAGCCAAACACAATATTTTGCAAAAGGAAGCTCTTGGTGCCAAACCAACTACACCAACATGTCGAGGTGGCTAGGTGAATGCTAAGGGAGACTTTATTTTGGTTCCCTATGCTCCTCGTGCTTTCAAACTACCTCATCCGATGTAGGCCCTTAAGAGCCTTGAGACCAAAACATGTTATATCTTCGACGGGTGATTTATCGGACTCCGTGGAAACTAGAGACATCTCGTTAGATCCTAAACCTCCATGTCGAGGTCCTCTACAAAATACTATCTCGGTTTGATCCATATCCATTCAGTTCTCTCGTTGTCCTATTGTTTGCAAACACATGAAATCGTGTAGTATGAGTAAGTATAAGGCTGTCAGACGCAACACTTTTCAAACAGAATCTCTTCGCGCTGAACCAACTATGCCAACATGTCAAGGTGGCCAGGTGAATACTAGGGAAGGATTTTTTTTAGTTCCCTATGCTTCCCGTGCTTTTGAGCTACCTCGTCCAAGTGTAGTCTCTTAAGAGCCTAGAGAGAAAAACACACTATATCTTCGATGGGTGATTTCTCGGACTCCGTGGCACCTAGAGATGTCTTGTTAGATCCTAAACCTCCACATTAGGGCCCTCTATGAAATCCTATCATGGTTTTATCTATCTCCATTATGTTCTCTTGTTGTCCTATTATTTATAAATGTGTGAAATAGTGCAGTCTAAGTAAGTATAAGGCTGTCAGATGCAATACTTTGCAAATGGAAGATCTTAGCACCAAACCAACTACGCCAACATGTCAGGGTGGTTAAGTGAATGCTAGGGGGAGGGTTTTTTTTTGTTCCCTACGCTCCCCATGCTTTCAGGCTACCTCATCGAGGCATAGGCCCTTAAGATCCCTAAGACCAAAACACGCTATATCTTCGATGGTTGATTTTTCAGAATCCATGACACCTAGAGATGTCTTGTCAGATCCTAAATCTCCATGTCAGGGCCCTCTACGAAATCCTATTGTGGTTTTATCCATCTCCATTCAATTCTCTCATTGTCCTATTATTTGTAAACACACGAAATAGTGTAGTCTGAGTCAGTATAAGGTTGACAGACGTAATACTTTGCAAATGGAAGCTCTTGGTGCCGAACCAACTACACCAACATGTCAAGGTGGCCAGGTGAATGCTAGGGGAGGCTTTGTTTTGGTTCCCTATGATCCTCATGCTTTCGGACTACCTTGACTGGGTGTAGGCCCTTAAGAGCCCCAAGACCTAAACACACTATATCTTCGACGAGTGATTTCTCAGATTCCGTGACACCTAGAGATGTCTCGTCAGATCCTAAACCTCCATGTTGGGGCCCTCTACAAAATCCTATAACAGTTTTATCCATATCCATTCGGTTCTCTTGTTGTCCTATTATTTGTAAATGCATGAAATAGTGCAGTCGGAATCACTATAAGGTTGCCAGACGCAATACTTTGCAAACGAAATCTCTTGGCGCCGAACCATCTATGCCAACACGTCGGGGTGGCTAGGTTAATGCTAGGGAAGGATTTTTTTTGTTCCCTATGCTCCCCATGCTTTCGGGATACCTCATCCAGGCGTAGTCTCTTAATATCCCTGAAACAAAATCACACTATATCTTCGACGGGTGATTTTTCAGACTCCGTAGCACCTAGAGACATCTTGTCAAATTCTCTCATCCTATTGTTTGCAAACGCCTGAAATAGTGCAGTCTTAGTCAGTATAAGATCGTTAGACACAACACTTTACAAATGGAATCTCTTGGCACTGAACCAACTACGCCAACATGTTGAAGTGGCTAGGTGAATCCTATGGAAGGATTTTTTTGGTTCCCTATGCTCCCTGTGCTTTTGGGATACCTCGTCTAGGCGTAGTCTCTTAAGAGCCCTGAGACCAAAACATGCTATATCTTTGACGGGAGATTTCTCAGATTCTGTGGCACCTAGAGGTGTCTCCTCAGATCCTAAACCTCCAAGTTGGGGCCCTCTACAAAATCCTATTGTGGTTTTATCCATCTCCATTTAGTTCTCTCGTTGTCCTATTGTTTGCAAATGTGTGAAATAGTGCAGTCTGAGTCAGTATAACGCTGCCAGACATAATACTTTGTAAATGAAAGCTCTTGACACCAAACCAACTACGCTAACATGTCAGGGTGGCAAGGTAAATGATAGGAAAGGCTTTTTTTTGGTTCCCTACGCTCCCCATGCTTTCAGACTACCTCGTCTGGGTGCAGGCCCTTAAGAGCCTTGACACCAAAACACGCTATATCTTCGATGGGTGAATTTTTGGATTCCGTGACACCTAGAGATGTCTCGTTAGATCCTAAAACTCCATGGTGGGTCCCTCTACAAAATCCTACCATGGTTTTATCCATCTTCATTCGGTTCTCTTGCTGTCCTATTGTTTGCAAACTCGAGAAATAGTGCATTCTGAGTCAGTATAAGGCTTCAAGACGCAATAATTTACAAATGGAAGCTCTTGGTGCCAAACCAACTATGCCAACATGTCGGGGTGGCCAGGTGAATGCTAGGGGATTCTTTTTTTTTGTTCCCTATGCTCCCCGTGCTTTCAGACTACCTTATTCGAGCATAGGCCCTTAAGAGCCTTGAGACCAAAACACGCTATATCTTCGACGGGTGATTTCTCAGACTCCGTGGCACCTAGAGATGCCTCGTCAGATCTTAAACCTCCACATCAAGGCCCTCTAAAAAATATTATCATAGTTTTATCCACATCCATTTGGTTCTCTCGTTGTCCTATTGTTTGTAAACACGTGAAATAGTGCAGTCTGAGTCAGTATAAGGCTTCCAGATGCAATACTTTGCAAACAGAAGCTCTTGGAGCCAAACCAACTACTCCAACATGTTGGGGTGATGAGGTGAATGCTAGGGGAGGCTTTTTTTTGGTTCCCTATGCTCCCTGTGCTTTCAAACTACCTCATCTGGGCATAGGTCCTTAAGAGCCCTAAGACCAAAACACACTATATCTTCGACGGGTGATTTCTTAGAATCCATGGTGCCTAGAGAATTCTTGTCATATCCTATACCTCCACATTGGGACCCTATACAAAATCCTATCGCAGTTTTATACATCTCTATTCGTTTCTCTCGCTATCCTATTGTATGGAAACACATGAAATAGTGCAGTCTGAATCAATATAAGATTGCTAGACGCAATACTTTACAAATGGAAGCTCTTGGCACCGAACCAACAATGCCAACACATCAAGGTGGCTAGGTGAATGCTAGGTGATGCTTTTTTTTAGTTTCCTACGCTCCCCGTGCTTTCAGACTACTTCGTCCAGGCATAGGCCCCTATTAGCCCTGAGACCAAAACACGTTATATCTTTGACGGGTGATTTCTTAGAATCCATGACACCTAGAGATGTCTCGTCAGATCCTAACCCTCCACACCAGGGCCCTCTACGAAAGCATATCATGGTTTTATCCATCTCCATTTGGTTCTCTCACTGTCCTATTGTTTGCAAACGTGCAAAATAGTGTAGTTTGAGTCAGTATAAGGTTGCCAGACGCAATACTTTGCAAACAGAAGCTCTTGGCACCGAACCAACTACGCCAACACGCTGAGGTGGCTAGGTGAATGCTAGGGGAGACTTTGTTTTGGTTCCCTACTCTCCCCATGATTTCAGACTACCTTGTCCGGGCGTAGGCCTTTAAGAGCCCTAAGACAAAAACACGCTATATCTTTGATGAGTGATTTAAGGGACTTTGTGGCACCTAGAGATGTCTCGTCAGATGCTAAACCTCCACATCAGGGCCCTATACAAAATCATATAATGGGTTTATCCATCTCCATTTAGTTCTCTTGTTGTCCTATCATTTGCAAACGCGTGAAATAGTGAAGTCTAAGTTAGTATAAGGCTGTCAGACATAATACTTTGCAAACGAAAGCTCTTGTTGCCGAACAAACTACACCACCACATCGGGGTGGCTAAGTGAATGCTAGTGGAGGATTTTTTTGGCATTCCCTACACCTACCCCGTCGCTTAGCGGACTACCTCATCTTCAGGCGTAGTCCCCTTAAGAGCCCTGAGGCCAAAACAAGCTATATCTTCGATGGGTGATTTCTCAGACTCTGTGGCACCTAGAGACATCTCGTCAAATCCGAGACATCCATGTCAAGGCCCTCTATGAAATATTCTCGCAGTTTTGATCCATCTCCATTTGGTTCTCTCATTGGCCTATCCTATTATTTGTAAACAGATGAAATAACGTGCAGTTTGAGTCAGTATAAGGCTGACCAGAAGAAATAATTTGCAAACAGAAGATCTTAGTGCCTTGAACCATGCTACACCAACATGTCAGAAGTAGCTAGGTAAATGCTAGGGGAGGCTTTTTTTTTGGTTCTCTATGCTCCCCATGCTTTCGGTCTACCTTGTTCAGGCGTAGGCCCTTAAGAGCCCTGAGACCAAAACATGCTATATCTTCGACGGGTGATATATCAAAATCCGTGTCACCTAGATACGTCTCCTCATATCATAAACCTCTATGTCAAGGCCCTCTACAAAATCCTATCATAGTTTTATCCATTTCCATTTGGTTCTCTCAATGTCTTATTGTTTGCAAATGTGTGAAATAGTGCAGTCTGAGTCAATATAAGACTGCCATATGTAATACTTTGCAAATAGAAGCTCTTAGCACCGAACCAACTACGCAAACATGTTAAGGTGGGCAGGTGAATGCTAGGGGAGAATTTTTTTGGTTCCCTACACTCCCTGTGCTTTTGGACTACCTCATCCAGGTGTAGGCCCTTAAGAGCCCTAAGACCAAAACACGTTATATCTTCGACGAGTGATTTCTCAGAATCTGTGGCATGTAGAGATGTATCATCAGATCCTAAACCTCCACATATGGTCCCTCCATGAAATTATATAACAATTTTATCCATATCCATTCGGTTCTCTTGTTGTCCTATTGTTTACAAACGTGCGAAATAGTATAGTCTAGGTCAGTATAAGGTTGCTAGACATAATACTTTACAAACGGAAGCTCTTAGTACCAAACCAACTACAAAAATATGTCAGGGTGGGTAGGTGAATGATATGGGAGGCTTTGTTTTGGTTCCCTATGCTCCCCATGCTTTTAGACTACCTCATCCTGGTGTAGGCCCTTAAGAGCCTTGAGACCAAAACACATTATATCTTTGACGAGTGATTTCTCAGACTCCTTGACACCTAGAGACATCTCTTCAGATCCTATACCTCCATTTGGTCAAGACCCTCTATGAAATCCTCTCATGGTTATATTCCATCTCCATTCGGTTATCTTGTTTTCCTAATTGTTTGCAAACGCACGAAATAGTGCAGTCTGAGTCAGTGTAAGGCTTCCAAATGCAATACTTTGCAAACGGAAGCTCTTGGCACCAAACCAACTACACCAACACATCGAGGTGTCCAAGTGAATGTTAGGGGAGGATCTTTTTTGGTTCCCTACGCTCCCCGTGCTTTTGGACTACCTCGTTTGGGTTTAGGCCCTTAAAATCCCTGAGACTAAAACACGCTATATCTTTAAGGGGTGATTTCTCACACTCCGTGGCACCTAGAGATGTCTCTCCAGATCCTAAATCTCCATGTTAAGTCCCTCTACAAAATCCTATCATGGTTTTATCCATCTCCATTCAGTTCTCTCATTGTCCTATTGTTTGTAAACACGTTAAATAATGTAGTCTGAATCACTATAAGGCTGCCAGACACAATACTTTGCAAACGGAAGCTCTTGGCGCCAAACCAACTATGCCAACACATCAGGGTGGCTAGGTTAATACTAGGGGAGGATTTTTTCTATTCTCTACGCTCCCTGTGCTTTCGGGCTACCTTGTCCAAGCATAGTCTCTTAAGAGCCCTGAGATAAAAACATGCTATATCTTCAACGAGTGATTTCTCGGACTCCATGGCACCTAGAGATGTCTCATCAGATTCTAAACCTCCAAGTTGGGGCCCTCTACGAAATCCTATCATATTTGTATCCATATTCATTTTGTTCTCTCACTGTTCTATTGTTTGTAAATGAGTGAAATAGTGCAGCCTGAGTCAGTATAAGGCTGCCAGATGTAATACTTTGCAGACGGAAGCTCTTGGTGCTGAACCAACTACGCTAACATGTCAAAGTGGCGAGGTGAACACTAGGAGAGGATTTATTTTGGTTCCCTATGATTTTGGGATACCTTGTTCGGGTGTAGTCCCTTAAGAGCCTTGAGACCAAAATAAGCTATATCTTTGACGCATGATTTCTCACACTCCGTGGCACTTAGAGACAGCTTGTTAGATCCTAAACCTCCATGTCGGGGCCCTCTAAGAATTCCTATCATGGTTTTATCCATATCCATTTGGTTCTCTCGCTGTCCTATTGTTTGCAAATGTGCAAAATAGTGTAGTATGAGTTAGTATAAGGCTGCCATACACAATACTTTGCGAACGGAAGCTCTTGGCACCGAACCAACTATGCCAAAATGTCAGGGTGGCCAAGTGAACAGTAGGGGAGGATTTTTTTTGGTTCCCTATGCTCCCCGTGTTTTCAGACACCTCGTCCGGTCGTAGGCCCTCAAGAGCCATGATACCAAACCACGATATATCTTCAACATGTGATTTCTCAAACTTCGTGGCACCTAGAGATGACTCGTCAGATCCTAAACCTCCATGTATGGTCCCTCTACAAAATCCTATTACGGTTTTATCCATATCCATTTGGTTCTCTCACTGTCCTATTGTTTGCAAACATGTGAAATAGTGTAGTCTGAGTCAGTATAAGGTTGCCATACGCGATACTTTGCAAACAGAAGCTCTTGGTGCCAAACCAACTACGCCAAAATGTCGGGGTGGCTAGGTGAATGCTAGGAAATGATTTTTTTTGGTTCCCTATGCTCCCCGTGCTTTCGAACTACCTCGTCTAGGTATAGGCCCTTAAGATCCCTTAGACCAAAACACACTATATCTTCAACGGGTGATTTCTCAGACTTAGTGGCACTTAGAGACATCTCATCAGATTCTAAACCTCCATGTCGGGGCCCTCTACAAAATCTTATCGTATTTTTATCCATCTCAATTCTGTTCTCTCGTTGTCTTATTGTTTGCAAACATGCGAAATAGTGTAGTTCAAGTCAGTATAAGGCTGTGAGATGCAATACTTTGCAAATGGAATCTCTTGGCACCAAACCAACTACGCCAAAATGTCGGGGAGGCTAGGTGAATGCTAGGGGAGGATTTATTTTGGTTCCCTATGCTCCCTGTGCTTTCGGACTACCTCATATGGGCATAGGCCCTTAAGAGCCTTGAGACAAAAACACACTATATCTTCGACGGGTGATTTCTCAGACTCTATGGCACCTAGAGATGTCTCATCAGATCCTAAACCTCCATATCGGGGCTGTATATGAAATACTATCATAGTTTTATCCATCTCCATTCGGTTCTCTCATTGTCCTATTGTTTGTAGACATATGAAATATTGTAGTCTCAGTCAGTGTAAGGCTGTCAAACACAATAAATTACAAACATAAGCTCTTGGTGCTGAACCAACTATGCCAACACATCCATATGTCTTGGTGAATACTAGGGGATACTTTGTTTTGGTTCCATACACTCCCTATGCTTTCAGACTACCTCGTCTGGGCGTAGGCCCTTAAGAGCCCTGAATGACTAGATTAGCTTTAGAATGAATTTGGTAGGGGAATTTCTAAGAACACACGGGAGTTATCAAGTGCCTAGTAAATCTTTCTTGTTTAGTTCTGAATGGGAGTCATCTGGCCTACGGCTTAGTGACCTTCCATTCATTGATAATTTATGCTATGATAAACCCATGGATGCTTTCAAAAGTTCCTTCAAAAGGATAGAGGTAGTCATCAAACATAGTGAAGGGTGTGGTGTGATTTCCAAACAACTTGAAATACATATAGATTTAGAGGTAATAAAATGAATTGGACATGACTAGACAATCAAGAATCATTGAGTGTCCAAATCAGAATGTCATTGCATCTGGAGACATTCTCAAGCATTGGAGTAATGTACATGGAGAGACATTCTCAAAATATCAACAGATGAAAGGCATCAAATTGTGACGAATCTCAGGTGTTTTAATAGGGGATAAGACTAACAAGCACAAAAGAATGTAGTAAGTGCATGATAAGATAGGAACCATTACAAAGATACCATGAGCAAGAAGAAGCGCAAGTAAGGTAAATACACCTATACAAATTGATAAATTAAATGAATAATTACTCAGATTAGGTAACTCTTTATATACATACATTATATAAATATTGATTTCCAAAGTTTGATGCATATTATACATTGAAAATGCTAGTACATGTACATCACCAATAAATGAAAAAATAATCCATAATGTCTTAAATATTGTCAAGTGCACATCATATTAGTTTCATATAAAAATAATCTAAAAAATGTAAGGTCTCATACAAAAATATGAAATTCCAAATAATATTTTAGTGTGCATAATAAATATAAAAATGCCCAAATAGGTCATATACCATCAAGTTCAAATTCCATATAGGCGTACATAAGATGCCATGTACAAAGGCATACAAATTTTTTTTATGTAAGACATTTATATTTCCTAATCATCAAAATCTATACCTCTCTTGGCCTTGCTCAAAGAAGGCCCTCCCTTAGACGAAGATGGAGATCTATGAGATGAATTTGGATCGTCTGAGCCCATACTATGAGTCCTCTTCCGTTGAATACTCGCCTGTAAATGTAAACAATGTTTTTTTTCAAAGCTTAATTTATATATGTTTTCAACATGTATTTGATACCATGTTAGAGTGAAAGTATTTACATAAATACACAAAATTACCGCAAGTTGTCGATCACGCCAAATTTGCATCTCATGCTCAGATCAGTCATCAGGAGCTCTTGAAGTATGAACGGGGGTACGAGGATGATGAGATGGAGGAGTCTGTGCCCTCGGAGTCAAAATGGAGGGGCTTGAAGTTCCCTGCATACACATAAGATCAGAAAATCTAACATCAGAATTAGTGAAAATATAACTAAGTACATGTATGTGTAATGACAATATTTTAACTAATTTTATCAATATAGAACTATTGTTTTTACCCCACCACGCCTGTGAATCAAATGAATAGGGCTGCTACCTATCATAAGTAACTCCTGCATATACACAATGAAGGACATTATTAATATAATTTAATAATTCTACAATGAAATACATTACTAACATGTAATTTAACATAATATGAATTACACGAGAAATTTAACAAAATTAATACCTTAGTGAGTTGATGCGTAGATGAAATTGCAGTGGCAACACCTTTCTCTACTTGTCGAAGAGATGGTGGGGTGTCTAATGAAGTCAACATATTTATCAAACATGTATCACATGAGTTAGATGGACATACAAGAACATACATAGCTTTGAATTCAAAACTAATATATATATATATATATATATTTGCTTGTATGTGAAAATTTTACATAATTAACATTCTAAATTACCTCTGTGAATGTATGTGTATGTATGGTGCTCGCTGCCTGTGGTTGGGATGAAGATGCGCCTCCCACGCACTGTAATATCAATGCATGTACATGTACAAATACAATTATTTCAAAAATTTAACATATATATATATATATATATATATATATATATATATATATATATATATATATATATATATATATATATATATAAGTAAATCAAGTACTCCAAAATTTTTGTAACACACATGATAAAACATAACAAATACTTGCAAAGGTGACGCTGATGACTGTAATCCAAATGTCTAAAAAAGGCATCTAACATAGTGACATTATCATGTGCACCCCTAGCACCAACTCCACCAAAATCAGTATGCATGAAAGTATCATCCTCCTCAAGCCCCAAACATATGCTACCACATGACGAGAAAAGATGTGGCCTCGTGCTAGTACTCCATGAGGGAATACTTTGTGTACCTCTGCGAGCATCTGGCTCAGAAATCTCCCTCGTATGTTCAACAAGGGTCGCAGATAGCCCCTAAAGTGCATGGAGTGTATAAATCATTACTGTCTCCTTCATTGATTGAGGGACAATCTTAAGGTGAGGGGGATTCTGTGCAGGGACTCTACCCTACTGAATAGGTGCACGTTGTGCACTTGGTCGATCTTGTGTAGATCCTTTTCCTTAGCCTGGAAATCTCGGAAATCAAAATAATTTGGGATCTCGTTGAGGATAAACTCGCAATAGATTTTCCTCATAAAGTATAGTGGCACCTTGTTGTTATTACAAGGTGGAAAATCAAACACCATCCACCATCGATCCCAAAAATTATTTTTAATCAAATTATTATTGCACTAATGGATGGGAAACCATTTACATGAAAATAGAACAGGAAAATTAGTGCGTGGGTCCATGAATAATGCACATATGAGGTCTTTTATAATTTAAGTTTTCTTTGCATCCACAGATGACAAATTTTTGGAATAATAAACCCTACAACCCTCTCTGTAAGTTGTCCAATGATCAATTTACCTCGTTTCCACATCAACTTGAGAAAGTAATGCCTCCAATGTGTTTGCAAGAGAGGCGCGGTGGGGGTTTGTAGATTGTGAATCCCTCATTCTTTTCATTAAATCCTCAATTTCAATTTTGTTTTCAACTATATGGGCTGATAAATTTTCTTGATTACCCAGGGGATGTTGAGCAATTATGGGAGGGTTGGGAGGGATGACAAGAATAACAGGGTTTGGTTGTGGTTGTTTCCCACGACCTTAAACTGTAACAATAAAAAAATGTATTCAATTCAAATTTTAATCTATAATTATCATATTTCAATGCAATTTTGAGAAAATAATTGTGCCTACCTCTTCTCCGTGGTGCCATTGTCGATTCAGATCTCCCCAGTGATCCAGAAACGATCCTTTGAGCTTGAGATCCAGCTAAATGAAAAAACACGAGGGCATGGTTAAGCTCTGAAACTCGCGTTTGAGGGAGATAAAATGATAGAGGCTCGGGCCTCTTTTTTTATTTATAGCAGACATAATGCGTACGCGTTATGCTTTGGTAAATCCAAAACCTGAGAATTTAAAAAACGATCATGTTATAATAAAATGTGTATGCATTTTTTCATTTTTTCAGGTTTTTGTCCACTTTTTGGCCCCCCAACTTCGTGCACTTACCCATATGAAGAAACCACTCTTGAAATATTACACGTATGAAAATAGGAAAAATGATGATAAAAGGTGTGAACATGAACCACATATGTTAGGATCCTAATTTTTAAAAATAAGTGTTAGTTGAAAGTTTTCATAAAAAATTACACAATCTATTATTGGATTTGTTATGATGTCATGTTTCTAATAATTCCTCTGAAAATTTGACTGGAGTTATGGGTTGCACAGATATCACATGTTTACAAAATCTAGGTGTAAATAATTAAAAGTTTCACATTTAGTATAAATCCTATAAATAGGAATACAAACCTCTCATCAATCACTTTATGAATATATATTATATGATTATGGAGTTTTGGCTTATTCAATTTTTTGAAACTAAATTCTATGGTGAGAGTATGAGGGGGTGGTCTATGTTGATGAGGTAGAGACCAAGGAGGGAATTTTGAGGTATATCTATTATTATGTTTTATTTTTCAATAAGAAAAAGACATATAGGGTCAAAATTCAGAATTAGGACTTGTGGTCAATCCAAGGAATAGAATTTCCTCAAGAAGCATCAAAAGGTATGTGTAGACAAAATCTATTTGGGTTTGACATAAATTTACTTTAAAGATTGCTATGTTAGGTTTTTGAATTTTAAATTTTGAAAAGGGAACGCAACTTTTCACAAAACATCATTATCTGTGATGGAAAAAATATAACATAAGGGTCAATGTATCTTATTATCACTAAATTCTCTAGTGTAAGCTTTGCAAAATGGGTGATATCACTTATTTTCCTCAAAATGGTTGATATAATTTTGCAATATAGCCATTACTAGTTGACATAGATGGTCAATGCCATTTTAGCTAGATGGCAAATGTAGTAGGAAATGGGAGATTTTTTCTTATATTGTTGATGGAATAGGATTTGAGAGGTTTTGCTTGATATTTTATGTATTTATTATTTATCATATTTTCTCTAACTAAGAATAATGTGTGATTATTGTTTTTCTATTTTTTTATGTTTAGATATGGGTCTGGTAGTGGAATAAAATAGATGAAATACTAGTTTCTTGACTTGTTGAGATGATTATTAGACCATAATAAAGTACAACTACTTTTTATATGTTTTGGAGGGATTATGCGCATGTGCACGTGCGCGCACACACACACACACAAAATTTAGCAAGATGAAAACTTTATTTTGATGTTTGTTAACTTCAAGGACACATTATAATGGATGTTTAGAGGATATACCATTTTTTCAAGGATATACAAGTGATACCAAATTAACCTTTAAGGAAAATAATTTCATTTACATGGATATTTTGTGATGTACTTAAGAGAGATGAAGAGTAGAAAGAGAAAACATAGTAGGCCACATGATTATTTTGATATCATCCATTGTGTTTGATAGTCTAAATAAGGATGGTATATATTTTAGCTATTTTTTATATTAGAAAGGTGATTATATAGATGGTTTTGATATAGATATTTTTACATAAGTATGATGGAGTACCATTGTTTTCCATAATTTATGTCAAGTTTTACTAGATTAGTGCATTATGTTTAGCTAAGGTATAGGGATATGGGTTAAAATAGAACATGATTTAAATTATATTTTTGTTTAATATTATCTAGTTATTGGGTCAGTGATACTTATCTCAACTTAGATATATAGAAGGATATTAATGTATCGGCATATAGGTACCCTACTATAGATAAAATTGTATGTTACCATAATACTATAGTGGGATATATGACCAAGTGTTAGGAACGAGATGGATACCTTAGGTTACACACAATTCAATGGGAGGCTATAATATGTAAAGCTTATGTATGTATTTTGAAAGGTGTTTGTATTGAAAACCTACATTGGTAATGTATGGTATCACTAAGATTATAGGGAATTATCTATTATGGGAAGAAAATAACCCATAGTGGAACTATAATTACCACCATACTAGCCTTTGAATACTAGAGATTAAATATAGATAAGGGAAAGAGATTGTATTATCTCCATTGATATCATAGAGGAAACACCAAAAGCTATAGGGATAGGATAATTATTATAGGAAGAGGTTAGATAGATATGCGGTAGCATGGGAATTATTTTAGGTGATATAGATTAGTCCATACCATCATTCCTTAGTTCGAGTGTTTTTCCTTGTTACATCTCGTCTCAATAAAAATTGGTACTATCATTAAGAATGTAAATTAAGGAGTTCATATGGTGGTTAATTATCCTCTAAAATATTCCATATTAGGAACATCCTAATTATAGATATAGGTATAGAAATTTGATAAGCATATATACAACCAAATCTCGTAGAAATTTAGAGGGATAGATGGGACTGTGTATTTTTTATGAGGCCAAAAATGAAGAGGAGGATCATCATGCTAGGTGGCATGGTGAATGACACATTTATTGAGGAATGACCAAGGCATTTAGGTATAATTTTTTCTTAATATTTTATTAATTTATTTCCTTTCTTAGAGTATGTTATGGCTAACACACCCCTATTCTCCTTTTGGAAATAAAATAGAGCATACCTTTTAAATGAGTTGTAAAATTGATTTTTTAAATCTTCAAAATTAAGTTTACAGTATTCATAGATATTTTCAAGGTGTTGTATCTTTTAAAAAAAAATATGAACAAATTTGATATGACTAAGAAGGTCTTTGATCTTCCTTTATAACTTAACCATGAAAAAGTGCATATTTTAATGAATGAAAACACATAGTTATTTTTTTATGATTTTAAAAATGTTTTCAAGGTTTAATTCATGATTTTATTCACATTTATATAATTATTTTATCTTTAAAATTTATTTCATGGGTATATTTTAGTGTTGAATATGTTCAACTCAAAATAGGATAAAACCCAAAAATATTTCTAGTTTTTAGAAGGAAAAAACTCTCATACATTCGATTGGCAGAAAAATCCTTGAATAGGAATTAAATGTGAAACCATCAACTTCAAGCTTAGTAGTAAAAATCTATTGCATATTGATGTTTCATTGATTTATGACAAGTGTCAACCATAAACTTTGCAAGAAGGATTGGGAGAGAGTTAAAATTTTAACAACTTCATGGCATGTGGTTATACCTATTTGGGCCATGTGTCTATCATTGAAATATGTTATACATTAGCATTTATAAAACTTTGGGCAAAAATTTAAAAATTTTAAAGTCTTGTATATGGTAAGCACGGATGGAAAAATGTTTCCATGATTAGTGAGCTAAGAAGATATGAAGTCAAAGGTTCACAATTCTGTTGAGTATGGTTTCATCGATTAGAAACAAGTTAGAAATGTTGGCGGTAAGGTGAACACGCAAATTAAATTTGTGAAGCCTTGTGGGACATGGTAACACCGATGGAAGCCACATGTCTCTCATCTACATACTACAACATATGACAAGTCAAGGTCAAAGCTAAAAACTCACAACTTTTTGGTGAGAAGGAAATCCGATGGCTGACATATGTCATAGATCAATGGGACTTAGTGTTTGAATAGGGAAGTAAAGTTAGAGAAATCATAAATGGAAGCCAAGTCATAAGGTTTAGGTTCATATGTGTGTTTTAAATAAATTAGAGGTAAAGGAATATATGGAGCTTTAATAAAGCTAAGTCATCAAAATTTTAAACATTATTGTGTTTTTTTATGTTTGGTTAAACCATGAGTTAGATGGTTAAAGAGAATTTTTTTGGGTGGGTATGTATAGAAATTATAAAAAAAAAGAGAAAAAGGGTGGTAACCAATCACGTAAAAAACAAAGAGGTTATTTTCTAAGCATTTTAAAAATCATTTTGTTCATACAATTATAAAATTTTCCAGTTGTGCTTAATCATAGTGATGATTATTTTCAAAGAGTTGATGAGAAAAAAACAAGTTTCATCTATTGCACAAAATAGCATTATCCCTTTTCTTATAAAGTGGAATCAGATTTAGTATTAAGAGTTAAATAATTTATTTAAGATAAAATGTAGAGTATATTTGATCTATCTTTTAAAAGTCTATTACAATCTAAATGTTTTCATTTCCTAATATTTCTTGTAATTTTAAGTGTCGTATTGTGTATGAGCAGGTAATTTGATCTATAGAATGTATTTTAACAAGTGCAAGACTCACATAGATAATTGCAAGACACAAATTTGAGAGCATGGGACTCATAGGTCACAGAGTGTAGGACTCGCATAATCAACACATGAATTACTCTAACTAAAATTGTAGACCTCCAAATGAGAATCTGAGAGAGGTTTTTGTTCCGATTATTGTTAGGAGGAAAAACCTCTCTAGTTACGAAGATATAAGCGTTTTAATAAGAAAGTTTCCAAGCGCATGACTCGCAGAACCAACAAAATAATTTCTCTAACTAAAACCTCAGACCTCCAAATGAGAATCTGAGAGAGGTTTTTATTCCTCCCATTGTTAGGAGGAAAAAACCTCTCTTTGTTTTTACACAGAAATAATAGTTATGAATATATCAACATTTTAAGGATGAAGGTTTTCAAGTGCAGGACTCACACAAATCAACACCAAGACTTCACTCTAACTAAAATTGTAGACCTCCAAATGAGAAACTCAAAGAGGTTTTTGTTACTCTTATTGTTAGGAGGAAATTTTTTTTCTCTATTTTTACAAAAAAATAATAATTGAGGAGATGTATTCATTTGAAGTTTCAATAGAATAAGGTTGAAGGAAAGTAAATAAGACAAAAAAAAACAGGATTAGTAGAATTACGACATCTCCCTCATTTCTCAATGAAAATAAGAATTTCAAAATGTTTTGGAAAGATTATAATAGGGAGACACCAAAACTAGATTTTTTTTTTGAAAATATTATTTAAATTTAATTCACATTAACTGATCAGAAAATTAGGGATGAGAATATGGTACATGACAGGTTGTCATATTGAAAGATTCAATCATGAAAGAGTAGACTTGACAAATGGAAAAAAGTAGTTAAGTGCATGTGGAAGATGTAGTTCAATATATAGTTGTAATATTTGATTAAATATCTTCCACATATTGTATCCTTGGACAAATGTAAGATAGTAGTAAAGTGCATGTGGAAGAGGTAGTTCAATCTAGAGCTGTAGTGTTTTATTAAATCTCTTCCACATTTGTCTCCTTTGGCAAGTGAAAGAAGTAGTTAAATGCAAGTGAAATAAATAGTTAACTCTAGAGTTATAGTGTTTGAATAAATTTTTTCCACATTTATCTCATTGGAAAGTGGAAGATGTAGTCAAGTCTTTCTCAAGATTATAGATAGACAGTTCTATAATCTTGGAGTATTGGCCAAGGGATGAATTATAAATATCTCTCCAAAGCACTCAATGCAATAGTGGTAGAAGATGGATATTTTTGATAAAAATCAATTTATATTAATAAAATTTAGAGCTCAAGTATCTTGAAAATAAATTATTTTTAGATTTGTTAACCCAACTCTGAGGGAAGAGCAAGGGCCCACTCTTACCCAAGGAGGAGGATGGTTTATTATTATTTAAAAATAAAATCATTATTTTTTTACTTGAGATTGTTTAAATTAGCATTGTGTGTTTTATTTTTTTGTTTATAAAGCTTCACTTTCATTTTTTTACTGTCATTTATTTGTTTTCAGTTTGTTAGATTATATTTTCTTTTGATTTATTTTAGTTTCTTAGATTAGATTTTCTTTCAATTATTTATCTCACTTTGTTATATTAGATTCACTTTCAATTATTGAATTTCATTTAAAGCAATTTCAATTCTAGAGTAAAGAACTATTAAATCATTATTTCATTTATCCCCTTTTGCAAATAGCCTTTGTACACCGCATGGTTTTGACATTCTTTAATATTAAATGATGAGGAATATGCAATGACCCTCATCATTTTTAGCACTCATTTGCCAAGGATAGGTGTCAATATGGGATAAGTTGTTAAGTCTAAGGTTAATAAGAAGAATCTCGTAAGTTTCCATTTAGAAAATAAAATTTCCTTACTTCTTTAAAAGATATAAAAGAGTTTTTGTTGTGACAAAAAATTACTTTTTCGTGTCATTGGAGTAAGTGGAATAGGAATTTCTTACGAAATATTAACTTAGGTGAGGTATTAGTTACCCGTCCTCTTAAACAATAGTTTTAATTTTTTCTATTTTCTTAGTTAAATGTTTGGGCTTAGTGAGATAAATTCTAAAAGTTTTCATTCTTTAAGACAATATAAAAATTATATGTAGTGACAACATGCAACTCTCGAGCTATTTGAGTGAATGAAACATGAACCTCTTACAAATCCTTAGTTTAGATTATAAGTTTATTTAAATTTTTAGGATTAGAGATTCATACCAATATTTACAAAAAACCCCCCAAAACAAACTTTGTGCAAGATAAACATTAATACATTACAGGGGAAGAACTACTCATGTGCATGGACAATACATGGTTGAAAAAACATAAAGATATAGTTGCTATAGACCAAGAGATGGGAACCCTCATATCTACGATTAAAGAGCTATAAAGAGGAAGAAAGATGCCTATAACATTTTTGCTAATACACAAATGGAAAAGAAGAACATAATCATGCTGAATGCTTTTGCTAAAAGAAAATGGATTGCGTGCATTGATTTTACTATAGTAGTTCATGTAGTTTTATGTCAACATGCAACTACCACTTTTCTTTTGAACTCCATGAGACAAATCACGATCTAACAATTTCCATAAAATTTGTTAATGAAATGTGGTAGTTGGAAACTACTTCAAATCCTAGTAATAATGGAAAATGACGTGTTTCTCTATTGAGAAACTGAGCAACCAGCAGAGCTACCGAAGAAAGAAAATATTTTTACAGAAGCAAAATGTTTTGTACAGAATAAAAATATCTCAACCACATGATTCTAACCATCATGTAAGCAACTAAAGATGCATATACAAATAACTACATGGTTGATCAAGGAATGCACAACAAAGAGGAAAGAGTTAAAAAACTAGATAAATGATAGATCTTTATTAAAAAAAAAGAAAAAAAAAGGAAAGAGTTAAAAACCAGCAAATGATGGCTCTTTTCTAAAACAAAAAGAGAGAGAAAAAAAGAAAAAAAGAAAGAGTTGAAAACTAGTAAATGACAACTCTTTTCCAAAAAAAGAGCAATAAATGGTGGTTCTTCTCTAAAAAATAGGGGAAAGTAGAAAACCAACAAATGGTTGCTTTTCCCAGTTGTAATAAAATTTCTTTGATACAATTTTCTATTTCTTTCAGATACCTGTAAAGTTGGAGCCCTTTGAAGCTGAAAATATTGGTGTTGCAAGTTAAAAAAAGATATGACTTTCTTTACTGTTCTCTCCAACATTTACAGAAATCAAGGTTGTGCGAAATAATAAGAAAACTAGGATGACTTCAAAATATGGTTCAAATATATTCTATCATTTTATTCTTAAATAAAATTATTAGTTGTTTTGATTATAGATAAGTCCACTTCCAAGAACCTATCCAAAAGAAAAATACTTATTTTTTAATAAGTCTTGTAACAACAAATGAGAGAAATTAGATGTTGAAAAAAAGTAGAAAAAAATGAATAAATTATTTTGCAAAGTTAAAAAAACCAGACTATTTAAGAAACCAAGTGTGGGGGAGAAGAAGATACAAGAGTACAAATTTGTTTGAAAACTACAAAAGGAAAGGGTTGATATATACAAAACATATGTTGATTTTGGAAAGAAAAGAAAAACATCATTATGATTTTGTGAAGAAAAAAATGACCAGTCTTGTACAAAAAGAAAAGAAGAAAAAGAGTAATCAAAATCAAAATTTACATTGAAATCGACAATATGCATGAGGACATGCATGAAGTTAAGTGTGGAGGATTGATGAGATCAAAGTAAGTCTCATCTATTACACAAAATAACATTATTACTTCTCTTATAAAATATATTTAGATGTATTCTTAAAAATTAGATAGCTTATTTAAGATAAAATGTAGAATATATTTGATCTATTTTTGAAAATTCCATTGCAATCTGAATGTTTTCATTTCCTAATATTTCTTATAAATTAGAGTGTAATATTATGTATGAGCAGGTTATTTGAAAATATTTGAAAGCTAAATCACTATAGAACACTTTGGACCATTCTCTAAATTGTATTACAGAAACCGTATGATTCACATGGTTAAGCGCATGATTCACATAACCAAAGCATAAGACTCACATAGCTAAGAGCACATGACTCACACATCTTAGAGCATATGAATTGTAGACTCACAAGACTCGCACATTATAGAGTGCATGACTCGTAGAAAATAGTCTCTAACAAGGGTTACATATCTCAAAAAAAGAATCTGAGAAATATTTTTATTCATCTCATATAATTAAGAGTAACAAAACCTCTTATGTTTTTACAAAACAATAATGGTTACAAAGATAATCAATCATTTGAAGGAGGAGGTTTTCTAAGCTCATAACTCATAGGTCATAGAGCACATGACTCGCAAAAACAATACATGGATTTGATCTAACTAAAACTATGCAGACCTCTAAATGAGAAACTGAAAGATTTTTTTGTTCCTCTTATTGCTAGGAGGAAAAACATCTCTGTGTTTTTACACAACAACAATAATTGAGGAGACATCTTAATTTGAAGTTTCAACAAAATAAGGTTGAAGGAAAGTAAATAAGACAAACACAATATAGATTCATTAAAACTGTGATATCTCCCTCATTTCTTAATGAAAATAAAAATTTGAAAATATTTTGGAAAACTTACAACAGGGAGCTCCAAATTGAGAAAAAGTTTGAAAATATTCTTCAAATTAAATTCACAGTAAAGATAAAAAAAAATCATGGATGAGAATTGTTAGGAATAATATATATTTTAATGTGAACAATATCTAATTATGTGTGTAAATGAGTTTTTAGTAACAACTCATAGAGATCTAAAAGTTAGAATACAGGTCTCAATAGAGAGACTAAGCGGGATTGTGTGTGATTGTACATGATAAGCTTTGACTGATAATCAATAGGACTTCAAGCTAGTTGTATAAAGGCATATCAAATATTGAATAAAGATGTCCCGAATTAAATACAATATCTTTGGTTTTATTATTACTGTGCAATGTTTTAGTTCATTTTATTGATCATAAATCATTGCACGTTTTCTAGAATATGGTGGGACAACTATCATGTTGAAAGATTCAATCATGCAAGAGCATGACTTGGAAAATGGAAAGAATTAGTTAAGTGTATGTATAAGAATGTAATTCAATATATAGTTGTAATATATGATTAAATCTCTCCCACATTTGTCTCCTTAGCAAGTGGAAGAAGTAGTTAAGTACAAGTGGAAGAGGTAGTTGAATTTAGAGTTGTAGTGTTTGATTAAATTTCTTCCACATTTGTCTCCTTTGCAAGTGGCAGAAGTAGTTAAATGCAAGTGAAAAAAGTAGTTAAATATGGAGTTGTAGTGTTTTAATAAATTCCTTATACATTTATCTCATTGTAAAGTGGAATATGTAGTCAAGTTTGTCCCAAGATTATAGGTAGCTAGTTATAAAATGTTGGGGTATTGACTAAGGGATGGGTTATAAATATTTCTACAAATTACTCAATGCGGAAGTGGTAGAAGATGAATGATTTTTGTAACATCATTTTTTATGAATAAAATCCATTATTCAAGTATCTTGGCAATAACTTGTTTTAAATTTTTTAACCCAACTTTGAGGGAAGAGAAATGGACCACTCTTACCCAAGGAGGAGGATGGTTTATTATTTTTTAAAATAGAATCATTATTGTTTACTTAGATTGTTTAAAATAGCATTGTGTGTTTTATTTTGTTTTGTTTGTGAAGCTTCAACTTTCATTTCTTTACTGTCATTTATTTATTTTTAGTTATTTATTTTAGATTGTTAGATTATATTTGCTTTCAATTATTTATTTTAGCTTGTTAGATTATATATTTTTTCAATTATTTATTTCAGTTTGCTAGATTAGATTTACTTTCAGTTATTGAATTTTATTTCAAGCATTTTCAATTATAGAGCAAAGAATTGTAAAAGCATTATTTCATTCAGCCCCTTTTGCAGATAACTTTGGACACTACCTAGTTTTGACACTCTTTAAGATTAAATGATGAGGATTGCAATGACCCTCATTATTTTTGGCGCCGTTGCCGGGGATAGGTGTCAATAGGGGTAAGTTGCTAAGTTAAGATTAGTAAAAACAATCTCATAAGTTTCCATTTAGAAAACAAATTTCCTTACTTCTTCAAAATATATAAAAGAGTTTTTGTTGTGACAGAAAATTACTTTTCATGCCATTAGAGTAAGTGGAACAGGAATTTATTATAAAATTTAACTTATGGAGATATTGGTTTACCGGTCCTTTTAAACAATAATTTCATTTTTTTATTTTCTTAGTTAAATGTTTGCGCTTAGTGAAAGAAAGTCTAGAATTTTTCATTCCTTAAAATGATCTAAAAAACTATATGTAGGGACAACAGATAACTTTCAAGCTATTTGAGTGAATAGAACATGAATCTCTTAAAAATCATTAGTTTAGATTATAAGTTTATTTAAATTTGTAGGATTAGAAATTCACAAAATATTTACTAAAACAAACCCCAAAAAAACTTTGTGCATGATAAACAATAAACATTATAGGGGAAGATCTGCTCATGTATGACAATACATGGTTGAAAAAACATAAATATCTAGCTGCTATATACCAAGAGATGGGAACCCTCATATCTACGATTGAAGAGCTATAAAGAGGAAGAAGGATGCCTATAACGTTTTTGATATAGAGATGGAGAAAAGAACATCATCATGTTGAATCATTTTGCTAAAAGAAAAGAGATTGCATGCATTGATTTTACTATAGTAACTTAATGTAGTTTTTTGTCAACATGCAAATAACACTTTTCTTTTGAATTCGTGAGACAAATCAGATCTAACAATTTCCACATTTGTTGATGCAATGTGGTAGTTGGAAACAAATACTTCAAGGCCTATTAATAATGGAAAATGACTCATTTCTCTATTGGAAACTGAGCAACTACCAGAGTTACCGAAGGAAGAAAATATTTCATGGAAGCAAAAGTTTTGCAGAAAAAAGAGATCTCAACCATGGGTTTTAACCATCATGCAAACAACTAATGATGTATATATAAACGACTATATCATTGATCAAGGAGTACACAAGAAAAATGACAGAGTTAAAAACCATTAAATGGTAGAGCTTCACTAAAAAAGGAAAGAGTTGAAAACCAAAAAATGACAACTCTTTTACAAAAAAAGAGAAAAAAAGAAAAAAAGGAAAGAGTTGAAAATAAGAAAATGACAAAACTTTTCCATAAAAAAAGAGGATAGAATAAAAACCTAGCAAATGGTGGTTCTTTTCCAAAAAGAGGGGAAATTAGAAACCAACAAATGGTTGTTTTCCTCAACTGCAATAAAATATTTTTGATTCAATTTTTATTTTCTTTCAGATCTGTAAGGTTGGAGTCCTTTGAAGCTGAAAATATTGGTGTTGTAAGTAAAAGATCTAACTTTATTTACTATTCTCTCTAACATTTATAGAAATCAAGGTTGTGCAATAATAAGAAAACATGGATGACTTTGAAATATGGTCCAGGTATATTCTATCATTTTATTCTTAGATAAAGTTATTATTGGTTTTGATTACAGATAAGTCCACTTCCAAGAACCTATCTAAAAGAGAAATATACTTATTTTTCAATAAGGCTTGTAGCAGCAGATGAGAGAAATTAGATGTTGAAAAAACAATAAAAAAATGAATAACTTTTTTTGCAAAGTTAAAAAAACAATGGCATGCAAGAAGCCAAGTGTGGGGGAGAAGAAGATATAATCCTATAAATATATTTGAAAAATACAAAATAAAATGGTTAATATATACAAAACATGTGTTGATTTTCAAAAATAAAAGAAAAGAAACATACTGGTTTTGTCAAGAAGAAAAAATGACTCACTCTTGTACAAAAAGAAGAAGAAGAAGAAAGAAGACTCAAAATCAAAATATGCATTGAAATCAACAATATGCATGAGGACATACATGAAGTTAAGTGTGGGGGAGTGATGAGACCAAACTAAGTCTCATCTATTGCACAAAATAACATTATTTCTTCTCTTATAAAGTGGATTTAGATGTAGTCTTAAGAACTAGATAACTTATTTAAGATAAAATGTAGAATATATTTGATCTATTTTTGAAAATTCCATTACAATCTATGAATGTTTTCATTTCTTCATATTTCTTGTAAGTTGGAGTGTAGTATTTATGTATGAGAAGGTCATTTGATCTCTAAAATGTATTGAAACAAGTGTAAGACTCACATAGCTAACTACAAGACAAACATTTGAGATCACAATACTCACACATTACAGAGTGAAGGACTCGCAAGTCACAGAGCATAGGACTCACAGAATCAACACATTACTTGATCTAACTAAAATTATAGACCTCCAAATTAGAATATGATAGAGGGTTTTTCCCTCTTATTGTTAGGAGTAAAAAACTCCCTCCATTTTTACACAAAAATAATGGTTATGAAGATATCAACATCTCTGAATAGAAGTTTCCAAGATCTCAAAAGGAGAAACTGATGAGGTTTCAACACAAGACTTGTCTCACTCTTATTATTAGGAGTAAAAAATTCTCTCTATTTTTACACAGTAATAATAGTTACAGATATATTTACATTTCAAGAAGAAAGTATCTAAGCATAGGACTCACAGAACCAACACAAGACTTGTTATAACTAAAATTGTAGACCTCCAATCGAGAAACTGAAAGAGGTTTTTGTTCCTCTTATTGTTAAGAGGAAAAACCTCTCTCCATTTTTACACAGCAACAATAATTGAGGAGATATATTCATTTCAAGTTTTAATAGAATAAAGTTGAAGGAAAGTAAATAAGACAAAAATATAGGTTTAGTAAAACTATGATATCTCCCTCATTTCTCAATGAAAATAAGAATTTCGAAATGTTTTGGAAATATTATAAAAATAAGTGAACACCAAACTAAGAAAAGCTTTGAAAATATTATTCAAATTGAATTCATAGTAATGATTAGAAAATGAGGGATGAGAATATGGTGAGACAACTGTCATGTTGAAAGATTCAATCATGCAAGAGCAAACTTGGAAAATGGAAATAAGTAGTTAAGTGCATGTGGAAGAGGTAGTTCAATCTAGAATTGTAATATTTGATTAATTATCTTCCACAGATTTCTCTTTGTCAAGTGGAAGTAGAAGATACGTGCAAGTGGAAGAGGTAGTTCAATCTAGAGTTGTAGTGTTTGATTAAATCTCTTCCACATTTGTCTCCTTGTCAAGTGGAAGTAGTTAAATGCAAGTGAAAGAAGTAGTTAAATATAAAGTTATAGTATTTGAATAAATAATTTCTGTATTTATCTCATTGGAAAGTGGAATATGTAGTTAAGTCTTACCGAAGATTATAGGTAGGTAATTATATAATCTTGGAGTATTGGCCAAGGGATGAGTTATAAATATCTCTGCAAAGCACTCAATGTGATAGTGGTAGAAGATGGATGATTTTTGTAACATCATTTCTGATTAATAAAATCCATAGTTCAAGTATCTTGGTAACAATTTTTTTTTAGTTTTGTTAACCCAACTCTGAGGGAAGAGAAAGGGCCCACTCTTACCAAAGGAGGAGGATGGTTTATTGTTTTTTGAGAATAGAATAATTATTGTTTTACTTATACTTTTTAAATTAGAATAGCATATTGTTTTTTGTTTTATTTGTGAAACTTCACTTTCATTTGTTTAATATCATTTAAATTTGTTTTTTAGTTATTTATTTCATTTTGTCAGATTAGATTTTCTTTCATTTATTTATTTTAGTTTGTTAGATTAGATTTTCTTTCAGTTATTTATTTCATTTTGTTAGATTAGATTCACTTTATGTTATTGAATTTCCTTTCAAGAATTTTAAATTCTAGAACAAAGACCTGTAAAATCATTGTTTTCTTTAGCCCCTTTTGCAGATAGCCATGAACACTGTTTGATTTTGACATTCTTTAAGATTAAATGACAAGGAATAAAATGACCCTCATCAAGAGTCTATTTTGAGGAAAATAAATATAAATTATGGGAAATTGTTCCAAAAATAACTTTTACAATTGTTAACTTTACTTTTATTTAGGTTTTTTCATTTTTAGAGTAATTTGTTTTCTTGAATCTCTGAAGACATGCTGATTTGGTGGTTGAGTCGCATTCCTTTATAAATACACTAATTTTATTATAAAAATAATATTGACAAATTAAATTTGATAAAAAGAAGTAATGTTAGATATTCACAGGGTTTTGTTTAGGAAACATGTCTGGAGGCCTAGACAATAAATCTCTCTTAGTTATTAAGTAGAGTTTACATACCAAGTTTTAACTAAATATGTTGGGTAGGAGATTTATATTTTTTTGGTCTCACTTTCGAGAGTTATTTTTTCTTTAATTTATTTTCTAAGATGTGTTTTGCAATATTAGTTATTAAGTAGTTTAGAGATATTAATAAATGGATAATTTCTTTATTTTCTTGTTGAATTTAGTTAACTTGAAGAATGTTTTATGATAACTATCCTTTGTTATGAAAATAGTGAACAAACAATAGTTATTGTCTTTGATTATGTAGATTTTTTATTCTAGGTATTAAATTTCCCTTGATTAATATCCTAGGGTTTATGCAGAAATGAATTAAATATGTTTCTTGTATTCTCTAATTTGTGTGTGATTTAAGATCAAAGTGTTTTTTATGCTTAGTGATTTAAAGAGAGAGTTTATTTTATTTTTTTCATGTTGAAAAAATAAATTTTATTTTGAATTATATTTAATTTTTCCTTTGAATTGGGTCCCAACTCCCTTTCTAACTCCAAGAATTTTCATTTGAATCTCCACCAGGATCGAGGATCTTCAATTCCACTGCCGGGCCAATATCTCAAACTCTAGATGGTAGAATCTTCCAAAAAAAAATTAAATGTGAATTAGGCCTTATTATTTTTCATATTAGTATATTTTCACTTTATAAAATATCCTGAGGCTCCTGAACCATTTAGAATAAGTTGACTATATTTTTCACTACTTTCATTTCCATGCACCGTGCCATGAGTAGCCTAGTGTTGCATAGATTATTCCTAAACCTATTTTTCCTTATATAACATTCCTAAACTACTTTTGATTATCTAATATATCTAAAACACACTTATTGGATGAATTATCTCTTATTTTTTCATCCCCAAAGGGTGTTTACCAGGAGCAAAATCATGAAAATATGCCTTTTTGGGCCTCCAAGAGTAGTTCCTCCAAAGTGAATCAAAATGAATCCATGAATTTCTTCCCACCAAATTTCCTACACATGATACACACTTCAAAAATATATTTATCACATAATTCTTAGTCATGATGGGGTTTACATAGTCGTAGATTGACCGGATGGAAGGTTTACATTACCTGGTTCAAGGATTTTTTATTGTGGGCTTAGTTGTCATGGATTTTTTTTTTAATTTTTCATGCTGGACATTTAGCATGACAATAGATGGATCTAGCTTGGGGACTTGTTTTCATTTTTAAAAAGTGAGGAGAGTCGTAATCTCAAGACACTAAGAAGACCAATATGTTTTCTGTTGGGCTATAGATTCATTGCATAACAAGGATGAATACAATAAAACATATTTATTGAACACAACACATGACAAAAACAAATATACAACAAAAAGGGAAACCCACAAGTCTATATTCACCTATAGTACATGCAGGGGACAACCTGATTTCATGGTAGTAATTTTTCTTTAGATGCCACCCTTAAATGGGTAACATTGAGTGATGATGTTCTGCAAATCCATTGATTGGTTCAAGGAAGTAGCCTCCTCTTATAAAATTCTTATGAAATCCTAGCACTCTCAACAATTATTGTATATTTGGGAGGAATGATCCTATATAATCCCTTTGTTTCTCTAGGATTCACTAGGAAATTCAATCAATATTAGATTACAAATTATATTCTACATTCACCCACATTTCCGATTTCTTACTTTGCATTGCACCGCTTCCCCAAGGCTGATTTTTGATTGGATTGCTTGAATATTCTAAGTCTCTATCCTTTCCATATTCATGCTTATTGACAAATATTTCATGATAATCCTTGAACTCATATTTTTTTTCTATTTCATTATGAGGTATTTGGGCATTAAATGAAGAATCAAACTTAACTTCACACATATCTTGCATGAGCCAGGATGTGAAGAATTATCTCAAGATATTCCATACCTTCTATAAATTTCATAATTTCATGCATGAACTCTTTCTTCAAAACTACCACAAACTCATCTTCACATTGATTTGGAGAATATTCTTCTTGAAATTCAAGTAAACAATTTGGAGAAATTGATTCATTAGCCCAAATTTCATTTCTTCTTATTATGGTAGGCCTCATATTCAAAAGGATAAAATACTTTAATTTTAACTTTTTTTTATCATAGTGGGAATCTTCCTCTTCAAATGGAAAAGAGAAAATTTCACTTTCATCATTATATCCATCAATCATTGTTTCATGAGAGAAATATGATTTCTCATCTTGATTCGTTCCGTCATGATAATTTTTGGAATCAATTGAGAGGTCATAATTAGATTCATACCTATATTTTAATTCAATGGCTTACATCAAGAGTTCAATCATGAGTTGAGGATCTTATGTTCCTTTTGCAACTCTTAAAATTTCTTGCATAGATTCTTCTTTCAAATATTTCAAGGGCTTATTACAATTTAGCTTCTCTTTTTCATTAATGACATGATCAAGAGAATATTCATCTTCGAATGGGAATGAGAAAACCTCTTCTTCATGAATAAATTTATTGGATGATTTTTTAATTTGGAACTCATCAAGACTCACTTTGTCTTCTTTGTGGATTATATCATATGGAAATTCAGGGATGTCGGCTTGCAACTCAAGATTCCTCCACTCTCTTTCATACTCAGTACCCCATCGTAAAGGAATGTTTTGTCTTATCAAGATAGGAATTTCATCCTCCACTTCAGATGTTATGAAATGATTCTTATTCCCACTATCTTGGTATAAGATGTTAGCTCTTGTATTTCCTAAATTTTGCATTGTATATCTCATCTTTTTCATCAGAAGTAAATTTTTCATATCTCCCTTAACTGGAATGGTTGTGGAAGACCAATTCATCTGATTTTTTCCTCTCAAGTCTTGATAGAAGCTTATACTTAGCAACATTCTAAATGATGCTATAATATCTACTACCAAGATAGTCAATGACACATTCTTTCTAAGAAATTTAGCGAGTGCTACCTATGAATTCTTGATCTTCCATATAAGCAGGACTTCCTTTGAATCTATGGAGTAACAAGATCCACTGGCCCGTGTTATGGTAATTGTGAGATCATTGACAACCTTTATGGGCATTACATTGTCAGAGGCACTTGAATCTACTATAAAATTATTCAACGAGTATATCCCAATGAGAAGGGAGATATAGAAAGGATCAATCTTATTAGTATTTGATGCACTCATAACAAGCATGTTCTATGATGGAGGATTAGGTGGATTCGGTATTAGTCCATTGAAATTAGGAGCTAAGGTGTTAGGATTTAAAATACTACCTTTGATATGATAGATGATATTCTCAAATTGTTTTGCATGAGTCCGTAAATATTTAAGTCAAAAAATTGCACTTTGGACTTGCTCATATGTTCTATGATATCAAAAGGAATGTTTGAAGGTGAGGTGCTATGAGAATATTCTTGAGGATAAAATTATGCTTTTATGAGCACACAAGAAGCTTTTAAAGGAATAAATTTCACAAAAACAAGATTATAATTAGGATTATGATGATACTTACTTTAAATATATTTCCTCTTACTTACTATAGGATTCGGTTTATCCATTATAGAATTTATGGAGGGTGGAAGTGGAGATCCTTTAATAATTATTTTATTTTATAGATTCACCACATGAGGATCTTAACTTTTCTTCTTTTCATAGTAGCAAAGGAAGAAACTCCTTTTTGAGATAGAGAATGGGTGAATACTTCATATGATAATATAGGTGCACAATCTTCATCATCCTCTTCACATCCTAAATATTCAACAAATATGATTTGTTCATCCTCTTCCATTTCTTCAATCTCTAGGACATCATTGTCCTCACTTTCTTGTTCAATTCCTTCTTTATCTTCTTGAGTTCTAAAAATTGCATTGACATGTGGAGCCTCCAAGGAAAACCTTTGGGGGGGCTCCTAAAATTTGATTTCTATTATGATTTTGATGGGATGTTCTTTAGGAAACCTCCCTCTTCAACATCGTCAATTTATTCACCAATTTTTGCAACAATGAATCGGTTCTCTCACCTTTGGGATGTTGGGCCTTATCCTTTGTTAAAGGATTTTTTATATTTATTTTCAAGGTGAGGTTATCTTCTACTGTAATGGAAATTTATTGAGCATGACCCAAATTTCTTGGTTGAACTCTTCAGAGGATGAATACCACCTCAGTAAATTAAGTGTTGATGAAGAATCTTTTCACGTTTTCATTAGAGGGAAAAGATTCAAAGGGTATCCTCTTAAGAAACATGTTATAACGATCTACAAATTCCCTCATAGTTTCATTGGAATCCCTTTTCATCTAAACTAACTAAACTAGGAGGTATTAACAATCTTCAGTAGATTTAAACCTTTCTTCAAAGCTAATTTTGATTTCTTCACAATTAGTGATAGATCTAGATGGTAGGAGATAAAACCATTTACTATCTTTTCTTATAGATAATCTACAAATAATCTTACCAAATTTCTTCATTTTCTACTCTTAACACTCCACATGTTGTGATGAATGTTGTTACATGTTCCTATGGGAGCTATGTGTCATCACCCTTAAATTTAGGAAAACTCTTACGAGATCCCCTTGGTAATTCATGGATAGGTGGAGGGAGGGTGAGTGGACCTATGTTTCTACCCCATGGCACAATTTTTGGAGTCCTTTCTCTTTCTTCTGTCATTCTCACTTTCGGTTCTAATTCTACTTCATGTTCTGAAAATTCTTCTCCAAATTATTCCTCTGGTTCTTTTTCATTTTCTTTTCTAGGGAATTCAATGTTCAATGGTAGTTGAAGGATGGGAGAATTAAGATGATTTGTAGGAGTATCAATAGGAGTTTGAATAGGATTTTCAGGTGTACCACTTGAAGAATCAGATGAAGATGAGGCTTGAGTGAAAAAATATGGATTATCTCTTATTCGTTCTTATTGATTTTGTAAATCCTCAAAAGTGGGGTAAAAAATTCCTCTCAACCTATTCAATCTAGTATATCTCATATCATCTAGTTTTGGGAAGTATTGGATTCAACTCAAGGAAAAATTGTTCACTCTTTTTGTGGGAATTTGGACTTCAAATTTTCTTATTTGTTTGTTTTTTTGGGGATTTTTTAAATTATATTTTGGAATATATAGTTTTTTATGGATTTTTTGGTTCGTATATTGGGTTCAAAATATGCAAAATATTCCCCATGGTGGTTGCCAAAAAATGTTGGTAAAATAATTTGTTGAGTGGGAAAATTGTGAGATTTCACCAACATTCTGAGACTAGGTCCCTCTGCTTGAATGGAACAACTCCATTTATTGAAAATAGGGAAACTATATACACTATTCTATCAATTAGGGGTGGTCGTTGAACTGGGGATCACACAAGAGTACTTCCCTTCACCTATGGAAAAGTGCTTGTAGAAACTACAAGGGAGGGAAACGCTTAAAGGGAAGCTGGGAAGAGAATAACAAAGAGGGGGTTTCACACAATAAATAGTATAACATAGTTTATTGTTTTAAAACTATAACATTATCCATGAATTCAATGAGAATACACCACTAGAATCAACAAGGAACAAAACACACAAAGCACAAATTCTTGATGCATGACATTCAATAAATACATTGCTCGTGGAGTATAATTGAGATGGAGTGGAAACATAAGAAAAGGAAATAGAGGATATTTGATCACTTTTTTCTAGAGAGGGTATGGGATCTAAAATATTAACCATCCTTTACAATGAGGATATCATCTCATTTTATAACCTTACAATTCAACTCTTCCCCTACCCCCCACATGATCTTTCATGTTCTTATCCATCTTGTAACTTTTCATTATCCTAGGAAAGAATAAATTAAGTACCCCTCTTATAATTTGAGGAATTACTTTTACATCTTGAAACTATTACATTATCACTTAAGTGAATAGGAAAAAAAATCATGATCATGTATAATTAGGAATTAGAATAAAGGAATAAGAGGAGAAAGAATGAGACTTGAGAGGAAGAAATGTTCCAAAGTGTGAATGAAGATGTTTCCACTCTCGAGAAAGATGAGAATAAAATCCAATGATGATGAAGATAAAAAATTGACCCATGATGACCATCCATAATGATGCATTGATGACACACTAATGAAGATATCTGATGAGTTCCATTTGGAACACTCATGAAATGATGAACCTCTGTAACACTGTTTGAACACACTAAGAAAATGAGTGATGAGAACTACCCCAACTCTACAACATTACACATTATGAACTCATGCCTTGAATGGGGGAATAATACCATTGAATATAATGAGAGAATAATTCCCTCACTTGAAAAATCCTTAAAAATTTGAAACACTGCAATTCCTCCAAAATGTCATGTTCTTGATGCAACTTGAGACCATTGCCTACACAATTCAACCTGATGATCTGGGGTCGTTGGGAAATGGAGCCATGAATGAGACAAGGTGAAGAGAAATCTGATAATGTGATGGGTAAAGGGGATAGATTTGATATAACATGCTTCAAGCCTTTGATCAACCCATTCAACGGAGTGAGAAACACACTGAGACCGGAATGCTTCACTGTGACCAAAATTGGGAAGTGAGAAGGATTCTCTTATGTTTGAGACACAATTCCACTTTTAACCATTTTGAAAGCATGATTTTGACCTAAGCGAAGTTTTAAATTAGTGAGTAATGTAGGATGAAAACCCATGACCATTTTTAGTCTTTTCCAGAAACTTACTATTTTAAGTAAGTTCTTCTTAGGTGACTAGTATTGGCAATTTCACCTAATTGTCACTTTTAAGCACTTTTCCTCTTGGGGAATGAACTTAATTTCTCAAATTCATTCATATTTCATACATAACACCCTTAGTAAGTGTCTTTAATGATGAATTATGAAAAATATACATTGGCCACGAGGTGTCGGATTGGACTGAAAAAGGTCTCCAAAAAATCTCCTCCTCATTGGCATGCTTTGTTCCAATTTTTAGGGGTTTTGCTTATCCGTCCATATTCATGAAACATAAAGTGAACTTGTAGGTATGCGTGTTATTCATCTAACATGGAAAAATTATGAAAAATAAAAGTCCTCCATAACTCCCATTCTATATATTTTCACGAGGCAAGAAAGGGATTAGAAAGCTAATTTTCCAAGGATCTCATGATCTAATTTTTAGCTCATTTGGCTCGCTTCAAATATAGATATCTGAGGTGGAAATTTTCCATGGCTAAAATTTTCAGATTAACATAAAAATTAGAGGATGGGATCAATTAGTTTATGTAAACACTCATTCTAATGGCATTCATGTAGGAAAGCTTCAGTTCGAATTTATGGAAAACAGAGCAATGGTTTGTGAGATATGAGAAAAAGTATATTCTTTGCAAGGGTTTTCTGAATTTGGCATGGCCCAATTACAAAAGAAATTAAGGGAAAATATATTCAAAAATTATTTCCAAAAATGACTAAGTAATATTTAAATATTCAAATGTTAACTATGGTTAAGCAAACCCACTCTTTGACCCACCTAAGCACTGCATCCCTAACATAGGTTGAACGTGAGTTAAGACTTACTAAATGGGTCTGAGAGGATCTCTTGTACCTCACCATATTTGGTATGAGGTGAAATGGTGAAATTTTTCATCATGCATGGAAAATTTCACCAAGGGTATAGTTAAACATAGAGAGGGGGCCAATTGAAAGAGTGAGTGCATAACTTATCCCTAATACATGAAGTTGGTGTTTAAGTGACAAAAGAGGGATCCTCCCTTGGAGTCGCACTTTTTTGCACCTCATAAATTAATTAACCATGTGAAAATATGTATCAGGTATTCCCAAGTGTTCCATGGGTGTGCTTGATCATGGGGAGGGGGATATTTTTAGTTGTGAGTTGTTAACACTCACCTAACTACCAAAGTTACACCTTAAGCGACGAAACACTCAAACCAAGATCTCCTCACCTTGGGTTCACAATTTTTTGAACCAATTTAAAAGGTTAAAAATTGCATCCAAGGTGAAAAAATCCGACATGGATTCTTTTAGAAAGCTCGCCTTCACCAACAACTACCAAAAATAGACACCAGAGAGTGATTGTTTTCCCCAGGAGCTTCCTTGAGCATTTCATGGAAAATATTTATATGATTTTTATTAGAAACTAATCAAGGACAATGAATTTTTTTTCAAGAGCCAATTCAGCCTGCAATTTAAAATGTAACCCCTTTTTTATTCTTCTTAAGCGCGGTTCTCGGAAGGTCTGACAGCCACCGAAGAGAAAATTATTTTTTTGTATAACTTATGAGATGGGGAGTGTAGAGGGTTGAATTATATTTCATTTTTAAATTTAATCATGTCCCAAATCCCTTTTTAACTACCATAATTCTCATTTGAATCTCTACCGGGATCAAGGATCTTCATTTGCACTATCAGGCCAATATCTCAAAATCTAGACAGTCGAATGTCCCAAAACCTTTTAAAATGTGAAGTAGGAATTCATATATTTCCTATTATTATTTGGTAAATTCTTAATATATCTTGAGGCCCCTAAACCATTCAGAACAAGATGACTAGCTTTTTCACTACTTTCATTTTCTTTCATCGTGTTATGAGTAGCTTGATGTTGCATATATTATTCTTAAACATGTTTTTCCTTTTAGAACTTTCCTAAACTACCTTTTATGATCTCATGTATCTGAAACACACTACTTGGATGCATTATATCTTCTTGGTTCAACCCTAGAGGGTGTTTACCAGGTGATAAATCCTGTAAATAGGCCTTTTTGGGCCTCCAAGAGCAATTCCTTTAAAGTGAATCAAAATGAATCCATGAATTACTTTCCACCAACCTACCTACACATGAAACCCACTTCAAAAATATATTTATCACATACCTCATAGACATGATGGGGTTTACATAGTCATATATTGGTTGGAGGGTAGGTTTACATTGCCTAGTTTAAGGATTTTTAAGTGTGGGCTTATTTGTCATGGTTTTTTTTCAATTTTTTAGGCTAAACATTTAATATGACAAAAATTCCTTACCCTTTATTTACTTTTAATATTTTTTATGAGATACCAAATCACTTAGAAGCATTATAAATACTATTCAGTTGAGATTAATTTAGATCCATAAATAAAGATTTTAACAAGTGATTTCTCAAACACATTGGTCCCTCCATAGGTTACTACTTGATCACGTAGTTCCCAACTAATGCTATACATCCATAGTATTCCATATGTTAAACTTTATTTCTAGTAATGGTTCTAAAATGAATAGGATTAATTTCATGTCTTCTTGAATTTTGTGTAACAAACTAGCATCAACTATAAAGTTAGCACTAGAAGGAGAGTTACCCTTTAGGTATTTGTTGAATTTGGTTTTTGATATTTCTTCTTGAACATATAGTTTTTTATGAAGCTGAATTTGAATTTGAATTTTTTTTCTTGAGATACATAAGGTATACTATCCTCCTTTCATCCTCATAATTGTGTTATGTGTTCTTCCATACACATCAATAGGAAGGAGGCATGAATATTTGTCTAAAAGTAGAAAATCATATAACTATAAAATGTCTTGGATATGGAAAACTACAATTAATTTGGTATTCAACATGAATTTCGTTAGAGGCTGACATGAAGCTGTTGATGGAGGAGGTTAAAAACTTGGCAAAACAGAAAGGCAAGAGGAAGGAGGAGGAGGGGGCTATGGATAATAGCCAGATGGAAGATATATACAAGAAGCTGAACTCTTTAGACTCCTGTTTATGGAAGGCCAAAACACGCCATAACTATAGTATGGCCATTTTTAGTGCAATTGCAGAGTTCATTGAACAACATGTCCGCAGTGTTTCCAATCTCAGCGGGGTTCCGACATTGCTTTGGGGCAATGATAAGGAAAGCAAAAGGACCATTGAGCAGCTGGATTTCACTGACTCTGCCCACATGAAGACTTTGGGGATATTCAAGTCTTGGCAGAATATCAAATCCAGCATTGACAAATCTACCAAGAAGTAGTTGAGGGTGCTTCTGCTGCTTTTCTTTGTAAATATTGTTGTTTTTTTGTTGTTCTTTAGCTGCTTTTTTGCTGTGTTTGTACTGGTTTTGTCTTGATGGGTAGCTGCTCACTGGCTACGCTGGACTTCATTTCCATATTTGGATTTTGATCCTTTTTGTTCTGTTCTCATTGCTATTCTGGCTTTTAGGCCCTCTTTTGTTCCCAAGGGTACAGTCCCTTTCAAAAAATTATTTGCCAATAATAAAAAAAACATGAATTTCCTAATGATTCTTTCAAGTTTCTTCATAAGTTTTATAGTAGTAGGATTGGTGAGAAACATGTTTTTTTATTTTAATAATGCTTTTATTATCTTGAATGCACAACATTAATATGCATCTTTTAGGTTGTTTCTATTTACTTTAAATGATATTGAGTATGCGTGTTTTTTAGATTAACCCTTAGTTAAATTTATAGATTTAAGGAACTTTAATATGCATTCATTACAAATTTTAGAAATATCATAGATCCATTAACACTCATAAATAAATTATTTACAATCAAAATAAAATCTTGTGAATCTCAAGTTTTAAGACATCCTTAGTGGCATTCCAATCATACATATACCATAAAAAGAAACACTTATATAAAATTTCATCCATGTTTTAGATCCACTCCTCTCCATGTTTTTATTAAAAAAATTATACGTTCATTAGTTTCCACTTATATAGAGACAATCACACTACAAAGAAGTTATCTTCCCATGAAAGCAACATTGCTCAATTTTTAAGTGTTCTCTTGGAAGTACCCATTAAGTCCAATCAGATTTTAGTCCTATCACGGTTCATAATTTAAATTATAAATCTAAGCATATTACCATTTATGATTAAATAAAAAATCAAATTTGTAATCCATTCAATAAATATGATGTGGATGATAATGACCGTGTTAACAATTATAGTTATTTTGATGATGATTATTCTAATTTTGAGGATGATATGGAGGAGATTTGTGAGGATAAGGAGTATAAAAAGAAGAAAGAGATAATGTCTTACATATAATTAAGATTTGATGTAATTATAAAATTTCGTTAACTAATAGAAAATGTTAATTTCATAAGAGAAAATGTTGTTATTGATGTAGAATGTCTAGATAACTATTTTTCTGTTGATTCAAAATATTTTTTGTGTGAATGGACATCAATAAGAGATTGGAAAATAGGTAGATGATCCAATTATTTATATTTCTATAAGTCCATCTGAGAATTTTTGAATTGAGAAAGAAGAAGAAACACACCTCATGTCACAATTTGTAGTAATAAAGAAAGACTAGGTGGATACACTCCATGAAAATGAGAAGATAAAAGAAGAACAAATTGCAACAACTATTGAGAAAAAAATTAATGAAGAAAAACATATAAATGAGTTTATCCCAACATAACCAACGTTCCCACACATCACCAAGGTTCATGTAAAATAATTACATGCATCTCAATGGCTTAATTTTGAGGTAAATATTCTTCAACCCAACGTGATTCCTAATTTTACCTTTTTAAAAATCATGACAAGAGGAGATTAACAATTATTTAGTAGGTGTGTTTGAGTGGGTGGATTCTCGAGGAATATTAAGAGTGAAAATTTGATTCTACTTATAAATAGGAGTCTATCACTCAAAATTTCCACGTTCATCCCCTTCTTTGATTTATAGTTGTTAGTTTTAGGAATATAATAGTCATAGATTAGTCCATGCTTTCAATAAACTAGATAAATATAATATGATTTCTAGTTTCTCATATAATATTACAAGAATGGAAATTATTAAAGGAAATAGTTCAGAATGAGTGAATAAAATATGGAATTAAAATTTACTTTGTGTATTTTAAATTTTGAAATAACTTGGGAAAACGTTTCTTATAATTAAAATTTAGAACTTCTTCTGTAACTATTGTTAGTTTAAAAATTAATTATACCCAAGAGAGTTAAAAAAACTTGTTTAATTTTTAAAAAAATATGTAAAATGGATGAAAGAGTGGTCTTGACCTCTTATATATTGTAGCATCATTATCATAAAGGTATAAACTAGTTCTCAACCCCTCAAACTATTTTAAAATAGAGAAAAAATGAGCTAAAAATCAAAATTGATTATTCTCTTAAAAATAAAATAGAATAACATAAAACATGCTAAAAATATCCTTGAAAGGGTGATTCATTCAATCTCCATCGATTATATGAAATCATGACTAGAAATGGAGCAATGCTTTGAGTGGAGCCAAGAGTATCCCTTTTGGGACTAAATATTCTTAGTTGGTAGTAGAGAAATCACATAAAAACCGTTATGTAATGGAGTTGCATGCCTAAAAAGTTCTTGATTTATTCAATTTAAAGTGTTAAATAATCATGGATTCATGCACATTGACACACACATTTCCTATTGGAAGTATTTTACTTAGTATATCAGAAGTGAGAGAAGAAATAATTTTTTAATATTATGCATGAGTAATAATTTTTTTACTATAACACTTTCTTTAGAAACTAAGAAATTTTAAAATTCCAAATTCTAAATACTTTTGAATTTTTTCCCCCATAGTTGTAGTCATCATTTTTTCTAACATGTCATATTCTCCTTTTTTCAAGAAAATGGAGCCCCCTTTTAAACGTGTTGTAAAAATTAGTTTGTGAAGCTTCAAAGTGAACTTTATAGCAATTATAGATTTTGTCTACATTTTCTATCTTTACAAAAATATTAAACAACTCTAAAATGACTAAGAAGGTCTATGAAAGTGATTTCTAAGTTAACAATGAGAAATTGTAACTTACTAAATGAAAACATAGAGTTAAACTTGTTTAGGGTTTTAAAAATGATTTCAAGGTTCATTTTTTTCTTTAATTCACATTTAAATCATTAATTTATATTTAAAAGTGCTTTCATAGGCATATTTTAGTGTTGAACATATGTGCAAATTAAAATAGGAGGAAATACAAAAAATCCAAATTTTGGAAGGAAAATGGCTCTCATACATTGATTTGATGGCCAAATATTTGAAATTTTACTAAACATGAAACTATTAACTTTAAGATTACAATCAAAATCCATGGTAGATTGATGTTTCACTGATTTGTGACAAGTGTTAACCATTGGCATTATGGGAAGACTTGGGAGTTTTTTAAATTTTAAAAACTTCACGGCATGCGGTTATAAAAATTTGAACCATGTGTCTATTATTGACACGTGTTAGACATTAGGATTCAAAAAATTTGGGCACAGAGTTATTAAGTTTTAAGTCTTAGATATATCAAGCATTAATTGATGACAATTTTTTACCATTAGTGAGCAAAGAAGATGTGGATTCAAATGTTTAAAATCTTCATGAGCATAGCTTTGCAATTAGAAATAAATGGGAAATGTTAGTAACAAAGAGAACACATAAATAATTTTTTTGAAAAATTGTGGGTTGTGGTATCACTAATGGAGGCCATGTGTCTCTCATCAACACATTTTCGCATACATGAATTCAAGGGAAAATCCAAAAATCAAAACTTTGTGGTTAGTATACAAGTCTATGGATGCCACATGTCACATATCAGTGGGAGATAGGGTTTGAAATAGGAAGGTCGAGTCATAGAAAACATATATGGAAGGTGAGTCATAAGGTATAAGTGCTTATGTGTTTTTGACTAAATTAGAGGTAAACGAATACATGAAGTTTTAATAAAGTTGATTCATAAACATTTTATATATTATTTTATGTTTTATGACTGGTTAAACACTAATTTGGAAAGTTGAGGGGAAACATTTGTGGAAATTCATTGAAATAAAAAAGTAGAACAATGAGTGTTAACCAATCCTGAAAAAGATAAATAGTTAAATTTTGAGTGTTTTGGGAATCTTATTGTTCATGCAGTAATGAAAAATCTATTTGTGAGCTTAATTAGAGTGATGATTAATATCATGGTAAATTATGAGACCGTATTCCCAAAATATATTTTTAGTTAACTTTAGATTTATTTATCTTTTCCCATTTTTAGAGTAATATATTTTCTAGAATCTCTGAAAACATGTAGAGGCAATAGATGATTCACATTTCTCTATAAAAACTCTCAATTTTATTGTAAATGGACTCTTGAAATATTGAAATAAATATAAAGAAGGAATTTTGGAGCTTCACATGGTTTTGTGAGTTAGTGAGTTATTTTAATTGAGGACTCATGTTTGTAGGCCTAAACAATTAATCTCTTTCATTTATTAAGTAGAGTTTACATATCTAGTTATAATTAAATCCATAGGGTAATATTTTGAAATTTTTTGGTCTCACTTTCATGAGTTATTATTTATTGAATTTAGGTTATTATTTTTTCTTTTTAATATCAATTATTAAGTGGTTTAGATATATTAGAAATTTGATAGTTAATATATTTTCTTATTGAATTTGGTAGGTTTGAATAAAAATTTATGTTGAATAACCTATTTTATGATCTTAGTGAATGGATAATAATTATTTTCTTGGATTATGCATAGTTTTATTTCTTGGTGCTAAATTTCGTTTGATTGATTTCTTGGGGTTTATATAAAAAATGATTTAAATTTATTTTTTGTATTCTATTGTTTTTGTGTGATTTGATTAAGATAAAGTTGTTTTATATACTTAATGATCTAGAAAGATAAAGTCTAGTATATTTTTTCCCTTACCATTTACTTCCTTTTGATATTTTTTAACGAGGTCCTAAATAACTTATAACCATTGTAAATACCTTTAGGTTGATCTTAACTCAAATCTGGATAATTTAGATCCATAAATCAAGGTTTTAATAGTTGGTTTACCCAAACACACTAGTCCCTTTGCATGTTAACACTTGGTCACATAATTACCAATCGAATATATACATCCATAATATTCCATAATCAGAATCTTATTTTTAGTAGGGGTTATAAAATGAGTAGGAATTATTTCCTATCTTCATTTGAATCCTTTATAATAAACTTGTATCAACAAAGTAGAGATACATATTATGAAAGGTGATATTAAGTTATAGCATATATTACCTAATGTGTTATAAAATTGTGTGATTTTTCATAGAGAGGAAAAAAATTGATTGAAATTACCTCATTAAGGGTTTGTATCATGAAATATTGTATGGTGTCCTTGTCTATAGGAAAATGATATTGATTTTATATCTAGAAGCGCCTTCATCAAGGCACAATGCTGAAGTCTTTAAGATCATAAGAGAGGAAAATTAGTTATGGAGGGATCAAGGATGATCCCTTATTATGGGAACATTGGTGTAGTTGATAGAAGAGTTGAAGAGGTCACTAATAAATAAACACACTAGAAAAATAACACATACTTTTACAAATATGAATACACATCTATCGGATGTTGAGGAGATAGTCATGTTACTTTTATGGGTGAGTCATATAAAGATATATGAGCAGGGGCTTGTTATATGATGTATTCCTTAAATTAATCCTTATGAAATGGTATCCAGAACCCATGAACTCATAATTTTTCAACTCATCCTCATGGAAGGGGTGAGGATATTCTTTAGTGATGGGTGATTATATAGATGATGTATGATGTATAATTTTGTAGAAACATTGTATATGTATATGGATATTATAAAATTTGGACTTATTATGTACATGGATTATGTTGATTAGATCATACGATTGTAGTTATGGTTGTATGTTGATATATGTTTTCATTTCTATTTTTACACAAATGCGATGACATATAAGTATAAAAATGGAAATGAAAATGATAGAATGGAAGTTAAAATGAAAATTTAATGAAAAATATAGGAATACATATAAATCAAAATATCTGCTAGTAAGTAAGTAAGAAGAAATCTAATAATATCTAAGATGATTTGAAGAAGTTAAAATATATGGAAAATGATGATACAATGTTATAAAATACAAGTAATAAATCAAATAAATTAAAATACATAGTATTGATTATAAAAAATCTAAAAAGTAATAAAATAATTAAAATGCATGACAATGATATAAATACACCTATAAGATATAAGAAAGTAATAAAAGAAATTAAAATATGTATAAATGATAGTATGACACTATTTAAGAAAGGAAACAAAATAATTAAAATATATGAGAATAAGGTCGAAACATAAATCAAATGTAATATAAGGAATATAAAAAAGAAAAACAAAAGATGTAAGAAACAAGGAAATATATATTTGAATATAATTACAACCAATATTTGGATTATATTTTCTTAGAAGATAAAAACTTGCTATCAAATGTCATGGCTAGGGTGAATGAATATTGTATGGATGAAAATGATGCATTTTTTATAAATTCCCAAATGTCTTACAATCATACTCACAAATATTTGGAAAGGGAATTAGGGTCATATAATAGATAGCATTATATAATAAGATAATAGGATGTAAAGATTATAAAGTCATAGTCAACTTTTTGAAATATCCATTAAGGGGAATACAGGAAATGAAAATGAAATTTTAAAATTAAGGTACCATGATATCAATATAAGATATTTGGTAGATATTAAACACTCAAATCAATAGGGTATGACAATAGGTTTTCATCATCTAGGCGTGAATGAACCAAAATAGGTTGATTTAACATAGACTAACCAATGAAAGATAAATATACATCCCATGCTAGATATAAGAGCATATGATAGTAAATGATGTATCCTACATTTTCAAAAAAAATCCTCATTCCTTAACACCAATTAAGGAGTTAAATGAATATTACAAGGATTATATGTTGGCATGAAAAGGAAGGGGCACTAAATAATAGATATGTGACCTCTTACTCAGCCATAAAATAATACCGCACAACAAAGAATCTCAAGATATATAATAAGGAAAATAATAGATTTTTAGAATTCAAGTAGGATAAGGGATGTGCTAAATTATTAGATCCCATATTTTTAATTTGTGATTGTCTCTTTTATGGTAATAAATTTCATTTATATTGCCTTTCATTTTTTTTTATTTGATAATATAAAATTTAAATTTTATTTTAGATTTTTTAGTTTCTCTTTTGTAAGGATTAGGAAGGTTGATCAAGTGGGTGTGAAAGATGACTAATATAAGAGATATTTTTGTGAGAATATTAGCCTATTTTTGAATCAAAACTATATCACCTAGAAACTCCACTAATTATAAAGAGCCCAAATTTACTTTTATAGTATATCTTACTCTTCTCTCTTAAGTATTCAAATTTTTTTAAGATACCTTCTAGTCCTCTTATAATTTAATGAAAACAAAATTCCATATATAATCATGGAGTATTACTATTTATTACTTATGGTATTTGGGATTAATTTAATGTTTCTATAACATCATGCTATATAAAGTATTACTTTGAAGTTCCTCCCTTCCTCTTTTGGAGATTTTGTAGTTAGTCCCATAGAGCGTATTCAAGGTGTTATCAATGTATTATTACACTTCCTCAAAGCTTCAAAATTGGATTAACACTTTATACCTATGATCCCTTCCTTATCCTTACTCTACTTAGATAATGGATTTTATTTTGATATAAATTGATGGGACCAAAATGGGTCTCATCTAACTCACAAAATAAAACTACTTTATATAATATTAAAGTGGATACATATGTAGTTTTAAGAATTGGTAGCTTATTTAAGATAGAATATAGAATATTCAATTTATTTGATCTATTTATTACAAGTCTGTTTGTAATCTAGTTGTTATAATTTTCTCATATTACTTGAAATTTGGAGTGAAATATTGTATGCAAACATGACATTTCAATATATTTAAGGATGAAGGTTAGAGGCTAGATCACTGTGGAAAACTTTGGAATCTTCTCTAGACTGTATTTAACTCCAAAAATAACATACAAGACTTTCTCTAAAAGTGCATGATTCATACAAGTCAAAACTAGAAAAGTGTAGAAATTTTGCTAAAAGCATGAGATGCATACAAGTAAATATTGGAAAGTGTAGGACTTCTAAAAAAATCATATGACTCATACTTCGAAGCTTGTGACTCAAAAAATAAATTATAAACTATATTGCAGTAACACTGAACTATTTTATGCTCACTCCAAATTACATGAGGTAACTCCAAAGTAGTATGTGTTAACTCTAAAATTCATAAGGAAACTCCAAACAACCATAGAACAATCTAGATTTTTTTTTTGAGAAAGCATGTAGTGTTATAAGACACAAGAACAAATCTATGTTTGTGGTATATTGATTTTGAGAAAAATATACAAATGGCATTAAAATTCCACATGAAAGGAAAATAGTCAAAGCCACAAATGTAATATTCTCCTACTTTCAAGATTATGATTTATGAACAATTGCACAATAAAAGGTAGTAAAGAATAAATATATTCCACGTTTATCTCCTTTACAAGTGGAAGTAGTCAAGTTATACTCTCCCATGTTGTGATCATACTCTAATAGGACGAGTTTAAGTGTTTTGATAGAACTAATTAGGAATAAATGTGTTCTATGTTTGTCTCCTTGGAAGGTGGTAGAAGTAGTCATGTTTTACCTAAGAATATAGGTAGGTAGATCTATATTCTTGAATATAATGACATATATATTCAAAACACTCGATGTAGTAAAAGGAGAAAACATGATTTTCTAAAGTCTTTTTTTATTCAATACAAATACAAATTTCAAATATCTTGGTAGAAACTTGAGTTTAGTTCTTAACCCAAATCTAAGGGAAGAGAAAGGGCTCACTCATACCCAAGGAGGATGATTTACTATTTTCTTAGAATATGATTATTATTGTTCAATATTTAAATTATCATTGTGTGATTTTGTATGAAGCTTCATTTTCAACTATTTATTTTTAATTATTTATTTCTTAGTTTGTTTTTCAGTTTGTTAACTTATATTTACTTCCAATTGATTAATTTCATTTCAAAAAAATCAATTCTAGGAAAAAAAATTGGGAAATCACTTTTTCCTTCAGGCCCTTTTGTAGATAGAATTGAAAACTACCTTGGGTTGAAAAATAAATTAGATTAAGTGAGTAGGATATGAACCTTACCATAAACACTTATGACACCCCTCTCCTCTTGAATATGAGAATAAACCATTATGATATTGAAAAGTCACAACTGTTGGGGTGATAATGTCTAGTGGGGATACTGTTTAGGTGGACCACCACTTCCTGCCTCATGTTATTTTAAAGTTTGTTTAATAAACTTTATTATGTTGGTATTCCATAGTTTAAGAGTGAAATGGTAAGACTGCTTCACCCATACTATATATGTGTGTGTGTGTGTGTGTGTGTGTGTGTGTGTGTGTGTGTGTGTGTGTGTGTGTGTGTGTGTGTGTGTGTGTGTGAGAGAGAGAGAGAGAGAGAGTGTGTGTGTGTGTGTGTGTGTGTGTGTGTGTGTGTGTATATGTGTATGTATATATGTATATATATATATATATATATATATATATATATATATATATACTATATATATATATCTATATATATATGGGATGATCCCTTACGGGATTGGGATGATGGAGAGGAATAGTTAATTGTTATTATGATCATTATCTTGTAAAATTGTGAGATATTGTTCCACAATTATCTCTATGAGACCGATGAGTGAAGTGGAATTGTTGGGTTAAACTCTTGATAAATTAATAATACAAACACTGCTTTATTTCAGTGGGATTTTTGTTCGAGTTTCCCCATTATAAATCTAGTGTTCTCTATCTCATTTACTTTACTGTTATTTTCTTTCAGATCTTGTTATTGCTTTGTAATTTATATAAACATCTAAATCTAGTTAATTTAACTACAAATCATAATCTATAATATTCAAAAATTACTCTTTGAATCTATAATTTGTTAATTATATCTTCCCATAATTTACCTAACATGGTATCAAAGTTGGTAGTTATGTGTGTGCAAGATCAATATGGAAGCTTAAAGTTTATTTACAGATCCATGAAGCCCTAGTTACTCCATCATCGATTTCAAGCTAATCGAGTTTGAAATTCCAATTTCTACTCAAATATTGGTGAAATACTCGTTAATTGGTTGTTTAGATCTTGTTTATACATTTTTGTGCATGTATATGTGTTTATTCTCTTTCTACGACATTGGATTCTATGTTCTTGGTTCTGCGTAGTATTCTGCAAGTTTTTTAAACATTTCACTCCTTTTTTATAGTTGTTATGGTTGTGTAATATATTTAAAATATTTTTTTACATCCTGCCTTGGATTTTTAGGGCTTATTTTTTTCCAAGGAAGACTTCAAATTTCTTTAAAATTTCATTTATTTTGGAGGTTTAGGTCCATATTTTTCTTTTCTTTGGAAGGTTAACAAAATTGTGACACGTGTTTGAACTAACTTATGTTGACTCTAGGCCATGTGTTGTTCTTTTATTTGGTTGAAAAGGGGGGAGAAAACCCAATTTCATTGTATTTTGGCTTATTCTAGGAACTTCACGTCCTCTCGAAGCCATCTCTTAAAAGTTTGGCATAAATATGCCAAGTGTCCTCTTTTGGTTGATAGTATTTTTTCCATGTGGTGTAGTTTGTTTTATTTTTTCTAACTCTACTATGGACCCTCTATTTTTTATTTTAATTAAATTTGGGGACTTCACATCTGTCAGGGGGATATGCTTTGGAAATTTCCGGAAAGACAATATGTGCCCCTCTTGATATTTTTATTTGTGCCATGTGTCACCTCTTGCTTCGGTCATCCTTTAATTTTTTTATTAATTGGCCCAATTCAAGCTCTATTAGCTCTCTTATGATCTTGTTTCACCAATAAGAAGCATACGTATAAGAAAAATGTATAAGGTAGAAGTTTAGGTATGTGAGGAATACCTAGAGGTCGTGAAGAGGTTGCACACCATTAAATACTAGGTCGATTAAGAGCACTCCTTTTTGTTTGGGAAGGAGTACTTGAGAAGGAACAAAAGATCACAAGATAGAATTAAAATCATTAGTTGGTGGATTTCTTAGTGGGAGATAAATCTAGGAAATGGTATACTTCCTAGAAGGCTATTAATTCACATTATAAAAAATGTTGACAAGAACATGAAATATAGTGCCCTACTATAATTTTATAATTTCAGTATCCCACACAAGAATGATAAATTAAATCTATTATAAATAGAGAATACAAGATTGAATCTAAAGTGGGTGGTGGGTTGTTAAGGCCCATAGGTGTAACAGAGGGTGTTATGGAGGACTGGATGAGGTTGTAGGAAGTTTTGAGAGGTTTTGGGTAAGTACATTAACTCACTGGTCTGAGGGAGAATGTCAAACACAAAAATTGATGCCGGTTAGGGAACTGATTCCGATCACTAGTTTTAGTTAGTATCGATTTGCTAACCAATCATGGTAGGGGAAATTGGGTGCCAAAGGTGAAAATGGGTTGATTTAAGCTCTCTGTGATTGCATAGAGAGTTGAAAAGGCTTAGACTGGGTGTTAGGATTGTTACGAATATATTGTGTAACATTATTAATAAATTGTATTGTGTGTATTATTATTTAAATGAGATGTGTAACTCATTTAATAATAATATAGTGTGAGTGAATGTGAAGTTGTAATAAACAACTCACGGGTAGTTTGATAGAGTTGAGTGAGAGAAAAAAGGGATATGGAGTGATTCTAGGAGATAGACTAGAGAGAATTGAGGGATTGGTGTTGACACCATATTTATAGGATTTGTTATCTCTATATAATGTAATCACTACTCTATGTAATATATCCCATATGTTTTGAATCAGATTATTATTTACGGTGTTTTTTTTAAAGTTTTGTGCAATAGCTCTACCAAAAATAAAATTTGGTATTAGAGCGAGTTATATGAGAGGATAGATGAATTGAGGGCAACATTGATTATGTATTGTCACATGTCATATGAGAGTCTGTGACGAATTTATAATCATAGTTTGATTTAATTTTTTGTATAGTCGAGATCTTGCATTCATCAGTCTTGGCATCAAGGATTTTGCACTCAACTTTAGATTTGCAGGCTCATTTTCTGTCTGTCCTGATAATAGTCGCAGACCCCACAATTTTCTCTTGTGTGTCAGTTTCATGTTTGTATATGGTTGAGAAGGATCTTTCATTTGAGATCTAATCAGAGTCCACGAAGCGAGAAAAGCAGAGAGCTAAGGGGAAATCTCCCATGACCTGTGCATACAAAGTGGGTTAAATTTTCAAATTCATCTGGTCTAGTAGCCTAGAACGACATACAAAAAGGATCTTCAACACTACAAACAACTAAGTAATCCATGTGGAGTATCCCATGCATATATAGTTAGGTATTAACAACATATGCAGATCCATTTTCTCATGTTGAGGAACCTTGTAAATCAATGATCAGGTTTCTGATTTTGGCCATAATACAAATCCACATTAGGAGAGGTAAATTAGTTTATTTTCCTTTTTTGGATGCAACAGAAAAAAACACAATGAAAGAAATAAAAAAATTCCATTTTTGGAAAGGGTCCGGAAAGATTTTGAGATTTGAACTTGTAGGTTCTGTAACTTTCAACTGGTAACTCGGATCTAGGTGTCATTTTTTTTTTGAAAACGCGTATTTTTTTGAGTTCTATGCATTGATCCAGTTCTTTCTACTCTTGGACATTTTTTTTCCATTTTGGCAAATATTTAAACAAAAAATAATAATTTTACTTTCAGCATTTAAATTTTATCGCAAGGGTTCATTATCAGTTGAACCCGACACCCATGAGAATTGTGTAATGAGCCTCAAAGATAAATTTTCTAACTAAGTATAAAATTGATGGAGGCTAGAGGAAACGAAGGAAGGAGGCTGATGAGTGAACTCTCGTTAGGCACCATCGATAAGGCCACGGTACTGATTTGGTGGCCAAGTATTTTCAGCTGTGTGATAGATAATAAACACAGATGATACATTCCTATTATTGTAATGTGTGACAAATTCCTGTATGTAACCTTCTGATGAAAAATACAGTGGGGAAGTAAAAAAAACACATGTAGACATGGATCTTGAAACAGTTCGTGGAGATCTAGAAAACCATATGAAGTGAACAATAGAGTGTAGAATTGTTCATTTCCAAGTTGGTGGTAAACCTATTGTAAAACCATAGAAGGTTGAGCGTTGCTCCCTTCATTTATATCAAGGTCATGAGCTATAGGCATGCCATAGGGGTTGGCATTCTGCTGAGATATGAAAACATTTTTCTACCCTGTTCACATTAGGGGAGTGTATATTAGGAATTAATAATGTTAACAATAGGGGAGTGAATGTTACAAATATATTATGTAACATTATTAATAAATTGTATTGTGTGTATTATTATTTAAATGAGATGCGAAACTCATTTAATAATAATATAATGTGAGTGAATGTGAAGTTGTAATAAACAACTCACGAGTAGTTTGATAGAGTTGAGTGAGAGAATAAAGGGATAAGTAGTGATTCTAGGAGATAGACTAGAGAGAATTGAGGGATTGGTGTTGACACCATATTATAGGAGTTGTTATCTCTATGTAATTTAATCACTACTCTATGTAATATATCCCATAGGTTTTGAATCAGATTATTATTTACAGTGTTTTTTACAGTTTTGTGCAATAGCTCTACCAAAAATAAGAAGGATTTGGGTGAAGACTCAACAAGGGTGAGAAGGGTGATTGGAAAGGAGGAGAGGTTTATGTTGGTAGGGTATTGAGTAGATTGGTGACAGATGGTATTCGGGTGAGAAAGAAGCAGTACAAAAAAAGGCAATAAGAGATATAAAATAAAAGTTAAGAACTAACAGCCTGGTTAAGATACTTATCTTAAGACCTAGAGATTGATAGATGCGATGGTTGGTGGATTTTCATAGGAGAAATAGGTTTGGATCCAGTGTCATAGAAATAAAACTTGAGTGCTTCCATGTGAATGATTCGAGGCTATGGAGCAAGAGTTTGATTGCTGGCGAAGAACTTAGATGCTTTGGTGGTGTGTTTGATCGTCAAATTCTCAATCGAATGTAAGAGTTTGAATGAATAATCCAAAATCCAACCAAAGGAATGACCAGGGGAAAGAGTTGGAAATACTTATTTAAAGGAACCGATGATGGTCCCTTGACCAGCACTAACCAAGGAATAATTGGCATTAGTTAGGGAGAAATAGTCCAATTTACTTAAAATATTATGTTTCTTCGCTTTTTGGCATGGGTCAATAATTGATCCTAGGATAGGAGTCTTGGTTCACATTTAAACATGTGAGGAATTGATGGAATAAGTGGTTATTAATATGAGGTTAAGAAAGATTCTTAGTTAATTAAGTGAAGTGATGACTCAATGCTAGGAGTGATGAACTAGTCTCAGTTAGTTAAATGCTCGTGGAATGGTTCCATGGTGAGGTGGAGAGGTGAGGTGATACTTAACCTAATATTGATAATTAGATTAATAATAATGTGTGGAACAGGTCATGGTAAGGGGATATGTTGATCAAAAGGGGCTTAGAAGGTTATGACCCAATTTTGGGTGTCTACATTTTCCCCTTTTGCCGCGTAGCTTATACTAATAAGTGATGCTGACAAAAACAAGAAGTAGGTTTCCCTAGGTAAGGGTGGATGTGATCCCCATCAAACAAGGAACTAATTAAGTGCAAGGAAGAATCGTTTATGGGTTTGATAAGGTTGTAGGTGATGAAAAATGGGGTAAGGTGTAGGTGTAGGTGTAGCTATAGGTAATAGGTGTGATAAGGTGGAGGTAAGAAAATGCATGCATGTGCTCAGAATACAACAAGGTACTATGTTGAAGAGCACACAAACTCTAACTTATCAAAGGTCGATAGTTTATCCAAACAAGGGTGATGTGGTCCAGGTATCCAAGGTATAGGAAATGCTCCTTAAAACACAATGGTTCAAGGTGTAGGAATGGGTATAGGTGTGTTTTGAAACACCAAAAGGTTTTTTCTGGTCAAGATAAACATCACAAAATATGGCAAGGCAAGGTCGGTAGGCTAAACAACATGGGTAGCATTATCACATGGTAGATTGAGTAAGTGAGTTTGATTGTTAAATAGGTGGGGTTTATTCGGAGAGGGTATATAGGTGAATCAAACGTACCCCTAAGTGTCCTTAAGGAGTTGGTGAGGTGGTAAGGGTAGTAGGTGAGTTTGTAGTGACGGGTTAGGGCTGGGGAAGCAAGAAAAATGCCATTGACAACAAAAATTAGGTTAAGTGAGGTATATGTGTGTATATACAAGATGAATGACACCGGTTCAGGGAGAACCGATACCAGTGTGAGTGACCGATGTCGGTCACCTAGGGCACAACTAGACTGATGCCAGTCACCTAAACGGTGACTTAAAATGGAAAACCCACCCAAAAGTAAGTCATTTGTGTAATAGTTGAGTTTGAATTGATTGGTGGAGAACATTTTTGCAAGGAAAAAAACAAAGAAGCCCTGTAGTCTAATTTGGTGAGAGATTAGTGGCTGAAGGAGTGAGTTCAAGGGCCTAGTTGTAGCCAGGTGAGGTATTTTGATTAGTTGAGTGTTGAGAGAGGCACTTGACATGGTAGAAGCAAGAGAAGGCTTTGGGGGAAATCCGGTGCAGTCTCTAAAGGTCCCAACATGGAGGCGTCAGTGAATAGAGGTAGGATTCAACCCCAAATTTTGGTTTTTGTAGGAAAATAGGTAGGAAAAGAGATTTTTTAAAAATTTGATGAAAATGGGTTTGAAATTGGGATGCAAAAGGGTGGAATTAGGTTAATTGGGGGCAAAATGAATTTGGGGGAAATGTGGGTGTATTTAGGTGGGTAGAACAGGTAGATTTTGTAATTTTTGGCATTGGGGGGATGTGGGGATTTGGATTTGGGGTCGAACCAGTAATTGGTGTCAGTCAAGTATTGGATGACATCAGTGGAAAAACTGGTGACAACGGGCAATGGGGACCAACATCGGTAGGATGATCGATGCCAATTAGGAAAGGAATGGTTAATTTTTTAGAAATAATGATGCTTTAGGATGTCAAAGCTAGGTCTAAGGTAGGTACAGGCTTGGTAAAAAAGTGTCCAAAAGAATGTGGAGGAGATATTTTAGGTAAATGATGATGTAATAGGATGAGTTCATGTGGGATGGGGAAGAGTAGGTTAAATAGGTGAAATAGTAAGAATAATATGTTTTAGGTAAAGGTGGATGATCTAGGTGGCAAGGTAGGAAATAGGCTAAGTCAAATGTTGAATAGGAAATCAAAAGGGTAAATGATTAACTAATGTGGTTGTTAATGATGCACGTTAGGCAACAATTGACGATTAGGTACCGACTGCCCCTATTAGTACAAATGAGGCTGACCATTCTGGAGGAGTGGGAACATATGCAGGCAGTAGGGCTAGGTACCATTAGGAGGTCAAGTAGATTGCCAAAGACCACAACATGATGGTATCCCTCATCGATAGATGGGATCTGGCTACCAACACCTTCCATCTATCAACAGGAGAGATGAACTTCACCTTAGAGGATGTCTACAGGATTCTATGGTTTCCAATCATTGGAGATCCACTCTATCAAGTGTCATCCTCAGATGTAGTGGATCATATAGCTATGATTTTTGGGTCCTCCATGGTAGAGCTGACCTATCACAGTGCAAGCATCAGTTATGATGATATGTATGTGATGCATCTACAGGAGACTCATCTGACAATATTGATGATGGTGGGTGTTAGATGTTTTTATCTTCTAGACTCACAAGGTGGGAGGTTTCCACTAGCCCTAATGGGAGTATTAGAGGAAATGGTTTTTGAAAGGGTGTGTTTTGCATGGATACCGACTTACTTAGTGCAGTTATACATGGATTTGTGAGCATACAGGAAGATACAGTGATACAGCCTCTACTGCACATATTTCTTACACTATTGGTCCTATGAGCACATTGTGTGCTTGCTTTTGCTTGGTCTACCGCAACAAGGATGGGAGGTGGGTGTGTATAGGGTAGGATATAGGTGGTGGATGCAAAGGAAATCCAAGACCACAATGGTCTTTGTGTTTCTTAGTGGTGTATGGTATGATGGTGTGATGACCTTATTCAAAATGACCAAAGTTGAAGCCTTTCCAAGCGTAATGATGAAGAAAAGTGAGTGTGAAGCTGATTTTGGTGAGGTAGGAGAATTTATATGAAAAGGGTTTGGTTTGGAAGGGAGGTTCAATAGAATAGGAGGATATATCAATCCCCCCATAGGTTAGGTTGGTGCGAAGGTGGGGAGGGCCATACGGTATGACCTATCCTATATGATGGTCGTAACATGGGTTTTGGTGTAGTTTTCCATACTCCAGAGGAGTAAGGAATGTGTTAATGCTAAGGGCGTGATATTCTCCGATTGAAAGGCGTTAAAAACACCTACTAAGGGGTATGTGGTTGGTACTTGGGTAGCACTTATAGATGAGTTATTTTAAGCCTGAGAAGATGGGGCATCATTGGAGAACATAATAGGAGGGTCAGTGGATGAGCTAGATGAGGAAGGAAAAGTAGCAGAAGTGGTAGATGTGGTAGATGAATTATTTGGGATTAGGACATCATTTGGATGATAAAGCATATTACAGGTTTTGAAGTGGGAGGGATCTTCTTGAATGGTGTAAGTTTCTCCTTCATATTCAAATTTGAGACAATGGTGAAGGGTAGAAGGTACGTAAGCCATGACGTGAATCCAAAGATGACCTAACAACATGTTATATTGGAAATCTCCTTCAAGAATGTAGAAGAGTTTGGGAATGGTTTGGGGACCCACATAGATGTGGAGGATGATAGTGCCAAGGGTAGTGGTCATGACATCGTTAAAGGATCAAAGCATAACAAGGTCTCTAGACATTTAATTAGAAGGTACGCACATTTTTTTGTAGGCATGAGAAGAGATGGTGATGATGATGTTAGTATCCCTATCAATCATGATGCATTTAACATAAATATCATTGATGTAAGTGGAGATGAAAAGAGAAAGATTTGGATCATTAGGATGTGAAGGGGAAATCTTTGATTTGGATAAATTAATGGAAGAAATCTAATGAGGGTGGCAATAGGTGAAGTTTCATTGGGTGGAACCTCAATGGATTGTAGGATCTCAATGAGGTCCTAACATTGAGAATTAGAGGTTTGAATTAATTATAATAAATACATGTTCAACGGGGATTGGTGAATTTATTTGATCATTGAATGATGGGAAACCCTAGAATAAGTAGGTGGTGCCATCCCAAGGAAGGTTATCTTGGGGGAGGTGTAAGTGAAATGGTAGGTGAAGGAAAACTATAAGGGTTATCAAATTTTTCCTTTCCTTTTTATTTCATGTGTTGTTACTGAGTGGCTATATGCACCATGTTAATTTTAAATATAGGAGGAGAAAAAGAGGGTTGTGGGATGAAAGGTGAAGAAAGAATAGAATCCTCTTCTAATAGATCATCTTATTCGAAGAGACCATATAAATCGCAAAGCTAAAGGTGAATGTTTTTTCAAGAGCCTTACAACTCTCAACATCATGCCCTAGTGAGTGATGATAAGTGCAGATTTTTGTGTCATCAAACAATACTAGTTTAGATTTGAGAGGATCATAAGGCTTGATAGGAGGAAGCGATATAGCAGATGTATCTAATAATTGAGAAAGTATGTTTGAGTAGGATCCTGCCAAAGGATCACAATGAGAGGTCAAAGTGGGCTTGGGTGAAGGTGTAGGTGACCTTTGTGAGGAGGGTGAGGTAAGAGTCCATGTTGGTGTAACTACCCTTTTGGTAGGTAGTGAAGGTTTGGGTTTTGGTTTCACCTTCTTGGGTAAAGGTGGAGGAACTACACGATAGAATGAAGGAGACTTAGAAGGTGTAGGTATCTAAGTAATCCAAGGTGAAAGTGGGGGTGTTGGCAAGAGTGAGGGTAAAGGTAATAGAGAAGGTGTGGGTAGATTGGGAGGTGAAAGTGAGAGTATATGTTTTTGCACTTTAGATTTTCCTTAGTGAAGAGATAAGTTAACCAAGGTTGAAGTATGTGGGCCTAAAATTGATGGAAAAGGTGAAGGTGAGTGAGAAGGCATGAGAGATACCAGGGTGTGAGCCCTAAAATTTTGGGTCTTCCTTTTAGGTGTTAGAATATATTTTGTGACGGGTGGTGATGAAGTTGAAAAATCTAGCTTCATAGAGGGATTTTCTAGCCTTGGCACTAGTAATATCCCTAAGGTGGTGTTAAGTTTTGGTGTAGACAAAGGCCTGAGTGAAAGGGGTATTGATGAATAAGGGGCTAGAATCACGGGTTCAGATTCAATGGTATTAATTAATTTGAATACCTTGGGGTAAATTGTTGAGGTATCCAGGGATAACAGTTGCATTTGGGTGGAAACTGGGAGTCTAAGGTTCCCCTAGAGGTTAGAGTAATGGACATACTCCATACGATCAACCAAGTGAGAGAATGGTTTTGATTTAGATGAATAGGATGACACACTAATGCTAATCCCCATGATGATCTCTGAGGTTTGTGAGATAGGAAATGTCTTGACCTCAGATTTGGTAGGTAAGAGTGAGTTAATATTTGAGGTCCTTTGGCAAGGTATCAAAAATAGAGAGGGTAGATAATATTGAATCCTCTATGAGTATAGGAGGAGGAAAATTGGGTGAAGTAGACTAGGTTAGCTCCTTTGCGGGTTGAGGAGAAGGTAGGGTAGATGAAGTAGACAAGGTTAGCCCCTCTAAGGGTTGAAGAGAAGGCAAGGTGGGTGATGTAGGCTCTTCTATGGGTAGAGAAGATAATAATGAGGGTTTCTTTATGGATAAAGGAACATGTGTGGTGGGTTCCTTTGTGAGTAAAGGAACTGGTAAGGTGGGATCCTTTGTGATTAGGGGATTCCACACGAGAATTTCCTTAATAGATGCTATAAGAGGATGCTTGATAGAGGGATTAGATGTTGTAGTGAATATTACATGAACCACATAGACATTGGTTTCTTCTTTAGACATCTCACAAGCATAATTTGATGAAGGGGCATGATTAGGAAATGATTTTATGAAAACATCCAAGTTTTCATTAGTAGGTGCGTTAGGGTTGTCGAGGATGAGATCACCACTATCTAACATTCCTTGGACAATGTTTTTGAATTTTTTACAATTTCCGTTGCTATGGCCTCTCACACGGTGGTAATTACAAAAATTATTTTCCTTATACCAAACCAGTGTGGGGAGAGAAGGATCAAAACCAATATGTGGTTTGATAAGTAGAAGAATGATGGCTCCAGCCTTTAACAACTTGTCCAATACAAAATAATATGGATCTCTGATGGGAGTGTAACTCCTATGTTCATATTTGTATTAAAATTTTTGAACAACTGAGATATTGCAAGAGATTTTGATTAACTGGATGGACGAGAAGGGTCGGCTTTCAAAACCATTGCGTTGGCAGATCCATTGGGTTTGGGATGGTTATTAGGTGGTTTATAAGAAGAGTCATTGGATTTGAAGGTTGTTCTCTTGTTACACAATTTAAGTTTCTCTTCTTTGAGAGCGTGGGTCTCAAGCTTCCAAATCATCGTGAAATCCCTGTCAAACATACGAAATGTTTAAATCTAAAGAGTTGGGGAAATGTGTCTTGCACATGCCCTGGTAAGCCACTCTATGAGCTCAGGTTATAGGAGAGTGAAGGAGAGATAATTGATTAAGCCTCGCCACCGCGTGATAAAATAAACGATAGACTCATCGTCATATTGGAAAATAGAATATAAATCGGTCATGGAGACATTCTTAGAAATATTGATTGAAAATTGATCAAGGAAGGTATGAGATTATTGGTTGAAGGAAAATACCGAGTGCTTAGGCAAAGCACTGTACCATTCTAAGGTGGGTCCTGACAGGGACATGCGAAACATTTGAAGGAGTAAGGCATCTTCGTGGCCTATCAAATAACATGTGTTTCTAAATGAACACAAGTGTTGTTGAGGGTCCTCCTAAATATTAAAAAGGTTGAATTTGGGAATCTCTCATTACATGGAATAGGGATGAATAGGTATGGAGGGGTGGATGGGTTCATTACAAATCTCATCATAGGTTAAGACGTTATGAGATCTGGAAATGAAGGCCTTGAGCATCTGCATTTTTTCCATCATCATTTTTATGAGATCCATTGTGGGGTTAGCTTGAGGGACCCCTCCTGATGTATGAGGGGGTGGATAAGATAATTGGGTCATGGAAGGCATACCAGTGTGTGGTGGTGCCAAGTACATGAATTGAGATGAAGGTATGTAGGAAGTGGTAAAAGAGCAGGGAAAATACACTGAATATGAATTGGAGGTGATAGGATGTGTTTGAGGTAAGTGTTATCCATATTTCACCCCCGTGCCAAATATTGGATCGACCAAAATCCTGCATAAGAATAAACTAAGTCAAAAGGTGAAAAGAAAAGGCTTCAAAATTGGATAAGTATAAAGGTGTAAACAGAGAATGCCAAGTGTTAGTATGATGCTGATTCAAGGGGTGAATAGGGAAAAGGTTTCTAAATGAGCCCCAGATTGCTGCGTGTCCTAGGTCAAAGCAGGTTGTCAGGAAAAAAGTTGGTTCTTTTCCCCTTGTTATCTCAAAAGGGGTAAAATTTGCAAAATGGCCCGCAACTCCGCCCAAGGAAAAAGTCATCATTTGGGCCTGAGTCAAAGCCAAGCGAGGAATCAGAGGAAAGGGAAAAAGATAAATTGTAGACCCGTAGGCCCAATTTTTGTTCCAATCTGGCTACCACATGTCCCATATAAAAAAGGGACCCATTTTTCAAGTTGTTTTCCCACCCTCTTGTACGGACCCGATATAAACTTCGAAGGGGCACATTTTTCAACTTAGGGATTGAAATATCGTGAATTTGATGCCATTGGAAATATCTCAGCCTCGCTCATGCCATGGAGGTCTAAGACTTTAATTTTTTGAGGGGATTAGGTAAAGGAAAATGGAGGAAATGTCTTTGGGTCTTCAATGTAGGATCCATCTGTCTTAACAACCAGATCAGATTCAATCTGTTTCCTCTTCTTTCAAGGCACCGAATCAAGGAATCATGTAGTAAAGATGGATTTGGGGCATATTTTATTATAAGCATTAACAACAGTGGTTGAGCTTCAACCCACTTTTCTTGCTTCCCTCTCTCTTTCTTCTCTCTAATCAAATCTATAAATATATGGGAATGATTCATTATAAAGGGTTGTTCATTCTTCTTCCCTAACCCCCTCTCTCTTTCTTCTCCAAGGTTGAATGTGGATTTTAAGTCTCCTCCCTTGGTTTTGTAATGGAATTTTCTTTCCTCTTTCCTGTTAATGGTGTACTGTGTGAACTCCTCGAGAAATAAAATTTGTTTTCGTGATGCGTTTTGTCCATCCTTTACTCATTTTTTTGTCTCTTCTCGCCTCTCACCATTACAGGGTATACTTTGCATATCTCTGATGTCCATTGCAGATTTTGGGAGCTATGTTTAAGGGGTTTGAAATGGTGTTCTGTGCAAACTTTATCCTTGGTTTGTGATACATCTGTCCATCCTCTCCATTACTCACCTCTCTCCATTTCAGGTAGTTGGGTTTTTGATCAACAGTTCCCTTTTCTCGGTGCTATCACCTATGTAGTGTAGGATTTATTTATTTTCATGCTCTCTCTCTCTCTCCTTGGTCCCTTGGAATTGTTACATTAGGAGTAGATAGTCACATTTCCTAGCTTAGAAGTAGTTTAGTGCTAGGATTAGGAGGAGGAAATAGTATTCTCTAGAGGATCATTCCCATTTGCAAGTCCCACAACTTGGGGAATGATCCAATGTTATGCAAATCACACCAAATGATCATGCCTTAGAAAATAAGATCCATAATTCATTTGGGGGTGTTGGGATTTCACACTAACATTTTTGGCTCCCCCAGTGGGACAGGTTTGAAGCACCTTACCACTTCACTTCATCAGGTTCGATGTGCTCTTGGTGAAGAATTGAGCCTTTGGAGGAACTTTCAAGTACAACTAGTGACTCCATCTAGTCAACAACCCATCCTCTGAGTTACAGACCTTTTCCATCCATTTACAATCATTTTCATCCATTTTCTTCTTCCATCTCTTTCATTTTCTCCCATTCCATGAGGTTGTGTAATCATGACTTCATTCCCGTCATGGAACTCACACTTACAAAAATAGTCGTACGTTCCAACTCCAATGATTTTCACAACTCCTCCAAATCAGCATTATAAATAGATTCAAAATCACTATACCTATCCATAGTAGTAATGCGAAAACTAGTTTGGCCATTAAGCTTATTAGGAACAGGGATATGCATATAATGACATCAACCAAATGGAAGATGTTGGTCTACTGGAGAAGATTCAAAAAATGGAGGTTGACATGGTTCAATCAAGGGGCATAGCATGAATGAAGGAATTCAAGATTGGTTATAGGGCACCTTGTCCATGGGAAGGCCCTTTTCCAAGACATTACAGCCCTCAAGAGAAGCTTGATTTCATGGTTGAAGTGTTACCTCAGCTTACACAGTGGATTGAGGACATTGGGGCTTATGAGAAAAGTATGAGACAACCTTGTCAATGGGTAAGTCAATCAACAACTCCCTGCCTTTCATTTTCTCTCCCTTAATCTTTATCATTTTGATAGACATAAGAGTCAAGCCCCTCACTTACTGCCCCAAGTGTTGATTTCATTTCTCCATCTTCTAGTCTTCCATCTCATTTCCTTTCCTCTTCCCTTTTCCCTTCCGAATATGTGTCCCCCTCACAAGAGCCAAAAGAAATACCTTCCCCTCCACCAAAAACAAAGGAACAACTAGTGGAGACCCTAGCCACCACTCTTCTTACCTTCCCAAGTCCATGTTGGGAAGGGACTCCAAAAACTAGCCAAGGATAACATCAAATAGAGGTACCCAACAAAGAATAAATGATAGAAAATATGAAGAGTTGGGCTGCTAAATTTGAGTTTTCAAAGGTTCCATTATTGGTTAAGCCTATAGAGGAGGCTGAGGTCAAGCTGCAAGTGGTGGAAGCTCCAGCTACAACACAAGTAGGGGAAGAAGGAGCTACTCCTAATCCAAAAGAAGAGGAGTACATTCTAGCTATGGAGGAGGACCATACAATTTCAAAGGCTCTAAGTATGGAGTAGGCCACAGAAGAAACTTCAGTTCTTCCTCCCACTTCATCCCCTTCAAGATCTGATGTTGAAGAATAGTTTTAGCTTTTAAACTTCATGTTTGAGGATGAAGAGAACCATGGTGAGTCAATTTTAGATTAGGAGGACACCATGAAGGAGGTTAAGCACCTGTAGTAGGAAAACAAGGAGGTAGATTACCTGTCTGACTTGGAGGATTACCTTGACGGAGGGGAACCCATAGAGATCACATAATTTTTTCCTCCATCTCTCACATCCCAAGCACACGAGCCTACTACCATGGAGGAGAACATTAAAGAACAAAAGCCTGCACTTCATAACAACCCTCTGGAATCAAGATTGGAAGACACGGCTCTCCCATTTTATTCACAGGAGAAGGAAGAGAAAAAGCAGGAAGATGTTGTCATCCCTCTCACACCATCCATCCATGAGAGTTAGCAAGATAGATCCATTCTTGGAGTTAGCGTTCAGAATAATGGGCATATTCAAAGGACTATACCTTGCCCAATCAGATACTTGGCTTCATTAAAGCCAAGGGAGAAGCCAAAACCAGTCGTGCCTACTCCAGGGCATGAGGATGAGCATCAAAGTACCAAGGGTCATCATCAATGCCTCCAGAAGTCTGATGCAAGTAATCTTAAGGAGGTATTTTCCATTAATGCTGATACCTTGATGATTTGGGTGGAGGAACAGCTTATTATTAGTTTTTCACTCATCCAACAAGCCATGTTCAGTACCAAATTAGTTGCATGGATGTCATTTTTTAGGAAGGGAAGCTATTACTCCCTGCCAGTTATAAGCTTTGTTTGAGCTCCCTTTGTTCTTGGTTAGAGTAGTGTAGGTAGGTTTGTTTTTAGTAGAAGAAGTTATTTACACACTCTACATATCCCACTTAGGGTATGTATGATTTTTAGTTTGTACATAGTTTTTGGTGATGTTGTTTTGCTCTTGCACAGTCCATTTCAATTGGATTTTGGTGAAGTTAAAATCCAAGTTTAGTAGGTTTCCCAGTGGCTCAGGGATTAGATCTTCAAAATTTTAGATCCATTTTGTGTTTATCAGGAAAACTCCATGCCCAATGGATGCTTCAAGGACACTGGTCTCTTCATCTAGCAGGTAGATGTCCCCATGAGTTGCCAAATTGTTATCCATATTTCACCCCCATGCCAAATATTGGATCAACCACGATCCCGAATAAGAGGAAACAAAGTCAAAAGGCAGACAGAAAAGACTTCAAAATTAACTAAGTATAAAGGTGTAAGCAGAGAATGCCAAGTGTCAGTATGGAGTTGATTCAAGGGGTGAATAGAGAAAAGGTTTCTAAATGAGCCCCAGACTGCCGTGTGTCCTAGGTTAAAGTGGGTCATCGGGGAAAAAGTTGGTTATTTTCCCCTTGTTATCTCAAAAGGGGTAAAAGTTGCAAAATGGCCTGCAACTCTGCCCAAGTAAAAAGCTAGCATTTGGGCCCGAGTCAAATCTGAGTGGGGAATCAGAGGAAAGGGAAAAAGATAAATTACGGACCCGTAGGCCCAATTTTTGTTCCAATCTGGTTGCCATATATCCCATATCAAAAGGGGACCCATTTTTCAAGTTGTTTTCCCACCCTCCTATATGGACCCGATACAAACTTTGAAGGGGCATATCTTTCAACTCATGGTTCGAAATATCACGAATTTGATGCCTTTGGAAAGATCTCAGCCTCACCCATTCCATGGAGGTTTGAGAATTTAATTTTTTGAGGGGGTTAGGTAAAGGAAAATGAAGGAAACGTCTTTGTTCCTTCAATGCAGGATCCATCTGTCTCAACAACCAGATCGGACTCAATTTGTTTCCATCGTTTCCTCTTCTTTCAAGGCACCGAATCAAGGAATCATTCAATAAAGATGGATTTGGGACATACTTTATTAAAAGAATTAACAACAGTGGTTGAGATTTAACCCACTTTTCCTACTTCCCTCTCTCTTTCTTCTCTCCAATCAAATCTATAAATACAGGGGCATGATTCATTATAAAGGGTTGTTCATTCTTCTTCCCTACCCCCCTCTCTCTTTCTTCTCCAGGGTTGAATGTGGAGTTTAAGTCTCCTCCATTGGATTTGTAATGACATTTTATTGCCTTTTTCCCAATAATGGTGTACTATGTGAACTCCTCAAACAATAAAATTTGTTTTTGTGATGCGTTTTGTCCATCCTTTTCTCATTTTGTTGTCTCTTCTTGCCTCTCACCATTACAGGTATACTTTTCATATCTCTGATGTCCATTGTAGGTTTTGGGAGCTGTGTTTAAGGGGTTTGAAATGGTGTTCTGTGTGAAATTTATCCTTGGTTTGTGATACATCTATCCATCCTCTCCATTACTCACCTCTCTCCATTTCAGGCAGTTGGGTTTGTGATCAGCAGTTCCCTTTTCTTAGTGGTATCACCTCTGTAGTGTAGGATTTATTTATTTTCATCCTCTCTCTCTCTCTCTCTCTCTCTCTCTCTCTCTCTCCTTGGTCCCTTGGAATTGTCAGATTAGGAGTAGATAGTCACATTTCCTTCCTTAGAAGTAGTTTAGTGCTAGAATTAGGAAGAGGAACCAACCTTCTCTGGAGGATCATTCCCATTTACAAGTCCCACAACTTGAGGAATGATCTAATGTTATGAAAATCACACCAAATGACCCTACCTTATAAAATTAGATCCATAACTCATTTGGGGGTGCTATGATTTCACACTAACAATAAGGTGTAGGTGTGAGGATCTTGTGGAAAGATCCTCGTAGTGACGGGTGGAAGGGTTTGGGGAATAGAAACTACCAAACTCTGAAATGGAGTGGAAGATGTCGCTGCAACTGGTGGTTACGTAGACATAGGTAAATAAAGTATAGATGATGAAGGAACCCTATAAGAGGGGCCATGGTTAAGGGCATGGCGGATGTCAGGGGGATGATAGATATCAAAGGTGTAGAAGTCACTTGTGAAGTAGGTGGTTGTGAGACGAGGTTGATCGACACTAGAGTAGTTTGGGTAGTTATATTATCATTTTCCGATATGGAAAATGTGGTAGAAATGGGGGGAATGGAAGTGGGAATTCCATAAAGAGGCTGACCTAATGATTCGCAGGGGGAAGAGTTAGCAAGGTTATGTTACAAGGATTTGGTGTTATGATCAAGGAATCTAGTGAATTCCTCATCACCCTCTGGTATGATTGCATGTGCATTAGGATCCATTGGTGAAGAAATAAAAGGTGGCAAGGGGGTAGGAGGTAATGGTATACAACTCACGTGAAAAGTAATATATCATGTAGGTTGGTGAGTCCAAACCATATGAAAAGTGGAAAATAGGTACTCTTGGTTTTGTATAAGTGACAAAAAAATCATAAACAAATTTTTGAAAGAATTTGATAGGTGAAAATAGCTTGCTATTTTTGATAGAAATTAAAAAACACAGAGACCCATACCGGTTAGTGAACTGGTGTTGGTTAGATGAAAGGTCCATTATCGGTTGTTGAAACGATCTTGGTAAGGATGTAACAAGCGTCAGTTATTGTGAAAACGAATAAATTTTAAATTCATGAGTTAGATTTGGTCAAAATAAGTCCATAAAAAGGATGTGTATAGAAAATCTAATCTAAAACACTCAGAGAACCATAATTAACTAGTTGTGATGACTCGTGAAAAATAAAGAAAATTGATGAAGTAAGAACTCACACCTCAAATAACAGAAGAAAAGAAAGAAATTCAAAATTCCACCTACAAAAACTAACAAACACGTTATCTTAGGGATCATATTTTAGTTTTCTGATGGCTTAAGCCTTAGGACTGATTGTGAATTTATAGAAAGGAGTGGATACAAGGTACCTAGAAGCCAGCTATGGATGGTTTCAATATTTTTTTGATAGAGGAGTCCTCGATATACCTTTCAGTACATGAGGTTCGAGCTCTAATATGACAATCCAGCTAGAACACTAGTTTCCCGACCCACTATCAACGGGTTTTAAAATCCTTGATAGCTTATTCTTGGGATTTGGGGAATGTTTAAGAATTTTGTTGTTTATTTGAGTGATTTGGAAAATAAATGTGTGCAATAGTGAACTACACTTAATTACCCAATCATCATCTGGTCATGACCTCCATTATCTTTGATTGTTATTTAGACTATGTGAGCTACATACAAGAATAAAAGGATGTAATGCAATAGTTTTAATCCCAAATTGAAAAATGAAGTTAGATGAGAGAAATAATGAATAAGAAGAGAGTATGTCTTTCACTAATGCAAGCAAGAGGAAATAAAGAAGGGTTTGATTTGATTTGCACCAAATGAAGTGTTTCCTTTAGAGCAAACAAAAGAAAAAGAATGTTTCCCGGAGAGAGATTTAGTGAAGATTTAGAAAGGAAACAAAAACAAAATGCAATCATATATGAATAAAAGTAACCCACAAATGATGAGGGTCCCACCGGGCGTGCCAAAAAATTTCATTAATAAGAAGTGTGCGTATAAGAAAAAAACACACAGTTGAAGACTAGACCGATTAAGAGAACTTATTTTTGTGTGGGAAGGAATACCTGAGAAGGAACACAAGACCAAAAGATAGAATTAAAAGCATCATTTAGTGGATTTCCTAGTGGGAGAGAGATCCGAGAAGTGGAGTACTTCTTAGAAGGTTGTCAATCCATGTTTAAAAAAAAAAATTTCTCACAAGAACATGAAATAAATAGTCCTATTGTAGTTGTATAATTTAGGTATCCCACACAAGCACAATAAATTAACTATAATCTAAATAGTTAATACAAGATTAAATCTAAAGTGGGTGGTGGGTTGTTAAAGTCTGTAGGTGTAACAGAAGGTGTAATGGAGGTTTGGGTGAGGTTGTAGGAAGTTTTGAGAGGTTTTGGGTAGGTAGATTAGCTCGCTGGTATGAGGGAGAATGTCAAACACAAATACTACTGCTGGTTAGGGAACTAATGTAAGTCAATGGTTTTAGCTAGTATCGGTTGGTTAAATAATCATGGTCGGGGAAATCAGGTGCCAAAGGTGAAAATGGGTTGATTTAGGCTATCTATGATTTCATATAGCGTTGAAAAGGCTTATGCTGGGTGTTAGGATTTTGGTGAAGGCTCGGAAAGGGTGAGAGAGGTGATTGGAAAGGTGGAGAGTTTCAGGTTGGTAGGGTATTGGGTAGATGGGTGATGGATGGTATTTGGGTGAGAAGTAAATAGTACAACGAAATACAATAAGAGATCTAAAACCAAATTTAAGAACTAACAAGATGGTTAAGATACTTATCTGAAGACTTGGAGATTGGTAGATGTGGTGGTTGGTGGGCATTCATGGGAGAAATAGGTATGGATCCATTTTCAGGAAACAAAACTTGGGTGCTTCACTGTGAATGATCTGAGGCTATTGAGCAAGAGGTTAGTTGCTGGTGAAGAACTTAGATGCTCTAGTGTTGTGTTTGATCAACAGATGCTCAATTGAATCCAAGAGTGTGAATGGATAATCCAAAATATAAACAAAGGAAGAACCCAGGGAAAGATTTTTAAATCCTTATTTAATGGATCTGATGGTGGTTCCTTTGTTGACACCAACTAAGGAACAACCAACGTCAGTTAGGGATAAATAGCCCAATTTTCTTAAAATAGTTTGTTTCTTCCCTTTTTGGCATGGGTCAAAATTTGATCCTTAGCTAGGAGTCTTGGTTCATGTTTGAACACATGGAGAATTGATGGAATAATTTATTAGTAATAAATATTAGGTTAAGAAAGAGTCTTATTTAGTTAAGTGAAGTGATGACTCAATGCTAGGAGAGATGACCTAGTCTCAGTTAGTTAAATGCCCCTGGAATGGATCCAAGGTGAGGTGGTAATTAACCTAATATTGATAATTAGATTAATAATAATGTGTGGAAGAGGTCATGGTAAGGGGGTGTGTTAATTGAAAGGGGCTTATAGGGTTGCGACCCAATTTTGGTTTTCTACAGAGCTCACCTCCACCAAGTTTCAAAATAGCTCCTCGCTAAGCTAATTTTTTTCTTGATCCCCCCTCCAGATCCATAAGTTCATTAACTTTAGTGTATTCTAAGTGTTTTAATTCTGTCAAGGGAATCTAGTCAGGAGAACACCATAATTTTGACACGTGTCTCTCTTAGTTGTTGGATTTTTTCCAAGTGGTTGCTACTATTTTCTTTTCTCGTTTGCATTTTATTAATTTGTTTTCTAAGTTTTTTTAATTAGTTTTTAAAAGGTTAGTCTCAACTAGTGTGAGTTATTTTTTAATACTATCGAGATGTGTATCATGTGTGTTGAGTTGTTTCTATAGCTCGTAATAAGAGAGATTGATCTTGACTCAGAATTGCTTTCCCATAGGGAATTTGTTCTTTTTAAGTCAAATATTTGTTTCATAGTTGTTTTATGTGCATATAATTGCTAGATAAATTATGTAGCTTGTTTCTTATCTCTATTTAAATCTTCTATAAATAGTTGGTTTATTTTTTAGCTATATTTGTCTTCATCAGTTGTTTGTGCATTTAAAAATGGCTATTTCTGCTAGTTTTTTTATGGATAAGTCTCATTTATTAAATAGAACTAATTACAATATTTGGAGAGTAAATTTAAAAGCATGTTTCATGGCTAGAAAGCTATGGGATCTTGTAACTAATGTAGAAAAATGACCCAGAGGAAGACTTGCAAATCCTTAAAATCTTATCTCTTTCTCCCAAATATCTCACAAAGCTTTATCCATCCTATTAAAGAGTATAAGAGATGAATTTTTAATGCATATAGGTCATATGGATTCTCCTACTAATGCATGGAAACAATTAGAAACCATGCATGAAGGAAATCATTTTTCTAAGATAATTAAATTAATTTTAGAAATGTTTACGAATCACATGAAAGGGGATGAGAAAATAGTTAATTACGTTGCTAAAATTAAGAATATTAAAGCTCAATTAGATGACTATAATTGTGAACTATTCTAAGATAAGCTTATATATTTCATTACTGAGATAAATATTCATGAAATGATTTAGGAACTATATCTCTATTCTTAACTCTAAATATCAGAATGAAAATGATCTTCCTGATTTAGATACTTTGTCTTCTCTATTAATTCAAGAAGAATAGGTAATGGAGAGTTTGTTTCATAAGAGACTATATCTCAGGAATTGTTCTCTTAGAATCATAATTATTCTCAAAATAGGAACAATAGTAATCCTAATCATAAGTCTAATAATAGATTCAAGTTTAAATCCAATCCTAATACTATTTTTGTTAAAAACAATCAGAACTTTAAATTCATATTTAATGGTACATGTAACAAGTGTGGAAAATTTGGTCATAAAGAGGCTGATTGTGATGTGAAAGCTTAAAAATCTACTAAGAATACTAGAAATGGTACGCCTAATTAGAATAAAAATTATGCAAATAATTTTGAGTAATCTATTGCCTTGTATATTGCTCTCTCAGCTTCAAATGACAATGAATGGGTCCTAGATAGTGGTTCCTCTAGTAACATGACTTGTATTCATGGTATCCTCTCAGATGTTATTAAATGTGAGGAAGATATATATCTAGGAGATAATTCCATCATTAGATCTAAAGGTTGTGGAAATTTTAAATTGTCAAATGGAATAATTAGGAATGTCTTGTATGTTCCTTAGTTGAAATATAATCTTTTTTCTTTCTCTTGGTTAACTAAAGAAAACTGTAAATTTGTTTTATTACAAGATAAATGGTATGTAAAAGATGAACTCAGTAATGTTAATCCTTATGGTATTTAGAAAAAATGGCTTATATATCTTTGATGGATATATGTCTGAATATTTCTTTTCTCCCTCTTCTAGGAATGATATTCAGCTTTGGCATGAAATATTAGGTCATGTAAATTTCAAATTTTTGTATGAAATGTCTTGCCTAAATCTTGTAATTGATCACCTGAAGGTGAAATATGATCATGAAACATGTGAAATTTTCCTACGTGGTAAGAAACATGTTGAACCATTTCAAAAACATCATGATCCAAATTCCTCTCAATTATTAGAGTTGATTCACAGTGATGTGAGAGGTCCACTTAAAGTTCCTTCTCTCAATGAAGCTTTGTATGATGTATGTTTTATTGATGATTTCTCTAGGATGACCTAGTCTTATTTTATTAAGAAAAAGTCTAATGTCTTGTCTAAATTTTAAGAATTTAAAGCCCTTGTTAAAAATGCTTCTAATATGAAAATAAAAATAATTAGAATTGATAAGGTAGGTGAATATATTAGCAAAAAAATTGATGAGTTTTTGTGTCATGTGGGATTCAAAGAGAGATGAATCTCCCTATTCCCACCAGCAAAATGGCATTACAAAAAGGAAGAATAGGACTATTTTAGAAATGTCTAGGACTATGATTCATGAAACAAATGTGTCTAAGTTTTTATGGGTAGAAGCTATGAACATTATTTTCTATATTATTAATAGAGTGCCTACTAAATATCTTCATTAAGCTACTCCTTATGAAGTATGGAAAAATAAAAAACTAGATATCTCTCATTTAAGAATATTCGGTATTCCTGCTTCTATCTTCATTCCAAAATTTAAAAGGAAGAAGCTTGATCCTACCTCCTTATCTTGTATTTTTATTAGCTATGGTTTTAGAACTAAAGGATTGAGAGTCTATGACTCTTTCAAGCATCAAATAGTTGAAAATAAGAATGTTCATGTCTTAGAAAATACAATATGTGATGCTTATTATAAACTATCCTCTATTTCTCCTGAGATAGAGCTTGATCATCCTTATCCTAACAATATGGAAACAAAAGTTCAAGAGGATGATGTTCCTGATATAGATATGATGGATATTAAGGAGGATGAACTGCATATGGAATTCGAAGGGAGAACTACTCTTCTTTGTGATAGCCAGAGTTGCATTTATCTTACAAACAATCTAGTTCAACATCAAAGGACAATGCATATCAAAGTTCATATGTTGTTTATTTGGGAGAAAGTATTTAATGGTGATATTGATCTCAATTTTTATTCCATTGAAGATTGAGTTACAAATATTTTCACAAATCCATTATGTTCTGTGATTTTTTGTAAATTTGTGCCTTTTTGGGCCTATAATAGTTTCCACTGAGGGAAAGTGTACATGACAATGCTACCTCTTAATGGAATTTATAAACTTTCAATACTTCCTCCATTTTGTAATAAGTAAATAATCACAGTATGTGAGTTTACTTGTAAATCCCAGCGAAGCATTAGTTATGGGTATGCCTTAGTTTATAAAAGGCTCCATAATATGATATAAGTATTTATATATAAATCACTTGTCCTAAGAATTTGTATATGGGAAGATCTGTATGATTTACCTTGTTTACATGCTATCCTAAATCATTGTTGATGATTTATGGATCTGTAAATTCTTTTGTAGAAAAAGGTAATTTGGCGTGTTTTTTTCTTCCCACTTAACATTAAGGGGGAGTGTTGGGTGATAATGTAAAGTGGGGATACTATTTAGGTGGACCACCACTAAAGTTTTTTTAGTAAAATTTATTATGTCGGTCTTCCACAGTTTAGAGTGAAATGGTAAGATTGCTTCACCCATCATATATATATAAGATGATCCCTTACGGGATTAAGAAGATGGAGAGCAATAGATAATCATTATTATGATCATTATATTATAAAATTATGAGATATTGTTCTGTAATTATCTCTGTGAGACTGAGGAGTGAACTGGAAGTGATGGGTTAAAATCTTGATAAATTCTTAATACAGATAATGCTTTATTTCAGTGGGGTTTTTTCCTTTGGGTTTTCCCAATATAAATATGGTATTCTTTGTCTCATTTACTTTATTGTGATTTTATTTCAACTCTTGTTACTACTCTTCAATTTATATAAACATCTAAATCTGTTTAATTTAACTACACATCATAATCTATAATCTTCCGCAGTTACCATCTGGATCTATAATTTGTTAATTATATCTTCCCATAATTTACCTAATAACAACCATTTATCCATTAGAGCCATTGTATCAATGTATTAGTTAACTAAGCTAGGATAATTGAAACTAACACCTTAGTAGCTTCAAAACTAAGTTAACCCTACAAAGATCATCATGCTAAGATCTTAACATGACTAAATACCAACATTATGCATTAGAACTTGAAATGGAAATCAAACTAATATGATAAGCACTTGAATCTCTACTCTTTACATCACCAAAAGCACTAAATGAATCTAGATAGATCCATGGCAATTAAATTTGATTATTTTATCTTCATGGGTTTGGGAATGAAGGCTCATCAAAGTATGGCTACAAGACCATTTTTATTCTCTCCATATGACCCAAAAGCTTGGATGGATTAATTGTAAGAATGGGGCTATTAGCTCAAATGAAAGATGCTCTAAGATGAAATGCCTATAGTTTAGCTATATGCATGCAAGGGTGTAAGTAGAAAGGTTGGAGGAGGGTTCCTTTTATAACCCAATGGTTTTAAGAAGCTTTGCATCCTATTACATGTGGCATAATAGATAAGCTAGGTTAGTAATGGATAAGCATAATTTAGAAGTGGTTGAGTTTAATTTAGGAGAGTTTAATTTTTCCTTTAGTGACTCATGGGAGTTGAGGGGATTTATTGATTAATGAAAGTGATTAATTAATATGTGTGTAAGCTTATAAAAGATTATTAGAGGAATAGTTAGCATAATTTAGAATATGAGAGGGATACCAAAGGTTTAATCAAATAAATGATGATTTATTGATCTAGTAGAAGGGGAAGCTAATTAATTAGTCTAGATAGAAAGGGGGGTTAATTAACAGAAGGTCCTTAATTAGAATATTTATTGATAAAATGAGCATTTATTGATGATATGTCATCAATTTTTGGGAAAGGGTATAATTAGCACAATTTAAGTATTTAAATTGCTCGAGCTAAATTATAGGTGTCTATATTTTTCCCTCTTTGGGGTGGTGGAAGTGACGCCACTTCAAAGATAGTAGATAAGTAAAATTTGGAAGGGGTAGAATAAAAATTAGTAGGTGAGAGATGCCCCCTCACAATGGGGTGATGAAAGAAGGTGATCAATGATCAAAAAAGGTGAGATAAATGGATAGAAGAATGGGTAGTGGCTTGCGGCCCTAAGTGAATTAGAAGAATAAAGTTGACATGAGAATGATATAGAGGAAAAATAAAGATGGTGAGAAAGGAATGAGATTTTATCTATTATATTAAAAACAACTTCTGTGTCATCATATTTCCAAGTATCTACATCATCAATACTTATTAAAAATATAAGCATACGACAAAAGTAGAATGACATGAAAATCCATAATACGAACAATTGTCCATTGCTGAAAATACCAAATCCATGCAACATACAAAATATAATGAAATACAAGAAATTGAAAAATGCCTAACTCCCTGTAACATACATAATGAAATGAAATATTAGAAAGTAAGCTAACCTAATAGAGAAACATAATGCAATGTTTTTTTATCAAGCTTTGATTTTGACCGATGAAAATTAATGACAAGGGTTAAAAGATGGTGCCCCAAGCAGGGATACATGCAACGGGAATAACAGAAGACACTTGGGTCCTATGAAAATAATTATTGAACTATGAAATAGTATCAAGTAACTCCTTGTGCCCCAGAGTATAGACATAATAAGCAAACTAGCTTTGTTAATGGAGGTAGATCAAGATGATCTGCAAGTCGTGCATAAAAACAAGAGAGAACCAAAGAGTGACATTTTATAGGATGATTTTTATTGTTTTTTATTATTTAGAAATATATTTGATTTTTTTTATTTTTAATTTTTTCTGAAACTATGTACATGAAGAAAAAGAAGCGTGGATGCCCCTAGCGATAGATGATATTTACAAGGGAAAAATTCCACTCATATGCGCAAGAAAGTGAAGATGCGGAAATGCCCCAGTGAGTAGGTGGGTGTATTCAAAGGAAAACTCTTCACGTGCTAAAGGCGGATCAAGGCCAATATAAAATAGGTTCAAACACGAGGGAACAAGGATTCCCCTAGTGTAAGTTGGCCAAGGAACACATGAGAGAAATGAAGTAGAAATATTTCCTATTAAAAGAGGAAATAAGTGTCTGCAAACATGGCAAAGAGGCCATCCTATACACATGGATGTTATAAATGATTTCCGAAGAACAAAGGATGCCATGAAAATATTTAAAAGGTGGTTGATGTAAAAGTGATTAGCCCAAGGCACAAATCATGAGACAAGACATGCACTAAAGAAAATTTTTGAACAAGGTCCAAAAAGAAACACTTGGTAACATACTAATCCTGTTTACTCGTCGAGATCCCATGTGTGCACATGGAAATGAATTACCTCTTGAAGAAAAGAGTTGACAGACAGTAATTGAAGACACTAGCCAATGTGTAGAAATGATTAAGTTTGAAAGGTGATTTGTGAATGGATTGTGGAAGGAGTGTCATACATTTCTCTACTACTAGCCAGGCATCCATAGCCCCAATGGAGATGCATTTTATTCTAATCACAACATTTCTCTACTGCTAGCCAGACATCCATATCCTTGAAAGAGATACTGGAAATAACCAAAGAGAGAGTTATATATCAATTTTATTTTTCTTTGTAGTTTTTGCTTTGTTAATTGATTTATTTTGATTCATTTTGATTCTTAGTTTGTTTACTGAAATTTTTTTTCAGCTCTCTTGTTTGACAATGGGTTAAGAATCACCGATGGCTTAATGGAAGGATGTGGAAGTGATTATGATGATGACATTGGCTAGTGTCAACAAATATGTCTAAAAGTTCATTAGATGAGAATTGTGATAGGATCTATAAGAGGTCAGTCGTTCTTTAATTTACCAAGGTGATAAAATACCAAGGTGAAACAAATTCCATAGAGATAAATGCCACACAATGAGCACAAATATTCTAACCAAAATATCATCAAAAGGATGAAAGTGGCATAAGATTTGCAAAGAAAGGGAAGAAATAACATCCATGTGTATGCAATACCTGATTGCAATGTCTGATCTTTATACCTTTGATTTTAATTTTGTAAGGTTTTAATGTTTTCTCATTTTTTGGTTTAATTGTTTTATGATTTTTTGATGGTCATTGGAATGAAACATGTCACTCTAAGTGATAGGATCCAACAACGATGTTCATGATTTCCTTAATAAGAAAGACTAAGTGTGTTTTCTTTTCAAGTGTAATATTATCCCCGATCTTGATGATCATGGTGAGCTCACACTCAACAAATGATTTTGATTTGTTTTGAAACATGGGTTTCATATGAGGGAGCTTAAGTTCCCTATCCATATGTTTATGCACTTTGTGCCATACTTGATGGGTATATTGGCGTGCATTTTGGAATCATGTTTGATTTTGAATTTCATAATTATTTGAGTTGTTGGGAGATTTGGAGCTCTTTGGAGTTTTGATCTTAGCTTGATAAAGAACTTGTCTTGGTTTCTTATAATATAATGATTGACTTGTTTGATCCCAGGAAGTGAGAGAAGAATGTGGACATTTAGAATTGATGTGAGAAATGACAGTGGGATTTCCACTCATTGGTAGAAGAATAATGTGATGGATGAAAATGATATGGTCCAAGAATTGAAGAAGATGGGCACCAGGAGGTGATCCAAAAATAAAAGATGAAGGGATACTAAGATGTGGCCCTAGAATAGAAGAAGGGCTACTATGACACGACCCATAGATGTAAGATGATGGGCTACTAGGATGTGGCGCAAGAATAGAAGATGATAAACTACCTGGTGTGACCCATACATAGAAGAAAAGAGGCTAGTTGGACTTTCCCCAAGAATAAAATATATTGGATTTCTCGAAAATGTCCCATAAATAGTAGAGGGAGGGATACTAAAAGGTGACCCACACCTAGATGAAAATGAAGGGATACTTGGAGTTGACCCCATAAGATATTGTTATTGAGGAATTTTGATAGAAAAATATTGATTAGGTGATGATAAGATAGGCCATGGATCAATGCAAGACCCAAGAGTTTCATCACGTAATGAAGAATGTGAAGATGTAAGAATAAGAAGAGGATCAAGTTTCATGATCTGAGGATCTTCCTCTGTTTCTTGATAAAAGGAATCAAACTTTTCCTCATAATACGTGGATGCATCGAAGTCTACATAGAATCCCTGCTCGTAATCTGCTAGAGGAATATCTTCATGTGCCCCTATAAAGGCCATGATTGCTCCTTTGTTCTGAAAGAAATCAATTGGAATGGGTTTCCGATCAACAACGGGGGTTTAATTGAATGAAAAAGGACCAAATGGTGTGAAATATTGAGAGGATGTTTGATGATGATTGATAGAATAAGGTGACATGGGGGATGAAGTAGAATTAGGGCTAGATGTCTTGTGAGCAGAAGAATATTTGGAATTTGTTGGTATAGATTTCCCTATAATATGACATTGTGGAGGAAGGATAGGAGGATTTCATATCCAAAATTCTGTAGATTGCAATGTAGGATTTGAATTAGATGATTGACTATAACAACTTTGAGTCACATGAATCTTCAAACGAGGAAGATTTCATTGAGGTGACTGATAAAAGAGGTCCTAAAAAGAAGGGGAGGACCAAAAATTAGGAGTCAAATTAGATGAATGATAAAGGATGTCCCGTGAAGAAAGTGGGGACTCAAAAATGGTAGTAGAAGTATGATGAAGGAGGTCCTACGAAGAAGGGGAGGACATTGACTTAGGAGTTGAATTAGGTGAATCTGAATAGTATTTTGGATCTAAATCATCAAAATAATTGGAGGAAATATTTGGAGTGGAATCCTTAGAAGAAGAGGAAATGGTTGGATTAGAATCAAAAGAAGAGGAAATGGTTGGATTAGAATCAAAAGAAGAGTGGGGGAACCAAAATAATAATTTGGATCAGAAGTGTCCAAACCATACCACTGACTATGAGATGAAGGTGGAGAATGGGTTACTCGGATGAGTTCTTTAGTGCAAAAAACCAAACAAGTTTTAGTCATGATGGGAATTTTTATGTGAACACCAAAAATTTAACTCCTTAGTATCGTATGTATAAGGTACCTTGTAATAATCCATCATTGTTGGTGTGTGTTGGGTTCAAAGGTCTAGACCTAGATTGTATGATCAAACTTCTTCAACGTGAAACATAACAACAATAATTAGAAATTTCATAAAGATGGGGAAGTTTATGTGATTTTCCAAAAGGGAAGCTAAGGAAAACATACATCATGATGACTCGATATTAATAATCCAACAAGGTTTGGACAACAACTTTGGAGGTGTAAATTTCAAAGGATTGATCAAAACTTTAGCAACATAAAGGATATAAAGGAAATATTTCCACTATTTGATTGATGCAAAAGTTCCTTGATAGGAAATGTTTTTTCCAAGGTTTGAACTATATGTACGAAAATGACCATGAACTGAGGAAAAAACAAGAAGATCAAGAGGATCAAAGACCCAAATGATTGTCCTAGAAACGAGTTTATAAGATGGATAAGCACAAGGAACAATCACACAAGTTCAAAACACAAATCCAAATTAATGAAAAAATAATAATGAATGATAAATAATGAATGGAACAAAGTGATTTTCCTAAATGGATAATTAAAAGTGACAAATAATTACAAGACACAATCACACAAGGTTTGTTTTAAACCAATCAATCAATGAAGTACTTTCCAATTTGTTTCCAAATGGTAGTTTAATGTCAAATGACTAATGAAATGTCACCACTTATGGAAAGTTCAAAAGTGAACAAGGAATAGGTAATAACAAGAGGTTGACGTGATTTCCAAACAAATAATACTTAAAGTGACTTCAAACCCAAGCAAGACCTAAATTCTAAAAATCGAGGGTTACGAATATGAACAACTCAATAATACCACTAAGATACGTTAACCAAAATTTATGGAAAATTAAGGTATTAGTATCAAAATAATATTAGTACGATGCACACAAAGGTAACAACAACAACTTTCATAATTGAGGTAAAGCTTGAACTAAAACTAAGGCTAAAGTATACCAAGGAATTGTTAAGATGCGTGTAGCGTAACATTACAATCTAGACACTTAGGACAAGTTTGTAAACAACAAGATGTAAGTATAAAATTTGTGGTGATACGATACAAAAAAAATAACACTTCAAAGGAGAATCAAGTGAAGAATCAAGCCTAACTATAATGAAGATGTTGACTTGGGTATCAATATCGAATGTCTATCAAGATGTAAAAAACATACCCACACACTTTAGATGTTTAACAACTTATATGCAAACATTGATGAGCGTAAAAAAACATAAAAGTGGTGAACACAATCGATTGATAACACACATTTTTTTCTCTCATTTTGATCAAAAAAGTGTCAAAATAAAACAAAGGAAGTAGATCAAATGAGGTTGAAAAGTGTTTGGCCTCACTTTGATGAATTTAGCAAAAGTAACGTTACACAAAATGTTTGGTGAATAACGTGTAGTTTAAAATTTGAAGGACTCTCCCTTTGTTCGATAAACAAATTTTTTACTCTAAAAAATTTCTCCCTTTGCGAAGGCTCTCACAACGATTGGTATTAATAAGTTGGCTCCAAGTCAAGATAGCTTCCTAGCTGATTCGCTCAACTAGGTGTCACAAGTTATCTAATGTGAGCTTGATTTGCCAAGGTTTCCCAAGGAGTATCTCGAATTTACTTTACCCCCTTGAAGTATAGTGAGAAATTAATACATTCATTGTGTACTCTCACTGGGGTTGCGATACAGATAACTTTGACTCTAATTCACAAAGGTAAAACTAATCAAGTAGGCATTTATAGCGCTTCCCGTTTCATCCGCAAGGTTCCCTCTTACGTGGACTACTTTAGGGTTCCTATGACCACCCCCATTGTTGTAGCTTAATTCTTATGCTAAAGGGGTTATGTCCTAGTTAAGTGGATGGGGCGTACCCTTATCCGAACCTGCAAATATAGTGTTTTTATTATGGTGTGTTTTTTATCTTCTATTCTTAATGTGGTTTGCTTGTACATCATTTGGCAACTTGCATGGAAACTATATTAGTAGATTTTGTCTCGAGCCTTCTTTCTTTGACAAGCATTTAGGTCCTACATGATGGATTTAGTAGTTTTCCAAAAACAAAACGAGGATAAAATGTCATTTTTGATTCTCAATATTGTCCTAAGATGCAAGAGAAGAGCATATGCGGCATAGTATCTAACTATGTAATTAACAATGGAAAATACTCAATTTAAATGCAAAATTCGTTCATCTTAACCAAATTTGACATTTGTTCTTTTAGAAACAAGTGTTTTTTTAAATCAAGAAAATATATAGAAATCATTTCTGATTCCCAAGATATCCTAAAAGGTGTGAGGGAAGAGCATACATGAATCTAATCTTCTAACCAATTATGCAACATTCATTAACCCTTAAACAGACCAAGTTATCAAAAAATATGTAAATATTCCCTATAAAATAGAATTTAATCTTCAATTTAAACCTGCAAGGAGTTAGTGCATCAAGAAAACACGCTTTTACAAATTTTAAAGTAAATCTCAAATTCAAATTCTTATACCTACGTTCAACTTTGGGTGTGTAAACACCTCTGTTAAAATTGACAATGGGCTAAATAGGTACATGGCCAGAGAGTTACATACACCTAACTTTTGATGCATATGCTCACAGAGTCAACATGGTCAAAGAAAAAGCACTATCAGATGTGTACGCTTAAGTACGATTGCCTACACATGGGTTTTGGTGCATACACTAGCAAATAGAAAGCCAGAAAAACACAGAGGATAGAATATCATGTACAGTGGAAACATGATGTATATGTGGGACTTTAAATGCATACGCTAGCCTGACTAAAAAGATAACATGGTATGATTAACAACATAATGTATACGCTTAAATTATGTTGTGTACGCTAGCATTTTGGTACCTACGCTCAAGTTTTTATGTGTACGCAACCTTGTCATTTTTGTGTATTCTTGTACCTGGAGATGGTGTCAAAACATGGGAAATGACGTAGGTAACTTCCAAAATCTCAATTTTTTCTCAAATTATCTCGAATCAAAGAATAACCCATCACAATAAATCACATAATTGAGATCTAATGCATATAAAGATGATGAAATAAACTAAGAATCTCAATTTATTTCATATTTTCATGATATGGGTTAGCAAAAACATGAAAAAATAGAAAAAATCATTAAGATCAAGGGGACTATGGATCAAGTCACACCAGGCGTGCCAAATGTATCAATGTATTAGCTAACTAAGATAGGATAATTGAAACTAACACCTTAATAGCTTCAAAAATAAGTTAAACCTACAAATATCATCATGTTAAGAGCTTAAAAATACTAAATAAAAACATTATGCATTAGAACTTGAAATGGAAATCAAGCTAATATGTTAAGCACTTGAATTTGTACTCTTTAGATCACCAAAAACACTAGACGAACCTAGATAGATCCGTGACAATTTAAATTGATTTTTTTATCTTCAAGGGTTTGGGAATGAATGCTCATCAAAGTATGGCTACAAGACTATTTTTGTTCTCTTCATATGACCCAAAATCTTGGATGGATGAAATGAAAGAATGGGGATATTAGCTCAAATGAAAGATTCTCTAAGATGAAATTCCTATAGTTTAGATATACACATGTAAGGGTGTAAGTAGAAAGGTCAAAGGAGGGTTCATTTTATAACCCAATGGTTTTAAGAAGCTTTGCATCCTATTACATGTGGCATAATAGAAAATCTAGGTTAGTAATGTATAAACATGGTTTAGAAGTGGTTGAGTTTACTTTAGGAGATTTTAATTTGTCCTTTAGTGACTCATGGGAGTTGAGGGGATTTATTGATTAACCAAAGTGATTAATTAATAGGTGTGTGAGCTTATAGAAGCTTATTAGAGGAATAATTAACATTATTTAGACTATGAGAGGTATAAGAAGGGTTTAATCAAATAAATACCGATTTATTGATCTAGTAGAAAGGGAAGCTAATTAATTAGTCTAGATAAAAAGGGGGATTAATTAACAGAAGGTCATTAATTGGCATATTTTTCAGATAGAAGAGTTAATTAATTAACATAATATAACTAATTAACAGTGATAGAAAATAAAATGAGCATTTATTAACGATATGTCGTGAATTTGCAGGAAATGGTATAATTAGCGCAATTTAAGTATTTAAATTAATTGAGCTTAACTATAGGTGTCCACATGCACATTAGTATATCATTGAGACTCTCTTGATTGTAAATATTTGAGCACTCATTATACATGTCTATAGAGATAGTTGAGACTATGAGTGATCATTTAGAGAATATTTTAAGATCTATGAAATCCTCGGATGTCATCATGAAACATTGAGACTTAAGAGTTCTACCAGTAAAAACTTGTGGGATATGTGAATACATTTAATGGCCCTTCGAATTGGAAGAGACTAATTGGATACTACGATGAAAGGCTATATATATAAAGAGAATATAGTGGAAAATAAAAATGTAGGGCATAAATATTTAGAGAAAATTATAGTAGAGAATATACTTTAAGGGCTAAATGTTAACAAAAATGGGATAGGGGGTCATTTTTTTAATATGTACCAAAATATGTAAGGAAGCAACAAATGGCTACAAATAAACCCAAAACATATCTTAAGGAGGCAATAAACTATAATTATAAAGTAAATTACCAAAGTAGCTTAAATAAGAACAATATGTATATATAACACCAATGAGTATAATATGTTACAAGGAGACTATAAAACAATTATTGGGGTGTAGGGTGTTATTCGGTCATTAGTAACATATGAAATAATGTACCGAAAAAAGTAAGGATTTTTAAGATATAACTAAAATATTGTACACATTGGTTTGTATAAATAAGTTAATATAAACAGATTTGATTGAAATCAAATTAGATAGATTTCTAGTTAATATTCAATGGGTGTACTTTCCTGTGTATTCTTTGTCATCTCTTATAAGGACTGGTTCAGATGACAATCCTTTGATCCTTAAGTTTGGTGAAGCTCATATTGTAAAATGAAGGCCATTTAGATTTGAAAAAATGTATATCTTGCACCCTAAATTGAGTAAAAATATTGAGGAATGGTTGAATTTACCCACCTATGGAAATAATATGTTCAGGGTTGTTTCAAAGTTGAAAAATATTAAAAACAACATAAAAAATGGAACAAGGAGGTTTTTGCAGACATTTTTCTTCAAAAAAATCAGAGTCAAGGAGGACCTAAGAATCCTTTAAGAGCTTATGGAGTAGGGAAAATGGAGTATACATGATAAGGAACAAGAGAAATTTATGCTCTTATAATATCATAACTTTTTTGCTAAAGAAAAAATAGATTAGAAGCAAAAATCCAGAATTAACTAGATTAAGGATGGGGACAAGAACACCAAGTTTTTGCATTTATCAACCACCATCAAAGCCAACAAAAAAATAATTCTAGAAGTCACTAAACCGGATGGTACAATGGCCACTGAGTAAGATGATTTAGTAGGGATTGTCATTAGCTTCTTTCAAAATCTATATGCTAAAGGAAATCAGGTTGATGTGAGGAAGATGTAGGATGTTCTTTCTCTCTTTGATAGATTTATCAATGAGGTGGAGAATAAAGAGATTATGGAGACTCTAAAGGAGGATGAAATAAGATCCATTATCTTTCTTATGGAGGGTGATAAGGCCCTGGGCCTAGATGGATTCCCTGATTTTTTCTTCCAAATTAATTGGGAGATCATTTTAAAATATGTGGTGCAAGTGGTTCAGGAATTATTCTCTTGGGGAATGATGATGAAACAAGTTAATCACATATTTTTAGTTCTAATATCCAAGGTGAATGGAGCTAAAGATCTTAAGTGTCTTAGAATGATTAGTTTGTGCAATAATACATAAAAAAAAATCTCCAAGATTTTGGCCTTCAAACATAGGAAGGTTTTGTAGAATTTCATTTTGCCTAATCAGGGAGTGTTTGTACCAAGAAGACAAACATTTGATAGTATCATTACAATCCATGAAATTATGAATTCGGTGGAGGAATCCAATAGGGAGGCTATGATGGTGAAATTGTATATGCATAAAGCCTATGATAGAGTTTCATGGGGGTTTTTATGATGCATACTAGAAAAAATGGAGTTCAATCCCAAGATTATTCATCTGATTAAGAAATGTACCTCTACACCAAGATTATCGGTTCTAATCAATGGAAAGCCTCAAGGATTCTTCAAATCTAAGAGGGTACTTCACCAAGGGGATCTTTTATCCCCCTTTCTTTATATCATATTGGTAGAGAATCTTAGTTGAATATGCCATAGGGCCATGATGGATAGAAGACTTAATGATATTCAAGTGACCAATGGAGTGGATCTTATTAACCTACAACAATTTCTGGATGACACCTTCCTTCTTGGTCAAGAAAATGTGAAATTTTTTGGGGATTTAAAGAAAATTACTAAATATTATGAGGAAGTGTCAGGAAAACTAGTAAAATTCTATAAGATCTTTTGTTTTTTCATAAATGTCTAGCCTAAAAAATAAAGAAGATTGATGGCCATTATGGAGTGCAGAATCAAATATTTTTCAAACAGTTATTTGGGAATCCCTTGTGTGGAAGTAAGATGACTATAGAAACATGGAATCCTCTCATTGAAAGTTTTAAAAGGATTTTGGCCTCATGGAAAGGAGATTTACTCACATAAGCAGGAAAAACTCAACTCCTCCAGAGCTCCTTGTAGGGGTTCCTACCTATATCATGTCCATCTTCAAAACATCGGGAAAATTAAGAGCAAATATTGAAAAAATTCAAAGAATATTTCTTTTGTCTGACACAAAAGACAAATCTAGGATGCCATTGGTTTCATGGGAGAATGTGAAAAATCAAAAAAATTATGGTAGCATTGGCCTAAAAAACATAAAAATAATGAATGAAACCTTGATTGCTAAAATAGAGTGGGGAATCTACAAGGAACATGACTTATGGGTGGATATACTACAAGGGAAATATTTTCTGACTGTTGGTAGAAGAAAATCCTTGCTTACTCTTGCTGAGAATCCTAAGGGGTCCATCTTCTAGAATAATCTTAGTCAAAGAAAATGTAGTGCCCATATTTTATGCACCCAAATACAATAGTAAAATACTAGGATAAAAATTTTTTGACCTATAAGACACGCTACACACAACACAGTAAGGGCTCAGAGTAGGAAAATCGAAAACGTATACAACACTTACAAAATTCATCAAATCACATAGACACATGATAACACCAAATACATGCCGACGCTACACTTTTCCCAACGGAAGCTTGCTAGTAAAGACCTAACCACAAGAACATGGCTTCAGGAATGGCGAACCCACAAAACATCATTTCCTTAAATGTATTTTTGGTTAAAGTTAACATTCCAAGGACATTGTTATGTAAGCATAATTATCTCCCTTTTTTTTTTCCTACAAGTTCTAAAGATTCTTTTCGCTTTTCACTTATTATTGAACCATTTAATTTTGCTCTTTACCCTTATGACAATCTTCAGAACTTACATAATATGCTTCCATATTTCAAAACGCCTACAAGATTCTAATTCTCTCATTCTTATGTTAAGATTTTGCTTCTCAAACGTTTATTTAATGGCTACAGTCTTACCCTTACACTCAAGCGAAAGTGACTTGATGTCCAGAACGAAATCAAGGATTTGACGGAGATTTAGACACAGGGCAGCTTTCCACCAAAATATTTCTCGATTCACACTATATTTATTTCTCTACCATTGCTATTATAATTTGAAAACTTATTGAATTCCTATAAGAGTTATATATATAGCTAGGTATACATCTCTTTTGTTTTCTCATAATTTGGTCGCACCAAGGTGACTTATATTCTTTGAAACACTTGATTATGTTTAATTAAGTTTTAAGGACTTCATGAGTGACCTCAATCCTAATCTCCAATCTCGTTCTCATCTTAGGATATGCTTATACATCGCACTATGGTCTCGTTCATAGCATTGTTGTGAAATCAGGAGTTACAAAAGTATTTGACTACCATCTTGAAGGGGTATATGGTCGGAAGAATTGTAAACCATACACGAACCACATGTGACACCTCCTAATCAGCTGAGGGTTGGTTTCTTCCATTATGCACTCAATGATCTATGCCTCAACTATATAAGAGTTTAAGGTAGGTGGAAAAAAATATACTAAACCACATTCAAGGACAAACCAAGGGGTTATTTTGATAGAATTCAGGGTTGCACTGCTTAGTCATTCCTTCGAACAAGGACTCATAAGGTGACTTCTAAGGCAATATCCAACACTCAGTATGGTGTTGGACCTGAAGAGAGGACATTCTTCTCGCGATTACCAAAACTAGAAGGAAACCGCATACTCTGGGTAAGGTTGGACCATGTTATCCCTAAAATATGGGTTCACGAAAATGTCGCTAAACCTAATGACTATGACGGTATACTGCAACAAGGGGTTTTATTTACCTAACCTATGAGGTCTCATCAAGTGTAAAGTTTAAGGTCATTCTTCGGTTTTAATTTTTCTTATATGGTAGAACGGGATCGCACATACAAGAAAGTTATGCACAAATATTTTATTAGGGTTGAGTGTTCCCATTAAAACTCATTATTGTGTTTGCAAGGTAAGGAGGTAACCCTATAATTAATGTAATCATTTATTAAATACTGAGAAGATACTACAATGTATTAACTTCGATTTCAATTTACTAAGTATAAATCAAACCCCTTTTTGCCATACACAACTAAAAATCAAATTGAACTAGTGAGTAGATGCACATTTCTTAAGTATCCCTAAAACTGGCATATCATACATATTAACACATTTCATTTATAACTTTTCAGTAACAAGAGACTACAATACACAGTCATTCATTTTACAATGACCTATAAAAATTACAATAATAATAGTTAAATTACACATCGCCCTTTGCGTCGTCATTCATCCATCCTACAAAACCCACGTGAGCATGATATCAGCGATAAATCGCTGGCATGGCATCCTCCCTAAAACAATCATAATTATCATTTTTCAGTTCCCATTTACATCTGACAATAACTATAATATGTAATCGAAATAAAAATAAAACCTAGAAACATGTAATCATTGCATTTCATTTTTTTCTTCATTTTATAAACTCAGAAGAGAGAGAGAGAGAGAGAAAGGAAGAGAGAGAAAATATCATTTTGTCTAAAGTTCCAATACACACAACAAGTTTCATTCTATTATTTTAAACAGTTATTTACATGTGTTGAAAGTTTCCAAAGGGGATTTGGCAACCCTACGAGGGTCCGCAACTTTCTACTTTTATATTTTCTCACTAATTACAAAAACATTCAAAACGGGCTCGGAGGCTAAGAAACTACTTCCAAAGGTTACCTTCCAATGAGAATGCCCTCCATGCTCAACTTGCTACATGTTCTCGGATATACCAAGATTTCATAGCAACTGACGGAATTGAAAAAGAGCGCACGGTTTGTGTTTGGCGGCTAGTTTTCTGGGGCCACTGGTTATAGTTCACCCAGTTGTAAACAGACAAAAGTTAGCTTGAATGACCCAGAAACTGTGTCTCAAACGACGTTCGATGGATGCGCACACAACGAGACTCTTCCTAATAGTTCCCCTATATAAGGAGAATTCGTCAGAGTCGACGAAAAGGAGGACTAAAAAAACCATGTTCAAACGGCGACAAGCTTTCTGGAGTGACAAGGCAAAAATGAACCAGTTTGACCTCGTCAAAACTGCGATCGGTAGCCTACAAAATGGCTTTGCCAAACTATCCCCAAAATTTCTCTTTCCTATACTGAAATTTCCATGCATTTGTCTAGTGTAATTGCTAGAGGTTTGTGAAGACAAGAAGTGATTTCTCTTTCCAGGTTTCAAATGGCGATCCAAAACGAAAGCCAACTTTCTAGTTTTAACAACTTTATACTATTATAAACCAGTGTTACAGGGCTCCTAAAAGGGCGTCAGAAGGATGTCACATGATCGTTTCAGGTCAAACCAAAAATCAAGGCGACTCCTCGTATACCAAGGTACCTGAATGAAACTTCACATCTCGTTTCCAGAGTTGTGAAGGGTACTTAGTGAGTCTCTGAAAATTGTAAAATTTAACTATTTTAAGTAGGAAGAAGGTCATCTTAATCAATGGAGAGTAAAATTTTTCTGGTCGATAAAATGATATTGAATAGGTCAAAAGAGTAAGAGTTTTCTAGATCATCTCGAAGCGAGGGTGATAGTTCGTGGTTTAAAATAGGTGAGATATAATGGCTTCGAGAGTTGCGACACGACACTAGATTGTTTTGCAATGAGTTGAAGGGACATTTAACTATATTAAAAGTCCTAATGATTTAAAATTATATTTAATTGCAAAAGAGAACTAGAACACGAGAATTATGAGAGGTAAGGGAAGAAGGACCATGCCTGGAGAACGAAGTATGTCGAAGCCGCAGGATTTGGTTCAGCATCTTTCTCGGGCACTTCGCCAACTGGCTCACGAGCCTGGATCTAACCTCCACCACGTCACACCAACTTCCTGATCACTTGAATTTTTCCAACAGAGTAGGTAGTTGCTTGAAAATATCTGATCTTTTTAACATACCCACTTCTTATAGATCCTGTTAATCAATGATGCAGTGTATGAGCTGCCCCAAGCTAGTTAGAACACATACAAGAAACAAGTCCACCACACGACCATCTTGCTCCAAGATTCACATTTTGGCACAGGGAGTTAGGATGCTTGCAAAGGTTATGAAATTTGGCTTTCACCCACCATAGTAGGTTATGAGCACGCATATCTCCAAGAATGAATCCAAGCTCAACTAATCTTTATGAGCACCAACTTGTTGTAAACCACACTTGTATACAGATCTAACAAACAATGGTTATGCATACTCTGCAAATCATGTTGTCCATGATAAAACATCTCTCTAGGGTATTTTGCAAACAATTAATGTGCTCATCAAAAACCAGCAACATAATGATTAATTCTAGGCATGATTCTACAAGAGGCACTCATGCCATTGAAGTATTTACAACCCTCTTGCACTGAATCCTTCCTGAATAAAAGCTAAGTAAACAAAAATGAAGCTTACATGGTTAGGGTATGTTCCATAAGACCACATCTCTCTGAGGAATTCTGTCCAATAGATCACAAGCCATTTTTTTTAACACATCCATCTTGTGCATATGCTGCCATCATGGCATTCCATGAAACAACATTTCTTTGAGGAATTTTATCAAACAGTTTATACGCCTTTTTAACAGACCCATTTTTGCATAACCTACTATCATTGCAGTCCAGGAGGCCACATATCCTTCAGGTATTCTGTCGAACAGTTCACAGGATTCCACACATTGCAAATGTATTTGCCAGGGCGCTTGGAACTAAAACACTCTAAAATACCTTCTCCATAAAGCTTGGGCAGATTTCTGAGGCCTGATCTAAAGCTCCCATTTTGATAGCGGATGGGAGATTTTTGGAAAGAGGCAGCAGGGTTGGAAAGAGGGTGTGGAGTCTGCTTTACACGTACCATATGCATTTGCTTGGAAGTTTCCAAGGCCTTTTCAACAAACTCATCTATGCCTGTCTTGCCCTCGTGGCCTTCCCTGAGCCCGCATTTCTTTGACACATTCTATTAAACTATTTTATGCACCTTCTACACATCTGTTTTGTGCATACACGTCGACCAGGGCAATAGCAACTACAACATCTGAAAAAAAATGCCTCTCCAGTTCATGTTTTGGCAGCTGTCCACGCGGGTCCTAGAACTCATTTTTTTTTTGCTACAGGAAGGGAGGGTGCTGGTGCAGGTTGCAACAATATATGGCACCCCATGAGATGCCATCTAGTGATTCATTTCTGTGAAGAGAACAAAATGGTGCCCAAACACATCCGTAATCCTCCAAGAGAGTTGTCTCATTTTTTTTCATTGGGTCCATACAGAAAATAGCACCCTCAAGAAAAGTGACAAAAACATCTGACAGAAGTTCCTCTGTCCTTTCTACCTTGAAAAACGCCCTTTAACGCATAAAATTCGAGCCCACGACCTATCTTCTGAAACGGTGAAAGCACCACAAAGAGAATGCCTATTTGTAATTCTTCTCAAGGGAAAAAATAGAACCACCATGTAATTTAAATTTTATTTTATTTTTATTATTATTTTTAAAAATGGAGGAATTACATTCTCCTCCCCTTAAGAAAGCATCGTCCTCGATGTGACATACAATGAAGAAAAGATAAAAAGTATGCAACAAGGGATGAATGTGGCGAAGGTACGCTCTAAGGTTAAGATTTCAGACACAAAAGCACAGTCACGAGGTGGCCCTAGGAACAATTGGTAGAAATTTCAACTTTCAAGGTTCTGTGAAGATTGGCAATTCTCTCTTATTTCTTATTTCATTAATCCCTTTCCATTAACATTATTTTGAATTCAATTCCTTTAAAATTTAATTTTTATCGAATTTTAGTTTATTCATTCCTGTGGGTTCCCATCATGAACTACAGTCACGACACCCTACCAGGGTCATACACAACACTAAAATTTCACAAGCATACTTTTACATACTTTCACGACCGAATCACATCACGAGGGTTTCACCAAATCATGGAATGACAACAAGTAGACCACATAGAAAATAATTTCCAACAATTACGCCCTAGACATAGACCTAGTACACACATATGACTGACAACAAAATCAACACACTGATACATATACAACGAGTATCACATGACCCAAAACAATCCATGACTGTGACAACATAGTGCCAAAACAATATCCAATAATCCATACCGACCAAGAGGAAAGTCAAGCCTCATACATAACAAGGTGTCAAAAGACTCACACATGTATACATAACTCACTATACCAACTCCCCACATAACAAGACACCACAAAAAAAACCCTAGATATCTCCAAAAGTACCAGGTAAAACTCCATATATCTCTTAAAGTATCATAAAGCAACTCCATATACTCCTCGAAAACGCACCCAAAAAAAAATCTCCATATACCTCCCAAAGAGAAAGAAACATCGTGTCAAAACCAAGTCGGGTCACTCAACCATAGAGCCCCATCCAAAATAATAGGTCACTCAACCATAGAGTGCCTTCAGAAATAACATCGGGTCTCTCAATCATAGAGGCCAATCTCCTTTCTCCTTTTAATGAGGCCGGGTCATCTTATTGCCCTGGACACATAGAGCACCGTCACCCCCAACCCAAGTGACATAATAACTCATGGTTCAACAACCCGCTAGTTATCTGTAACTCCTTGGGGTGTACCCCCATACAACGAAGTGGGTCCATAGGTTCAACCACTCCATGGTTAACCCCATGACCCTATTCCAACACATTACGACATTAGAACCAGCATAACAATCCATTCAAATGCCAAGTGGCAAAACCAAAAGCCTTGGGCTAGGCTACAAAACTTTTAGATATGGAAAGAAAGTTTTAAAACCAAGAAGAACAAGTGGCTAATTAGCCATGGTTAGTGTAAAATCCAACTGTTAGTGCAACAATCAAATAAATTCCCAAAATATAAGAACATGTCAATCAAGAAAAGGCTGGTTCTAGCTAAAAGAGAAAGCTTAATTTACGAATAAAATACGTAATGAGAAAATAGCACATCACAATCACTATGTGGCCTCATATCACCACCAAAGGGGTACTCATCGAGTTGCTGGCACTCAGACATCGAGCCTCCGCTCGTGAAAATATACATGTAACCAGAATGAGTATATCAAATAATGTATCTGTCATCATCTCTTCCTGAATCATGCTCCAAACTCCCACAAGGATCAACATAGTCAAAATCACATAGGATTATTCAACGAACAATCCAATAGGAAAGAACAGGGGACACAAGGTTGCATAAATTGAGCCTAAGGTGGTGCGCACCCACAATATACTGAGCAAGATCGAAGTATACTAAACAGATAGAAGTGGATTTTCAGTCTATGAAAGACTCCACTTCCTCACTCGTACTCAGCTCAAGATTATGAAAACCTAGTCCACGCCTCCTCTCTCCACACATACACTCTTGACAGTTTATCCCCTTAGGTTCGTCGAGTGTAGGGTCCATGACATACACATAACTATGTCACTAACACAATGGTGATTCACACACAACAACCATAACATATTACGCATGGTTTATATATACTAGGGTATAACGCAATCACTACTTTCACAGGTTATGATACATCACATTACCACATCCTGCACCCAAGGTGCAATCACTGTACAATAGGGTTCATAGGCTCACTGTATGCCCCTATATCACAACATGAATCATTACATATTACACAAATCATACATACAATGGACATAGTAACATCACAACATATCATTCATTTGCTCCATACAAGGTGATACACACATTTCTTCAAAACATGGTAAAACATCATGATACAATTCAATTCACTTTACACCAATTTTTTTCACGCAATACATCATCACATCACATAAGGTCAAAATGTTCTAACAATCTGCAATTCACAATATCATTCCATTCACACAAAACATGGCGGTACATCCCACATAGATTCCTTATTGGATCCACGAAGAGGAGAGTCAATAATCTCACCACAAGCAGTAATTTACACGTGAATTCTTCATAGAATCCACACGAAGGAGAGGGAATACTCCCATCCCCAGCACATCAACATGATAAAAAAAAATGCGCACTAAGTGACATACACCTCATGTGCGTTCACACTATCACAATTACGACATAGATCACATCACTCTTAAAACACATTACTCTTCCAATATTTATCACCATCATGAAACACCATCACCATCATGTAACCCATCATGTAACAACATCTCTATCATGCAAAATCATCATAACTCCAATCCATCCCAGAGGTTCGAGAGCATGAACCTCACTCTGATACCATATGTAGTGCCCATTATTTACACACCCAAATACAACAGTAAAATACTAGGATAAAATTTTTTGACCTACAAGGAACGCTACACACAACACAGTAAGGGCTCCGAGTAGGAAAATCGACAACGTATACGACACTTACAAAAGTCATCAAATCACATAGACACATGATAACACCAAATACATGCCAACGCTACACTTTTCCCAACGGAAGGTTGCTAGTAAATACCCAACCACAAGAACATGGCTTCAGGAACAGAGAACCCACAACACATCATTTCCTTAAATGTATTTTTGGTTAAAGTTAACATTCCAAGGACATTGTTATGTAAGCATAATTATCTCCCTTTTTTTTTTCCTACAAGTTCTAAAGATTCTTTTCACTTTTCACTTATTATTCAACCATTTAATTTTTCTCTTTACCCTTATGACAATCTTCAGAACTTACATAATATGTTCCCATATTTCAAAATGCCTACAAGATTCTAATTCTCTCATTCTTATGTTAAGATTTTGCTTCTCAAACGTTTATTTAATGGCTACAGTCTTACCCTTACTCTCAAGCGAAAGTGACTTGATGTCCAGAACGAAATCAAGGATTTGACGGAGATTTAGACACAGGGAAGCTTTCCACCAAAATATTTCTCGATTCACACTATATTTATTTCTCTACCATTGCTATTATAATTTGAAAACTTATTGAATTCCTATAAGAGTTATATATATAACTAGGTATACATCTCTTTTGTTTTCTCATAATTTGGTCGCACCAAGGTGACTCATATTCTTTGAAACACTTGATTATGTTTGATTAAGTTTTAAGGACTTCATGAGTGACCTCAATCCTAATCTCCAATCTCGTTCTCATCTTAGGATATGCTTATACATCGCACTATGGTCTCGTTCATAGCATTGTTGTGAAATCAGGAGTTACAAAAGTATTTGACTACCATCTTGAAGGGGTATATGGTTGGAAGAATTGTAAACCATACATGAACCACAGGTGACACCTCCTAATCAGTTGAGGGTTGGTTTCTTCCATTATGCACTCAATGATCTACACCTCAACTATATAAGAGTTTAAGGCAAGTGGACAAAAATATACTAAACCACATTCAAGGACAAACCAAGGGGTTATTTTAATAGAATCCAGGGTTACACCGCTTAGTCGTTCCTTCGAACAAGGACTCATAAGGTGACTTATAAGGCAATCTCCAACACTCAGTATGGTGTTGGACATGAAGAGAGGACATTCTTCTCGCGATTACCAAAACTAGAAGGAAACCGCATACTCTGGGTAAGGTTGGACCATGTTATCCCTAAAATATGGGTTCACGACAATGTCGCTAAACCTAATGACTATGACAGTATACTGCAATGAGGGGTTTTATTTACCTAACCTATGAGGTCTCATCAAGTGCAAAGTTTAAGGTCGTTCTTCGGTTTTAATTTTTCTTATATGGTAGAAGGGGATCACACATACAGGCAAGTTATGCACGAATATTTTATTAGGGTTGAGTGTTCCCATTAAAACTCATTATTGTGTTTGCAAGGTAAGGAGGTAACCCTATAATTAATTTAATCATTTATTAAATACTGAGAAGATACTACAATGTATTAACTTCGATTTCAATTTACTAAGTATAAATCAAACCCCTTTTTGCCATACACAACTAAAAATCAAATTGAACTAGTGAGTAGATGCACATTTCTTAAGTATCCCTAAAACTGGCATATCATACATATTAACACATTTCATTTATAACTTTTCAGTAACAAGAGACTACAATACACAGTCATTCATTTTACAATGACCTATAAAAATTACAATAATAATAGTTAAATTACACATCGCCCTTTGCGTCGTCATTCATCCATCCAGCAAAACCCACGTGAGCATGATATCAACGATAAATCGCTGGCATGGAATCCACCCTAAAACAATCATAATTATCATTTTTCAGTTCCCATTTACATCTGACAATAACTACAATATGTAATTGAAATAAAAATAAAACCTAGAAACATCTAATCATTGCATTTCATTTTTTTCTTCATTTTATAAACTCAGAAGAGAGAGAGAGAGAGAGAGAGAGAGAAAGGAAGAGAGAGAAAATATCATTTTGTCTAAAGTTCCAATACACACAAAAAGTTTCATTCTAATGTTTTAAATAGTTATTTACGTGTGTTGAAAGTTTCCAAAGGGGATTTGGCAACCCTACGAGGGTCCGCAGCTTTCTACTTTTATATTTTCTCACTAATTACAAAAACGTTCAAAACGGGCTCAGAGGCTAAGAAACTGCTTCTAAAAGTTACCTTCCAATGAGAACACCCTCCACGCTCAACTTGCTACATGTTCTCAGATATACCAAGAGTTCATAGCAACTGACGGAATTGAAAAAGAGCGCACGGTTTGCGTTTGGCGGCTAGTTTTCTGGGGCCACTGGTCGTAGTTCACCCAGTTGTAAAGAGACAAAAGTTAGCTCGAATGGCCCAGAAACCATGTCCCAAATGACGTTCGACAGATGCACACACAACGAGACTCTTCCTACTAGTTCCCCTATATAAGGAGAATTCGTCAGAGTCGACGGAAAGGAGGACTAAAAAAACCATGTGTTCAAATGGCGACAAGCTTTCTGGAGCGACAAGGCAAAAATGGACCAGTTTGACCTCATCAAAACTGCAATCGATGGCCTACAAAATGGCTTTGCCAAACTATCTAGAAAAGTTATCTTTCCTATACTGAAAGTTTCATGCATTTGTCTAGTGTAATCACTAGAGGTTTGTGAAGACAGGAAGTGATTTCTCTTTCTAGGTTTCAAATGGCGATCCAAAACGAAAGCCAACTTTCTAGTTTTAACAACTTTCTACTGTTGTAAACCAGTGTTACAGGGCTCCTAAAATAGCGTCAGAAGGATCTCACATGATCGTTTTGGGTCAAACCAAAAATCAAGGTGAATCCTCGTATACCAAGGTACCTGAATGAAACTTCACATCTCATTTCCAGAGTTGCGAAGGGTACTTAGTGAGTCTCTGAAAATTGTAAAATTTAACTATTTTAAGTAGGAAGAAGGTCATCTTAATCAATGGAGAGTCAAATTTTTCTGGTCGATAAAACGATATTGAATAGGTCAAAAGAGTAAGAGTTTTCTAGATCATCTCGAAGCGAGGGTAATAGTTCGTGGTTTAAAATAGGCGAGATATAATGGCTTCAAGAGTTGCGACACAACACTAGATTGTTTTACAATGAGTTGAAGGGACATTTAACTATATTAAAAGTCCTAATGATTTAAAATTATATTTAATTACAAAAGAGAACTAGAACACAAGAATTATGAGAGGTAAGGGAAGAAGGACCATGCCTGGAGAATGAAGTCGATCAAAGCCGCATGCTTTGGTTCAACATCTTGCTCGAGAACTTCGCCAACCAGGCTCCCAAGCCTGGATCTAACCTCCACCACATCACACCAACTTCCCGATCACTTGAATTTTTCCAATAGAATAGGTAGTTGCTTGAAATTTTCTGAGATTTTTAACATACCCACTTCGTACAAATCATGTTAATCGATGATGCAGTGTATGAGGTGCCCCAAGCTAGTTAGAACGCATACAAGCAACAAGTCCACCACACGACCATCTTGCTCCAAGACTCACATTTTGGCATAGGGAGTTAGGATGCTTGCAAAGGTTATGAAATTTGGCTTTCACCCACCATAGTAGGTTATGAGCATGCATATCTCCAAGAATGAATCCAAGCTCAACCGATCTTTATGAGCACCAACTTGGTGTAAACCACACTTGCATACAGATCTAACAAACCATGGTTGTGCATACTTTGCAAATCATGTTTTCCATGATAAAACATTTCTCTGGGGTATTTTGCAAACAGTTAATGTGCTCATCAAAAACCAGCAACATAATGATTAATTCTAGGCATGATTCTACAAGAGGCACTCATTCCATCGAAGTATTTACAGCCCTCATGCATTGAATCCTGCCTAGCTAAAAGCTAAGTAAACAAAAATGAAGCTTACATGGTCAGGGTATGTTCCATAAGACCACATCTCTCTCAGGCATTCTGTCCAACAGATCACAAGCCATTTTTTTAACACATCCATCTTGTGCATATGCTGCCATCATGGCATATCCATGAAACAACATTTCTTTGAGGCATTTTATCAAACAGTTTATGCGCCTTTTTAACAGACCCATTTTTGCATAACCTACTATCATTGCATTCCAGGAGGCCACACATCTTTCAAGTATTCTGTCAAACAGTTCACAGGATTCCACACATTGCAAATGTATTTGCCAGGGTGCTTGGAACTAAAACACTCTAAAATACCTTCTCCATAAAGCTTGGGCGGATGTCTGAGGCCTACTCTAAAGCTCCCATTTTGATAGTGGCTGGGAGATTGTTGGAAAGAGGTGGCAGGGTTGGAAAGAGGGTGTGGAGTCTGCTTTACACGTACCATATGCATTTTCTTAGAAGTTTCCAAGGCCTTTTCAACAAACTCATATGTGCCTGTCTTGCCCTCGTGGCCTTCCCTGAGCCCGCATTTCTTTGAGGCATTCTATCAAACTGTTTTATGCGCCTTCTACACATCTATTTTGTGCATACATGTCAAACAGGGTAGTGAGCAACTATAACATCTGACAAAAAAAGCCTCTCCAGTTCATGTTTTGGTAGCTATCCACACAGGTCCTAGAACTCATTTTTTTTTGCTACAGGTAGGGAGGGCGCTGGTGCAGGTCACAACAATCTATGGCACCCCATGAGATGTCATCTGGTGATTCATTTTTGTGAAGAGAACAAAATGGTGCCCAAACACATCCGTAATACGCCAAGAGAGCTGTCTCATTTTTTTTCATTGGTTCCATACAGAAAACAACACCCCCAAGAAATGTGACTACAACATCTGACAAAAGTTCCTCTATCCTTTCTGCATTGAAAAATTCCCCTGTAACACACAAAATTCGAGCGACCTGACTTCGGAGATGGCGAAAGCACCACAAATTCAAGGTCTATTATCATCTCCATAATCTCCAGGGAAAAAATAGAACCACCATGTAATTTAACTTTTATTTTATTTTATTTTATTTTTATTATTATTATTAAAAATGGAGGAATTACAGAAAACATATCCTCCTTAGAGGAATGATGTGGAATCTAGGGGATGGGAATGAAATAAGATTCTATGCGTAATCTTGGATGGAGATGAAACCTCTTTGTATGAGTGAATCCTAGAATGATCTCAAACTCCACTATAGCCAAATTTGGGGGGAGAAAGTTAGAAATTATTAGATCTCCAACCCCCAAGAGAGAATTTGGGTTATTATTCTTACCCCTTCTAACTTCACATGCCCAATCAGACCATTTGAGGAGCTCAACAAAAAATTGAGGAAACTACTCATTCCCAATAGATCTATAGAGGACGAGATAATTTAGAGTAAGACTACATTAGAAGAGTATGAAGTAAAATCAGGATATGAAATTTATTTTGAAAATGAGGAGTAGGAAAAAACTCTGTGTGAGAATATGGAAAAAAACATATTACTCCTAAAATAAAAAAATTTATGTGGGAATCAATTCTGAATAAAATCCTAACTATATACAATTTAAGGAAAAGAGGAATGATCCTTATCAATAGATGTTCTCTCTGCTTGGAGAATTTGGAGTCATTTTTTCATATATTTATGGAATGTAAGTATACTTTCCAGGTTATAGAGGAGTTATTGAACATGTTCAACATTCAACTTCCTCTTCTGGGAAGTCTAAGTGATCTAATTGATCAATAGAAAGCTCCTTTAAAATATCAACTAATCAAAGTGATATTGAATTATGCATTGTCTCACATCCTATGGGATATCTGGAATGAGAGGAACATCATAATCTTATAAAACAAGTCAACTAACATCTCTAAGGTGGCAAAAAAATCAAGAAAAATACAATGGATAACATTGGGATCCATAAGCACAAGTGGGAGGAGTCATTTCTAAGGAGGATATAAGGATTCTTCAAGCCTTAAAGATCATCTTACATAAAGCATGACTGAAATCTGGGAGAAAGAAGGATAGAACCATATTAAAATGGAAGCCTCCCCTAATAGATTGGGTTAAACTTAATTTTGATGGGTTTGTGAAATTAATGGAAGGAAAGGTTGGGGAGGTTTGATAAGGGATCACATGGGGAATTGTATTGTGGCCTATATATGTCCATTAGAAAATAAATACAACTATGTTAAAGCGGTTACAAATGTGAAGGGCATAAGGATTGCTAAAAGACTTAATCTCCATAAAATGATTATAGAAGGAGATTCTTTATTAATTATTAAGGCCATCAAAGGTAAATGCAAAATGAGGTGCAATATCAAGAATATGATACAAGAGGCTCAAAGTATGATGGGGGATTTTGATGACATGGAATTATGCCACTTGTTTAGGTAAAGAAATTCTAGCATGGATGGTTTGGAAAACCAACATAATGATTTAAGAGATTGGAGGAAATGGGAGGGAATGGTTCCATGGATCCACATTAACAACATCATTAATAATGAAAGGAATAGGTAAAGATGATAACACAAACCACATAAAATCTCATCAGGATCTGCAAGGCAAAATTGGGAGTAGTTATAGCTCTAGTTTGATGGAAAAGAAGGGATTTATCTGTTGTCTTGAAAGGAAATAATTTTTGAATAAGAGGCGGAATAATACAAAAAAATAGAGAGGGCATAACATGGGAGTGAAAGCGTAAGGACTGAACCCACCTTGTTTCAGTCAATAAAACAAGATGCCACTACTTGAAACCTACTTAGGAAGGGTGGTTTCACATAATTCATCAAATGTATCAAAGGTAATGACCCTAACTTAGCCATGGATTTTAGAAAATCATGGGACCATGGTAGAGTTAAGTTCAGGGGGGTAAAAATGCATGTTATAGAAAAATTTATTTCATATGTCACTAGCTTGTCCATGGAGTGGCTTAAATTTTTCAAAGAGAAGAATTGCAAGAACCATGAGATCTCCATTTTTTGGGTCCAATGAGAGGGTGCACATGTATGATTATGTAATTTCCAGTAATTTTCTTACAGAGAGATGGGCTTATTTCTGTAAATTTTATATGAGATATTTAACCCTTGAGGGAAATTTATGGAAAATCTACACTCAACTCCTCTCAATCCTTAAAATATTTCTAACATAATCAGACTATGATTTTCCCATTTTTCTTGTTGTAGTCTCTCATTATTTCTATTTCAAATTTTAAGGATAATTTTTTTATTCCCCCCTGCATTATGGCCTTATTATGTTATTGTTCTAGAATGCAAAACCTTGCTTTCCCCCCATCCTATAACCTTCTATCTCAGATGAGGAAATCTTAGTCAATAGGATGAGAAAGTTGAAAAATAAGGACCCTGTGGAGAATGATAGTGAAAAAGTGGCCATGGAGGTTTTCTCTATCATGAAGAAGGGGGAATCTTCTAAAAGGAAGGGAATTATGGAAGATAATATTAGAGACACCAATATAGATGTCAAGATGGTAATATGGAGATGGAAATTGATTCTTTGCTCAAGGTGACCAAACATTTTTTCCATGATATGAAAGAGCGGTACATTAAGTCAGATATTTTGGTACTCATTTTGAGCCATGTTCTTAACTAAGTTAAGTTGTCCAATAAATTTCCTCGTACCATCTAAGGGACTCAAATTTACATGTCAACGAGTTGCCAAATATTTTTGAAAATCTCCATGATCTTTCCTTCTCATAAAAATAAACAAATTAAAATATGAGTGTTACCATTCAGTTATAAGGATACCGTAGTGCACTAATTTGGAGATATGTGGAGTGAAGAACTTAGTGTCCTGTGGATTGTTCCAAATTATGAAAGGATAAAAATCAAATCATGAATAAGGAGTCTCTCTAGAATGGTTGATCATTATTCATATTTACTTAGTCCTATAATTTTAAATAAGGAAGAATGTCGTGGGATGAATTGTTGTAGGAAATAAGAGAGTGTGGTTGTATAATAAAATCTGTGACACATTTTTCTAGTGTTTGGTGGGTTGGTCAGAAGGATTAGTACCCCACGGGTTTTAGAAAAGGGCTACGACACACTCATGTAGTTTTCATCGGGTATGTTGGAATGATGGAATTCTATGGTTTTCATAAAGCCATGAGACATTCATAAGATCCATCAAAAGGCCATAGAACATCAAAAAACAACTAAAATTCCACAAGTAAAGGAGGACTGCTATTAGAATCCACAAGATGGTTTGTTAAAAGGGTTAGAACTCCACATATTCTGAAATCCATGGATAATTCAAGAAAAGAACATCTTTCATTAATATTTTTTTACCGCAGATAACCAAATCATACAACATGAATTTAAATACAATTTTTGTGTTTATCCAAAGGTAATTTTACTTATGATAATCAATTGTTGAGTTAACAAATGAAATAAAGAGAAGAATATGTATATACTAAGAATAAAATGGGGATTCTATAGGGGCCCCAACTCTTGAAATTCACATAACTTATAGTATGGATATATAAAAAGGGAGGATCTTGTAGAAGAGGTACAATGTCAATTGATGGTTACAATTTCCTCTGCAAAGGTGAGAATCTGCTTCAGCATCTTCTTCTTCCTAAACTCAAATTATTTGTAGTCTTGAGCCCCATAAACATACTGGATATCCCCTGTAAGGTTACAGAAAATTCCTATCTCCATTATTTCTTTAATGTCTTCTTTGGGTCCTTCTAAAATATTGATCAAATATATCTTTCTTCCATAATAAGAAACCCACTCAAGGAGATTGGACCCACCTTTGAAGTAAGCCCTAGTACCCATCGGGTAGCAGCTTTTGAGGTCAAAGATGGCCTAGAAAATTAGCTGGTGCCATAGGGGGGATATTAAGGTAGGTTATGTTCATCCAAAAAAATTGGATGACTCGCACATGTTGGATTGGCTATGCCTCATCCGCATATCTTCAATAAAGGAAATGGAACTTTAGGGTTTCTCTCAGAAGAATATTTCACCAAGGATTTCTCAAGATGGGTGATTTTTTACTTTATTGCAGCTATTCTACAAGAGAATGAAGATATGTCTTCTATAGGCTCATCATCAGCCACTACATAAACATCAGTTGGAATTTCTCTCTACTAATGCTTCATTGAAAAATATCAAGGATATGTTGATGATGTTCTCACTAATGGAAGGCTTGCTACGGATCCAAAAAATTTTCAATAGTTTAGGATTTTTGTGATTCTCTGCACGAAACATGTGATAATACATAATCTAAAAGATAGAGAAGAAAGGATTCATCTTGATAAGCCTTTACATCAATGTTACCTAAAATGCACAAGGTGTCAATGTTCCTTTAGTCTCCACTTGATGTTCAATTTCAAATCGCATCCTCATAAAAGCTTCATCTGGGCCATAAAGGTTGAAAATTGCATGCAATGTTTCTGAAGAAAGATCCTTTAGACTGGTTCTTAATTCCACATCTATCATTTCTTGAGAAGGATGAACACAAATTCTCTTCTCAATTAGAATGTTTGACAGAAGATGTACTTTTATGAGAAAACAATGATAATTTATAAAAGGATGAAGTTTTATATTGATTGTCTAAGGTATCGTTTCAAGATTGATTGAAAACTTAATATTGAATACTCGCATAGGTCTGAAGAAAGAGAAAACTTATTGATATATTTCCAAAAAAAATCATCTTGAAGAGGAAATTCAAACAAAGTAATCATCAAATACAAGGGAGTATTAATGATTATCCATTTCCCAAAGCATATTCCCCAAAAGGGTAGGTGTCAATTAGTTAAGATAATGACATAAGGGAATAGATGATTTGTGACTAGGCACATGAATGATGGTGATAACATGGATAGGAAAAAAAGGGGATTGAGTGAAAAAAGTAAAAATCCAACATACATCCATGTCAATAACTAAAAGAAAAATAAAATTAAGGAATGAAAAAGGTATCTTTACACTTGTAAGATATTTTCCAAAAATGGAGCTTGTTTACCGCACCCTTTTGGGATGTTTCATTAAAAAAATTTACGGGGAAATTTAAATCATAAGAATTCACTAGAATTGTATAAGTATTGGGGTTGTCCTCATATAGAAGAGGGGGTTTTTTTTTTTCTATTTCTAAAATAAGATAGAGATATTCAATTGTAAATATTGCATCGTTCCTTTGTGAAATGCTTACTGATCTCAGTTTCCCAAACTTCTATGTCAAGGTGGTTGCAATGATCAGGGGATCATTTTTTAAAGTTCCCAAAATATCCCTAAATGGTGTTAGTGTAGAAGATCATCTCGAGAGCTTTCCAACGAATGTGAGAACGTGACAAATGGACATCGGGAGCTCTAGATATGTCTGGTCAAAGTTCAGTCAACGGGAAAGTCAACTCTAGTCAGCTGGTCAATATTGGACCGAATTGCACTGTGACACGTGGTTTGCCAAAAACTCATTGAATTCGCTCGATTTTCCTATCGGGAGATGACAAGTGGACTACATGATTACTGAGCTAATTATTTCTAATTCCACATTGTATGTGTCGAAATTATATTGGTAAGGCCACTTTCCAAATGCCACATGTATATATTAATGTGTATACATTAGTATTAAATCTAATGTTGATACATAAAGTTTTAAACTCCACTAGCCACCAAATTTCCATGTGGAGGAGGAGTGAAGCGGTTGTTGGGGGCAGTTATAAGCCCAACGTGGTCATTGACCACTATACATACGCGTGGTAAGGCTATTTACAGCCTTAGGGAACTGTTCCCCACCACCAAAATATGTGGGGACTTATTCAAATGCGGCCCTTATGGGATTTTTAACCCATTTAAAAATGCTATGCACCAAACTTGGGATTTAATACCATAAAAACATGAAATCCGCCACTATGGGATTCTTATCCCTTATGAAACGTGCAAATTGGGTTTTTATCCCATTGAAAAAGGTAAATCCGCCAAAAATAGAGGCCGCTGGGATTTGATCCCCTGAACTCATGGGTCCAAGCCTAATCCTCCAACAAACTCACCTAGGGGCTTGGGCGCACTATAAAATGGGGCGCTTCAACTTATACTGGAGGTACAGGTCTGTGCAAGCAGCATAAGGAGGGTAGTTTCAGAAAACACCATTTTTGAAGGCCGTGCACTCAGATTGGTCATTCGAAGTAAAAAGATGAAATGAAGGAAATTATGAGATGATTCAAAATATGTAAGGTTTGACTTTTTTGATGAATTTTATCCTATTTTTGGAAGCTTTGAATGAATATTTTAACAGGGATCTTCAAGACAGCTAGTTGGAAAACACGAATTTCAATGCACTTCTGGTCCGAATTGTGACTTCGTGTAAACATGAAAAGTGTTCAAAATTCAGATCTGATCATAGAAATAAGATTTGTTTTCATAGAATGTTTTTAAATCTCCATTTTTAGGTGTTTTTCTAACACAGTTGCAGGGAGATCACATTGTGAAAACACTGTAGGAGCCACGGATCGTTCTTGGGACAGTTTCTGCTATTTTTCAGAGTTCTTGGGACATTGATCAGCTCATTTGTAGGTTTTGATTCATTATTGGTTTTTTGTAAGAGTTATTGTACTTGAATTTCAATATTATTAATGGATCGGTTCAATCTGAACCCGGGGACGTAGGAATTTCTGAACCCCGTAAACAATCTCTTTTGTTATCTGAATGTTTCAGTTTTTTGATTATTTCTTTGCTACACAAGTTTTCCGCACTTCTATGGATGCAAAATAATCAGAATTTAATCAATTTGTGGATTAAAGAATACTTAAAATTGGTTAAGAAAATCACGATCTTTGGAAACTTATAAAAGTGAAAAAAAATACAACACACATTTTTTAGATCAAGTTTGGTATCAGAGCAGTTATATTGCCGGATTAGCTTCTAATTGTGTTTGGCTTCAGTTCAATATTAATTTCAGTTTTTAGTGTGCAGAAATTTTGGGGCTTGTTAATATTCTTTTGCAGTGTGCAGTTTTGGAACTACAAGTTGTGTTTGCAGGAACAGGGAATCATGGGCAAGTCATCCAAACAAGAGCAACTGGATGAGCTTGAATCCATAAACCGCCAACTCCAAGAAGAAAACTCTTTCTTGAGATATAAATTTCATTCCTTGGAAGAGGAAATAGTGTGGTTAAAATCTGAGCCACAATCCTCTATGACCAAGAAAGAGGAGTATACCAACAAGATGCTTGAAGAGAGCAAGAAGTTGATGGGCTTTGTTAAAGAGTTGCAGGAAGAAATACGAACCAAGGATGCCCTCTTGGAAAAGCTGAAACAAGGTGAACACAAGAAGGAAATTCCTTCCAAATCAGATGCAGGTACTATGACAGAATGCGCTGTAAGTTTTTCACATTTTAATTCTTCCTCTCATTCAGTTTCAGATGTTCCTTTGGGTCAGTTTGAAAAACACACTAAGGGAATTAGGTCTAAGCTAATGGTTAAGATGGGATTTAACGGAAAGGGCCTTGGTAAAAATAGACAAGGTGTTGCTAACCTAGTATAGGTAGAGGATCAGCCTCGATTTTCAGGTTTGGGTTACTCTAGTGGGAAAATGGAAATTGGAGAAAGTTCCAAAGCAGCTCAAGGAAGACAAGCTTCCAACAGCCAAGGATCTACACCACTAGAATTGCAGGATTCCACCATCAGGAGGAACAATGACAGGTGTAAGAAAATAGGTAAAAGAGGTAATTAGATTCCACCTCCTCCCACTTACATTAAAAATAGCACTAAGGGAAAATCAAATCCTAAAAATTCTAATACACTCTTTCAGTTGGAACAATATAGCTTTGGTAGGCAGAAATATGCTTTCCCTTGCACATTTTGTGAAGGTACTAATCATTCTTTTGCATATTGTTAGAAGAGGAAAAATTTGATTAAGAAGTTAATGCCTTTTGTGAATGATAAGGCAGGTGCTAAAGACCAATCTCACCAAGGAAAGGTGAGAAATGGCAAGAAGGTTACCTCTCCTAAACAAGGGAATCATTCTCGTAGACAGAGTTCTAAGAATGGTAAAATGGGTAAGACTCCTAAAAACAGGGAAGTTCAATTTTGTTCCCATTTTAATAGGAATGGTCATGATGTTAAGGTTTTTTGGTTTGTTTCTAAACAACAAAATTGGAAAGTTGTTAAAAAGAACAGTATTGTAAAAACCAACAGTGCTAAACCTAACTAAAACTCATTGTGATACTGAGGAGGTAAAACAACCAAAACGGAAAAACCCAAGTGATTGGTTTGGAAAAACACTCCTCAACTTTATATTTGCACTATAGTAAATTGTTGCTAGTAGGCAAGAAAAAAATTTCGGAGCTATATTTTAGGGATTCCTGTTGATTGATAAGGATTTGTTCCAAAGTTGATATTTAAGCTTTGAAAATGAATGGAAATAGCTAAAGAGAAGATTTGAGTGATAGGTTCATCATACTCATGTTTTGTTTTCTCAGATTGGTTGGTAGTTTCATTGTTGAAAACACTATGCAGGGATAGGCATCAGTAGCATGTCTAAATTTGAAACTTGCAGTTGTAATCAACATAATCACAAAGTGTCAGTTGAACACTAGCTTTCCGTAATAGAATGGGTGTTATTATCTGACTTATTATTTGTGATGGTGATACAGTGTTTTGGCATATTCATGTTGATTCAGTTATTGACTATAGCTATTTTTGGGCGTTGATAGTATATTATATTCTGATAGTGAATACTTGCAGTTGTTACAGTTTCAGATGGGCAGTGGGCACTAGCCTAATTGTGGGTAGTTTAGATGTCTTGTATACTGATCCGTGTTATGGAATTGTAATTTTTGGTAATCGACCGTATCCCAAAGTGACAGTTGAACACTAGCTTTCCGTAATAGAATGGGTTTTATTATCTGGTCAGTTATTTGTGATGGCATTACAGTGGGGTATGACAGTTCACAGTTGTGCATAGAGTTGACAGGGTTGCAACATTTCAATTGAACACTAGCTTGATTGGGTGTTATTATCTGATTGATTATGTGACTAGCTAATCAACTATTTGCATTTATTTAACCTATAATGTTATTTTGGGTTCTTGTATGTATTTGTGCAATGCAGGAAGAGATAACATGTTTTTGTGGGTTGATACACAACTTTTTGTGGACAAAAAGCATTTCTCAGTGGGGAGGTGTGATCAGGGGATCATTTTTGAAAGTTTCCAAAACATCCCTAAATGGTGTCATTGTAGAAGATCATCTTGAGAGCTTTCCAATGAATGTGAGAACGCGACAAATGGACATCGAGAGCTCTAGATATGTCTGGTCAAAGTTCGGTCAACGGGAAAGTCAACTCTAGTCAACTGGTCAATATTGGACCGAATTGCACTGTGACATGTGGCTTGTAAACACTCGTCGAATTCACTCGATTTGCCTATTGGGAGATGACAAGTGGACTACAGGATTACCGAGTTAATTATTTCTAATTCCACATTGTATGGGTCGAAATTATATTAGTAAGGCCACTTTCCAAATGCCACATGTATATATTAATGTGTTTACATTAGTATTAAATCTAATGTTGATACATAAAGTTTTAAACTCCACTAGCTGCCATATTTCCACGTGGAGGAGGAGTGAAGCGGTTGTTGGGGGCGGTTATAAGCCCAACGTGGTCATTGACCACTATACATGCGCGTGGTAAGGCTATTTACAGCCTTAGGGAACTATTCCCCACTGCCAAAATATGTGGGGACTTATTCAAATGTGGCCCTTATGGTATTTTTAACCCATTTAAAAATGCTACGTGCCAAACTTGGGATTTAATACCATAAAAACATGAAATCCGCCACTATGGGATTCTTATCCCTTATTAAACGTGCAAATTGGGTTTTTATCCCATTGAAAAAGGGGGATCCGCCAAAAATAGAGGCCACTGGGATTTGATCCCCTGACCTCATGGGTCCAAGCCTAATCCTCCAACCAACTCACCTAGGGGCTTCGGCGCACTATAAAATGGGGCGCTTCAACTTATACTGGAGGTACAGGTCTGTGTAAGCAGCATAAGGAGGAAGTTTCAGAAAACACCATTTTTGAAGGCCGTGCACTCAGATTGGGTATTCAGAGTAAAAAAATGAAATGAAGGAAATTCTAAGAATATTCCAAATGTGTAAGGTTTAATCTTTTTTGATGAATTTTAACCTATTTTTGGAAGCTTTGAATGCAGATTTTAACAGGGATCTTCAAGACAACTAGTTGGAAAACATGAATTTCAATGCACTTCTGGTCCAAATTGTGACTTGGTGTAAACATGAAAAGTGTTTAGAATTCAGATCTGATCATCAGAAATATGATTTATTTTCATAGAATGTTTTTAAATCTCCATTTTTAGGTGTTTTTTCTAACACAGTTGCAGGGAGATCACATTGTGAAAACACTGTAGGAGCCACGGATCATTCTTGGGATAGTTTTCTGCTATTTTTCAGAGTTCTTGGGACATTGATTAGCTCATTTGCAGGTTTTGATTCATTATTGGTTGTTTGTAAGAGTTATTGTACTTGAATTTCAATAATATTAATGGATCAGTTCAATCTGAACCCAGGGACGTAGGAATTTCTGAACCTCGTAAACAATCTCTTTTGTTATCTGAATGTTTCAGTTTTCTGATTATTTCTTTGGTACACAAATTTTCCGCACTTCTATGGATGCAAAATAATTAGAATTTAATCAATTTTTGGATTCAAGAATACTTAAAATTGGTTAAGAAAATCACGATCTTTGGAAACTTATAAAAGTGAAAAAAATACAACACTATTTTTCAGATCATGCAATGTATAACCATTGACAAGATTTGAGAGAATTCAACTGATGTTTCCTTGCTAAGAAATTCTAAGATCTGAATGAAATATGTTTTCTTTTGAGTCAATTTTTTTTTGTTTAGATTCTGTGTTTGGAATTATCTATTAATGAGTTATATTTTTCTATTGTAGTCTTGTGTTTATTGTTTCTCTCTATCGTACACTAGATATGTCCTTAATGGTTGTTCTTTGGTCATTTTTTTAATATTGTGTTGTAATCATTTACTTTAGAATATTGGATTTAATTGTAAAATTCTTACTCTCACCATTTTGTTTTGATACATTTTTGTTAGCCTTTGAGTGTATCTTAGGCGTACGAGGGATGAAACAATAAATACTCTATTAGAATACTTGCATGAGTTATTTTTTCAAGTATTTTAAATATTGTGTCAAAGTTATACATCTGTTGAGGATCAATGCATGCAAATTTGCCTTTGTAGAAACTATGACTAGTTGATTCAATTCTTTACATTTTTCCTAAATTGTAGGTTGCTCTTAGAGTTAAATGCTTTATTGCAAGAAATATGTCTACTTATAATCCCCCCTAATTCAAAAATTACATAGGTAGTGCTACCCCATTTTATCTACCATTCATTGATGTTACAGCTCTATCTTTAAATATCACTGAGAATACCCCTTAGCTGCAAATTCTATTATCTAGAGAATGTAAGAGCAATCGAATCCCACTGTATTTGGTAACCTTTTTCAAGAAAAGTAAACATACACAACATATTTTTGGGACAACTCATGAGAGTGAGTTTTGTGTCCATTGGCCATGTTTATCTCATATTGATCCACCATTTTCATAAAGAAATTGAAGGAACAAAGATCCCATCTCCCCCTCTCCCATTCAGGTTGCGCCTCAGGTCCTCTCGCCCTGGTTCAAGGTAGGAATAAAAGTAGCTAGAACAATCCATCTCCTTTGTGAAATCCCCTTAATCATCCCAAGGCTTGATCTTAAGGAATGTGTTATACCCCTCCCTGTCTAAAAAATTACATACCACTCAGTCTACCGTCATTTATCTCCTTTCTTATAGATAATTTCTATCCATCCCAACTGGGGGTGAAAATTTGTGGACCAAGAGGATGTTCAAGAAAAAATTATCATTGGATTTAAGGAGTATTTCATCATGTAAGAGGAGAGGATTACTATTTTTCAAGATCAATTAGACAAGAAGGACAAGAAAATGAGAGGCACTAGGCTAGATCTCAACAGCACCGATGAAAACGAGGAGGTTGTTGGCACCAAGAATGAAAATCAAGAGACTCATCTCACTACTAGGAAAAATTCTGAAGGTCCTAATCAAGGCCCTAGCTCTCACATAAGGAGAAATTAGAAAATGAAACTTTATCTTACCTTTTGCAGACTGGGTTGTTTTTTCTTTTGGTTTTTATCCTTCTGGTTTGTTTCCTTAGGTATAGGTTTGGGTTTAGGACTCTATAAAAAAAACCATATGTAATAGATTTTGTGTTTTCCTCACTTATTTTTAGGCCTTAGTGTTGGTCAAGTTGTTTTTCCCTATCTAGGCCTTTTCTTCTTTTTGGGGGTATTTTTTCCCTAGTTGTTATCGAATGTATATATGTACTATGGGTTTTTTGGTCCCCCCAAAACCAAATAGTTACATAATCTAAACAAAATTAATATAAAATATAAATAGGTAGCTAAAAATCATATTAATCAACCAAAGTATCATAAAGATATAGGATGTAAAGGGGTTTCTAAAAAAATAGACTACCTAAGATAATGATTTTAACATGATGTGTAAGTATTAATTGTAAAAAATAAAATGTAATATGGGGACAAATAAATGTGGTGATAGATGTCATCTGATGAAACAATAAGCATCCTCTATAACCTCATGAATTTTATATGTAATGATGTGTGTAAATTAGGGTGTCCTATATTTATTTTTAATACTTTGAGATCTTATGTCTAATATTATGACATGTAACCATAAAAAAATCCTCCACCCTCATGGAAATATGTGATAGGATCCCTGGAACATGTATATCATAAATGGAGGGATATAATGGCTAAATATATGAGGTATATAAAATAAATAAGGATATAATTGAGGAATTTGTAGCTTATATAGTTCTAAGGGTGTGTGTAAATATGGGGTTCCAATGTAGATAGTAAGGCGGGAACCAAATCCTTTGCTTGAGGTGAAGGATAAGGTAACCATTGTTTATGTTTTTAATTTTATATTATTTAAATATCATCTAGTGAATATGATAAAATTATATGATGGGGGTTAGAATGATGGATAAAATAAGGAGGATTCTACAATCATTACATATTTTATTCACACACTTTAGATTCAAGTTTCTTCGTGTGATTCTCATAAGCTCATAAAACCTTAATATTGTGCATCAATGCCTCATACCATGTGTAATATGGTACAATTTGTATTCAATGTAATAGGATGTATGGATGAAGATATATCATAAGGTGATGTAATGACTATGATAAGGGGGATAAGTGAATTATCTTATGTGGTTTGTGGTTTAGACATCATGTACTAGGGAGGATCAATAGTATACATGTTAGTCAAAGGAATCAATGGAGATGGTGGTTAATAATATGATTACTTCATAGGGTGAGGACTAGGATACTTAGTTAAAGGATCCATGGTGAGGTTATTCTCACACTTGTCCTCAAAATTATTGATAGGTAGTTCCTACTCATCTATCAAGTCATTCTTTTTAGGATCATATCCTTTATTCATGGAGTATGACTGGAAGGTGATAGTAGTGGTATGAATTTCTTGGTTGAAGGATAATTGCAAGGATTATGGAGATGATGTGATGAATATGTTATCCACTGATAAAAAATGCTTGGTGTGATGGAGAATTTTTAATTACTTATGATATCATACAATATTTTTTGGCTAAAATTTGGCATATAATAACAAGGATTCATAAACAAACCTTCTTCATACTCAAGTATAAAAATGTTGATGTTAAGGGATTTAATTGTGTTTACATTGGGTGATTAAAATGTAATATCATTTCAGATAGTAAAGGTATAGGATATGGTGATATGGGTTGCATAAATTTCCCTCTTATGACAAGGGTGAAATTTGGAAATGTTATAATCAAAGAGATAAAAAAATGGATTCAAGGTTTATTTCATTGGGTTCTTAATCATCCAAGTCAATGAGGTTAGGCCAGATATTATTGAAGAGATAGGCATGACCAATATAACCTTGAAGGGAATCAATAAGGCATTCAAATTGTTTATACTCTCAAAATGGGAAATAAGGAAGATCCTTAAAAAATTATATTCTAAAGACCCCATGTTATTGAAAGTGTTAAAATTTGCATAGTTTGGTGTCACCTTGAGTATATATATGAATATTAGGAAAGGGAAATTGATGTACTAGAATGCAAATGAGGATATTTTATGTATCTAATGTGTCCATGGTTATTCAAGAAATATGTTATAATAAAGAGAAAAATTGAGCTTCATAACTTTCACGCTAAAATTATGAGGATGAATGATAATAGGTACCCAAATGCAACCCATGGGGGAATTTACTTTCATTCAATCTTATGGATTGTGCTACAAGTTGATTTTAGGTTATTAGTAGAATATCCTAATTATTTTGTGGACTCTAAGGAAGTGAACCATATGTTTAAACCTTTTTTCAATGAGAATTTTCTTAACTTTAACATTAGTGTGCTTAATGAAGATGAAGATATGGGGTACGCATACTTGAAATATTGTTCCATATTTGATCATAGATTTGATTGATAAGTGAAGAAATAAGGATTTATCAATGGTTAGATAATTTAATATTGAAATACATTCACATATTTAAAGAATAATCATCAAAACCATGTTATAGGGAGTATTACCCTAAATATGGTAGTGAGGTGATATTCGTGTCAAAGAGGGTTGACATTATCTATTAGTTTGATTTACTCATGTGTGTGAATTCTATATGGTTTGTACACAAGTTTCACCACCGTCACACTAACATATCACATCATAGTAAACTAAAATTTTCTCACTTGAAGCACAAGAGGTCTCCAAGTCCCATCATAGTTAGCAAAGGTGAAGTGGATTTATTTTAGACTATATTCTTATATTCCTATTTCATTAACATGTAGCCAAACCATGAATAGACAAAAAAAAAAATCTCATATATTAATTGATGCACAATTATAAGTTCTAGTCATCTAGTAGAAATTTTTAAGTACAAGTAAGTCATGCATCACTCCTATAGCTTTATATCTCCCTGATCTTTCCTCTAAGATACTTAAAACTACCTACATTTTAGATCCTCTCTTGGGTATTATACTAGTGGAAACTTGTCCTTCACTAGTTTTACAAGAGGTAATAATAGCCCTTGATATTATAGTTGCAGCTAACTATTGCATTCATATGGTAGAAAACATTATCCACTCACCGCATTAATCCTATGGTGCATGCTAATCCTCCTCACAAAATGCTGCTTATCATTATCCTTATCCTTATCAGTCCTTCTATTAGTTTTATACAGGTGTTGAAAACTAAAGCTTTACTATATTTTTTGAACTCATGTTTAGTTTTACCCCTTAATGATTTGCATGCCCTTTCCCTGATCTAATCCTATTTGAATGATCCTCTTTTTGGTTACTATCTTTCTTATCCTATACACTTCTAGTTTCCTTCTCACATGCATTCTTCCTATTCTTTTCCTTGTGTAATTACCTATAAAAACTCCCCTTCTTGTATCATGTGCATTCTTTTTGAAATCATTGCATGTTATTGTAATAATAATGGGTCACCAATAAATAATATCAAGTAATCAAGGACTTACATAATAAATAATACAATAAATCATGGGCCCAAAATTACCCCGTACTAAACCTGTTGCCCATCCTCAGGAAATTTTTATTGAACATATTCGAATAACTTAGACAAATAAACAAGGAGAAATTCTTCATGTGCATGTACCTTATTTACTACTAAATTAATGATTTGGATTAACTTATCCAACTGTGAAATGAATTGGTTAAACAATATATAAACTTTTACTCATGTGGTCACTATTATTTACATGTGATCCATTTGCTTTTGTAATTCTTGGTGTATCATTCCTAGCTCTATTTCTAATTCATCGATGAGATTTATTAACTATGTTAACAAGTAATTTACTTTCTCTTTTCTTTTGGTGACCTCCTTGCTAAGTGATTCAAACTCTTACATTATTTCATTTTTGTTAGCTTTGTCTAGAGAGGACCATTATGTAGTTGGGATTCAAATGTCGCTAGTTTGTATACCAGTTCTTTTACTCATGCATTAAGTATTCTTGGTTACTTATAGAGACCTTTAAATGAATTCTTAAATTTCTCTCCCTTGGCCTCTAACCTCCTTGTGTTATTATCAAATTCTTCAAGATTTTTGTTGCATATGATGTGGGTATTTTCACTTTCTCCCCTTTTCATTTGGCTCTTTGTTTCTATTTTACCATTTCTTTGAACACAATATTCATAAATTACTCAAGCTCATCTAATGTTTCTCCTAGTGTGAGTGGATTATATTTTATAATCTCAAGATCATTACATATTATTCTCTCCTTCATGGCCTTTTCCTTTGACTCTATGCAAATATATATTTCTTGAAGGATTTTATTTTTATGTTGAACCATGTGTATATGCTCCTTTATATCCCTTAGATCCTCCTCCAGCTTCATTTATAGATCCCTATAAAATCTTGCTTCGTTGGTTTTTTGTAAATTATGTTTTACTACATCCCCCCAAAAAATTATCAATTGTTTCCCTACTTGAGTCTCGGACATGTTATAAGTTTTAACAAGGAGAACATGATCCCCATCCTTGGTTAGAAAAGTGTGGATGTTATCACTTAGTAGCTTGATGAATGGCTATTTAATATAATGAAAAGGAAAAGGCATTTTTCGAGCATTTTGTGGCCATGGTGTTTTTAATATAGTCCCATTGGAAAAATTATTCCACATTTTTCCCTTGTTAGTACTCCAGGTGCATTGACCTTTTGTCCAGGTTTAGGTAGAGTAGTGGGTCAAACTCTTCATCCTCTTTTCCAACCTCTTCATCCTATACTGGCCTCTTGCCCATACTTGATCAGGTTTGTTCCACCTTGACTTCACTTACATGGAAACCACTTTCCACATGACCTCTCTTGGTCATTTTTATTCATTCATCTTCCTCCATATTATCTTCAACTTCTATCACCTTCGAGGGTGACTTGTGAGAAGATGTTGTTTGCTTGTTATAGATTGAGTGTTCCATATGTTCATATGGTCCACCCCAAGTACTAGTCTGAACTAGATATTACTATATTGAGAAATCAACATTTTTACCCTCCTGTCTAAGGCCTATTATGGATCTAGTGCTACTCAATTTCCCTATCTCTTATTTTCCTTCTTCCTTCTGCACAAATTTTGGCCCTTTCCTTATATTTAATCTTATTTCTTCTTAGGTTGGCCCATCTACGTGTCTATAATTTCTTTCTCTTACTACACTCATTGCACATGCTATAATTATTATTGTGTGCTTTGTCATGCACACTCAGGCACAGTAATCTCCTCATCAGGTTTTTCATCTTGTACATCTTCAATGGTATCCCTTTTCTTGGGTCATAGATAAAATAAAAGTTTTTGTATTTCATTCATCACCATAATATTTTCCCACTTAGTTAGGTGATAAACATATATTACCGTATTTTATTCATGTGCATCTTGATTAGGGTGCGTGTAGGTGTTGTGCATCATATGGATGTCTTCATCTACCCTTTGTGCATCAATATTGAGTTTCTTAACCCCTTGACCCTTTGGAAAGATCAAAAAAATTAGTATACTGTGAAATCATAGGGTAATTTGGCCCATGGTATCCAAATATATTTTTGAATATTCCCCCTAATTAGCTTATTGTGATATAAAAATACTCCTATCTAACCAACTCCTTTGTTAATTGGTGTAGGATTCTCTATTATTTCTCAAAATTCATTGCACAAGTATGTCAACCAATTTGTGAACCTTGATTTTATGCAGTATTGAGTATTTTGGGCACCATAAATTTTTTATACAATACCGGTGGAAATGGATCCCCTATTGGGTGCATCCATATCACTTCATTGTCCCCTTCTAGAACACCAATCTACTTGAAGACTACTAAAACAAAAATTTCACCCCAATAGAATCTAACTCTTTTGGATTTTTGTGCTAATGTTTCATTCTCAATTATAATCTATGCAATGAATTGTGAAATATTATATTTCATTTCTTGTGCTATATTATGCACGATGCATTAGAATATTTTATTGATTTTAATCTACCTTTCTTATCCTTCCAACTTAGAGATAATCAAACATGCAACGACTCGTGTGTTAGGATCTTTGAGATCATCAATGGACATGAATTCACCCCTCATGTATTCTTGAGTAGTTCACTGATCATGTCCACGTCTTCATCATTTCCAAGAGATTACGTTAAATATTTATCTGTGTTATTTATCTCGTTACCCTAGTGATTAAGTGACATGATATTCTCATAGACCTACCTGTAAAGTAGAAATAAACTTATCTTATACATGAGATAAGGTATTGATGTAGAGCCTATATCACTTCAATTGATTCACAAAGTTAGAGTAACCAAAACACTTCAAGGTCTACCTTTTCCTTATCAAATTGATACTTGTTTGGGTCTAAAACTCTTAAAATTTTCTATTTCATGAGGTTAAAATGGATAAAATTTGTTTTAGTTTTCATATCACCATGTTTATAGTCCCTCCTTTGAGCCACAATATCCAACCTTCCCTTTAACTTTTAATTTTAAAATCAACAACTCTTTGCTGGGGACAAGAATTCTTATACTAAAGTGGTGATACTCATAATGGGAAGAATGTCACTAATCTCTCTAAATTGTGAATATAACCTTCCAAATTTCCTATATAATGGGCTTCTACACTTCACTTAGACCTTGTGGAAAAAGTATAAAAACCTCTCTCTCCTTCTAACACCTTCAACCTCTCACATCCTTCTCTTTCCTTTTTTATAAGACTGTACTTTACAGTTTACTAATGGACTCAATCAAAGAAACTTAGTCTCAGTGGATAGATATAGCTAAATTTTGATTCCCAACCCATGAGTAGGTGATTTATACCATGGATCACATGTTTCATACCTAAACTATTCTATAAAATCCTTCAAATCAAGAACTTCACCAAACTCAGGGTTCCCTTGTTTTTCTCATAGACTTGTAAGTGAGATGTCATGAAAAACTCACAAATAATGACTTTGTCAAGGAACAATATGGTGCATATCTCCTTTAAGACACCTTCAAAAGGTTAACTTGCAAATTTAGGATCTTACTGCTTTGTAGAAATCAAGACATGTCTACTTTTCACAAAGTTACTCAGTATTTTAGGTCTATATAACTTTCTAAGATACTATCATAAATTTATTGGGCCAAGATGAATGTTTTGATAAAATTTGTTCCAAGTATATTAGATGATCACAAAGGTATCTAAAAATTTTCAATATTTTTCTATGGTTCGTATGTGAGAAAATAAATTTCTTGTCTCGTAAACCCTAGTTGAGGGTTTTCTTACACTGTACAACCTGAGAAGGGTGTCCTTGTAATAAGATGATTAAAAGGTAATTCCAAAGTCTAATATTTTTCTCAACCACTAGTTTCACCTTCCCCCATGTATTCACTTTACTAGTACGGATTGGTTCTTATTTCAACTTTGAAAAATGATCACAAAATTTCATCTCTGTCTATTAAATCCAGAGGATTATCATCTCCTTAGGGTTTATAACCACTCAATACTATTTCTTCCACTTTATTATCTAACTTAAAAGAGTTTAGATCTAAATCCTCTTACCACTCCTAGTACATGATCTATTTGATTTAACAAAATTAACTATTTGTAAACATTAGAATATTTCAAAGTTACAATGTAGATGAATAAAGCAATGTTATACATATTTGACCTAAGCAATATGCAAGTGTAATTAAAAACCCTAGGTGTAAGACAAGGGGTAAAGTACTTAGCTCATTTCACAATAATCTTGAAGATGTAAAAATTTCAAAAACCACTCAAACAAGAAGACAAGTTTTTGAAAACAAACCCAGAAAGTTATAGAGCTGTCAAAAAATTTTGGACTAGGGCGTGTGGACTGGGTGAGGGGCGGTTGGATTGGGTCAAGGGTACCTACATGTTGAATACTGGTTCTGGGCATCCGAAAGTGTGAAATACCTCAGAAAATTATTTTTGCAGTGTTGCAAGATGTTCACAAATATTCGTTGTTGATCACTTGTATGTTGTTAAAATATCTATGAGTTCATCTATAACCTATAAAACAAAAGACCTCCTACAAAACCCTAAAACACATCAAATCCTAAAAATAAAATATGTAAATGGGGATTCGGACTAACCTTGATGGTTACCCGATAGAGTGAACTTATGACTGAGCATTGCACTACATTTCAAACTCCATGTAGTTATCATGTGTGTGTGTGTGTGTGTGTGTGTGTGTGTGTGTGTGTGTGTGTGCGTGCGTGCGTGTGTGTGCGTGTGAGTGCAAGAATCGTGCCCTAGGTGGCTCTTGTTTCATATGCACTTGATAATGAGAAATTAGATAGATGTAACAATGTAAGTAGATGTGTGGATCTCAAAACTAACTTCCCCTCCTATGTGCGTATACAGAAAATGTAGTACATTGTCCCTTGAATGAAGCTAGATGGATGTTTTGATTCTCTTGAAATGTGTTTGTATAGAACCTTAAAAGATAGTGGTAGATGCTTAAAGCATCCTTTATTATGGTCACATATATTTATATTTATATGATTCCCTTGGTTGAATTTTGCAATTAACAACTAAGATTCCAAACCATAAGAAAATAAGATGCCCAAAAGATAAAAGAGTCCCAAAAAGAGTGAGTAAGATACAAATAGGTCGGGTGCGCCCATAGGGGATGAGTGAGCCTATATGTTGGTGTCCAAAGTGATAAAATATGAAACAATAAAGGATCAACTAGGCTGTAGGGTATAAGAGGCTAAGAAGAAGACATGATAAAAGAAAAAAATTCCAAAGACAATTTTTAGTTATTATCTTTCTCACTTACAAATCATATGAATAGTAGTATGTGATTAGCACATAGAAATGCACCCAAATGTGTAATTTTTTGTCTACATTCTCCCCCACTTTATGTTGTTGAGTGAATACTCGATAACATAAAGTAGATAAAATATGTGTACTTGATAACTATGTAGATCAATGGCGAAAGCGTGCCAAGAAGACAAGAAAAATCATGGAGTGATAAAAATGAAGCGTGGAAGATAAGATAGGAAAAATGAAGTGACCCTGGGGTGAAAATGTATGTATTGTGTCACATTGTACCTATTTTCATTGTTTTTTTATGTGTTCAATGATGTTGTTGTTTCTTCCCATAAGGATGGACCTATAAAAGAGAAGAGAAAAAGAGTATTCAAATATGTGTATATGAAAATTTTGATCCATCTATGTAAAAAGTGTGTAAAAATGTGAAAAGGAACATGTGCACCCGATCTCTGATGAGTAAGAAGGATATAATGTGTCCTAAAATGTTGTAAAAGAATGAGTTTCTTGGGTTATCTCACACCAAGAGAATTTTTTTTGGGTAATTTCATGCCAAGTGTGACTCTTTTGGGTGATCTCACACCATGAAAAAATAAGTGTTGGGTAGAAAGTTCTAGTGTTATTCTCAAACCCTGACTTCTTCCCAGAGATTTATACACCATTATTTGTCATTATTTACCATTATTTTCCATTTTCTATAGGCTTTTCCCTTTTCCTTCTACGCTCATTATATGATTTTGATCACTTTATCCTTGATTGTCTTGTGATATTGTGAGCAATGTCCCATGTTTGAAACCTAATTTTATTTTTCTACATTTTCTTATTGCTTGCCAAATTACACTTTGTCTTATATATGCATATTTTTCTTGATTGTACTAACACATGTTTCTAACCATTTTTTTTGCATGTTCCTTGGTTTTTACTAAGAACATTCTCCCCTGCAGGGAATTAGTTTCAAATCAACTTCTGGTCCTCCCCTTTGGGACAAATCCTCCTAGCGACATCGTATTCAACCCAAACAAGCGGTGCATACATTAGTTGAATCAGTAACCCCATTCTGCGGTACACAATCGTAGTTTAGACCTACACAGTATATGAACATCCCAATCTATAGTTATAGAAAGGGCTTATAATTTGACTTGGATCCTCAGCACAACATGGACGCCAATGCCCAGATATAGACATGAGCACTTAGGAGCTCGTTACCCTTCCTAGGCACCTATGACTAGGGGCAGTTACAAAGTTTTTTTTCAAATCAACACAGTTTTAAAAAATTTACACATCAATTTTCACAGAATAGGCACATTCCTCTACCAATCAGTATGTGTGTTATCTCCATTTTTCTATTTAGGTTGGATCGAAAAGTATTGAAATTGAACAAATTAGGATGACACCATCAAAGTAGCAGACAACCATGGTAACCAATATTTCCTACAATACAAATGTTACACGTGAAGCACTCATTAGCATGTTAGAAATTATGTCAAGATGTATATATATCAAGAGTGTAGTGTGTTAGTAATGATAGGAAGTAGTATAAAATGAAACAATAGCACCTATAATGTGTACAAAAGTAGATTCCCCAAGGAGTCTCTATGAGATTTGTAAGAGGTACAGTGCCAAGGATTCATGCTATGTGTAAATATCTATATAAATTATACATTTATAACTAGAAGGAAAGTAAACGCACATGTATACATAGAAAATATAATGACATATTGAATATATGACTAGCATAAAAAGAAAATTGTACATGTGAGTATAAGTAAGAAAGAAAAATGTGCAACCAAGATATGTAACATGTTATGAGTATGAATGGAATGGAATTCAAACTGAATGATATGATTAGTGTACCCCCTGAGTGAACATGTATGCGTATGAGATGAGGTTCATTTATAGAAGACCCCTCAGCATTCAAGAATTAACCATAAAAAAGAGTGTGTCATTAGAAAAAGTTTGAGGATAGATGCTAGAAAGACATATCATGAAGCACATATTGTAGGAGGTGAGATTCATTTCAGATTTAGACCCTCAATTTTCGAGTATGAACCATGGAACTAGAGTGCATCAAAAGGTAATGACAATACGAGCATATCAATATGTGTAATATGCATGCGAAATACTAGATGCAAAATGTAGAGTAGACAAGTAGAAATGCGAGACACCTAAGAATGCTAGAGGGAGGAGGGAATAAGTTTGATATCCCCTAAGTTTGTTTTTATGAGTGAGTTATAGATATCTAATAAAATTGAATGGTGAGGGTCATCCACCCGATGCTTGTGGAGATAAAGGTGTTTGACCATACTGTAATACTGGCAGTGAATGATACCTATGTGCTTGAGGCATATGAGGTGATGTATACTGAGGTGATGAATACCTATGGGAAGTAGACTGAGGAGGTTATAGACACCTATGTGAAGAATACTATGGAGGAGATGTATACCTATGTGAAGTAGACCAAGGAAGTGATGTGCACCTATGTGAAATATACATTCAAATAGTGGACCTAGACTGATGTGATGGCCTGGTGGACCGATGAGACTAAGTAGGTTGTGTGTGGATAGGAGAGCTAGGAGAAGATTGTACTTTATACTTGAGAGGTCCATGGAACCTAGATTCTCTAGCGAGTGCAAGGAAAACCTTAAGTGGAGGAAGAGTCAATGGAATGGATGATGGAACACCTTGGACAGAGAAAATTTTCTTATTATGAATGAACTTAAGACACAAGTGAGTGATCGAAAAGAAATCCTTAGTAGCACGGAGCCAAGGAATACCTAAGAGTAGGTCACAAAATTTGATTGATGGTGATACAATGAATGACACAATCATGGTGAGAGGGCCTACTGTGATTAGAATCTGGAAATAAGCATAGAATTTGGGAATGGGATATGATATTTGTGAGAGTGGATAATTGATAGTGATGGGAAATGCAAGAGAACACACACATAGAGGAGACGATGAGATGATCATAGTGTCATTGAAATAATGAGACCCGATAGAATCATTGATATGTAATGTATCAGAAGAAAAGGAAACATGATAGTCACAATCATAGAATGTGATTAGTGATGGAGATGTATCAGTATGTGTAATTAGAAAATAAAGGGCCCCGATGAAGGAGGAGAAATTGCGCTATATGTGTGATTAGCTGAAGGATCAACTGCTTTCTTTTCATGCTTAGGAAGAGGATCATTAAATATTTTGAAATTTTATTTTCATTGATCAGATGAGATTTCGAAGGCTCAAGAAGCTCGATTGCATTGTTTTTTATGAGATCTTGAATGTGATTTCGAAGTTTGAATCATTGATTAGTGGAATAATCAATGTGTTGATGATAGTCATATAGGAAACTTTTTTTATAATTGTGGCCCTTAGGGCGAGATAGATCTAGATCAAGTGGAGGTGGAAGTGTAATAAGATTTATCTCAATAAGTTGTGGCAATATAAGATCCAGAGTGATAATAAATTTTTTAAATGTACACTTCAAAGGTTGTCATTGAAGCTTCTCAGGAGCAGTAATAACATTAACACTTTCTTTGGCTTCAATGGGCTTAGTAGATGGCTTTAAAGTTTATTTTTTTAAAAACTAAGCCAAATATGAAGCTTATTGAATGTATTTAAGCTTTCCCATGGAGATAAGATTTCATTCACGTAATTTAAGAGTGTGAAAAAGATGATCAAATGAAGGAGATGACACTCTCCTGCAAAGGAGGTAAGAGAATTTCAACAAATAGATCTTGAACCCTAGAATCTACTAGTGCATTAGACATCTTGGCTAGGTTGTTCTTACATCACAAAACATAATCTGTTATATGTTCATTAGGTCCTTTTTTAATTTATGCAAGTTGAGTATAGGAGACCTTCAAGCCAATATTGATTGAGAAATACACAAGAAAAGCATCGACTAAATGCATGAATGATGTTACCAAGTGAACAAGTAGATCATAGAACCAATGCTTTGCATAATCTTGGAGGGTTCTAGGAAAGAGATTTTCTAATAATGTATGATCATCCATATAATCTAGACATGATACATGGAAATCTGGGAGATAATCTTGAGGGTCACCATGGCCTTTGAAGATGGGAAACTTAGGGGTGGAAAATTTTGGAGGGAGTGGATAGGCTAAAATGGTGGGTGCAAAAGAAGTGTGAAGAAGTAAGATGGATTTAAGGGATGGATATGAACAATAAGTGACAAGTTAAAACTGGTGAATTTGAATCTGCAGATCTTGATATAAAGAATTTAAATCAGAAGTATTTGAAGAAGATCCAGGTTCCGCATTAGAAGCATTAGGTTGAATGATGAGAGTGGTAGTAGTAGGAATGGAAGAAGGAATATGAAGGGGTTGAGTGGAGGCCATGGTAGCCGAAGAAGAACCTATAAGAGGGACAAAATATTCATCTTGAATGTTTAAAGATCTATCAAAATATGTAGAATATGCATAAGATGTGTATTATTTTCACACAAAGCATGAAAAAAATTAGTAACCTTTTCAATTTGTTCTTAATCAACATTAGTGTCTTCATCATAAGATTGTTCACTATCAGATGTCTCAATGTCTTGAAGAGGAACAATTTGAGATTTGAAAAAGGGGTTATTAGATTTAGCTGTTGATTTAGAAACCCTACAGGAAGATGAATGAAGCTATATTTTCTCAAAAGACCCAAAATTACCATTACAGGAAATGGGCATAAGAAGAAAACCCTAAAAATGTGGATGTCGAGTGATGGGTTCACTATATGATTTTTAAAAAAATAACTTTTTGTAAACTTAGAATATTTCATAGTCAGAATGTAGATGAATAAATGAATGAAGGACATATCTGACCTAAGAAATAAACAAGTGAAATTTAAAACCCTATGTGCAAGAGAAAGGGTAAATTACTTAGTTTATTTCTCAATAATCATGAAGATGCATAGAGATGAAAACCTGTAGAAACATGAAGGTGTAATTTTGCAACCAAACCCATAAATTTGCAGAGTAAATGTTGAGACTAGGGCACCTAGATTAGGTCAAAGGATCATAAGCACTAAATACTAGTTATGGGTGCCCCTAACTATAAAAAACCTCATAAACTGATTTTTGTAGTGTCACAAGATGTTCGCCAATATTCGTTTTTGATCACTTGTAGGTCGCTGGAAGATCATTGAGTTCACTTGTTACCTACAAAACAAAATAAATCATACAAAACCAAAAAACACATTAAATCCTACAAAGAAAAATATGCAAATGGGGAGTTAGAATAACCCCGGTGGTCACCCGATAGAGTGAACTTACAACCAAGAATCACACTACATTTCCAACTCCATGTAGTTCTCATGTGTTTGTGCAAGAATCGTGCCCTAGGTGACTCTTGTGCCAAACTCACTTAATAGTGAGTACGTAGCTAGATGTAGCAATGTAAGTAGATGTTTGGATGTCAAAATGAACTTCCCCTGCTATGTTTGTATGAAAAAAAAAGTATTCCCTTATCCCTTGAATGAAGCTAGATGGATGCTTTGATGCTCTTGAAATGCCTTTGGATGTAACCTTAGGTGATAGTAGTAGATACTTAGAGATTCGTCATTTATTATGGTCACATAGTTTTATATTTATATGATTCCCTTGGTTGAATTTTGTAATTAACAACTAGAATTTTGTAATTAACAACTAAAATTTTGACCCATAAGAAAACAATATGCCCAAAAGATAAAAGAAGCCCAAAATGGGCAAGTAAGATACAAAGAGGTTGGGGCCACCTATAGGGGACAAGGGCACCTAGGCACTTGTGTTCAGAGTGGTAAAAGATGAAATAATGAAGAATCAACTAGGTTATAGGGTGTAAGATACAAAGAAGAAGACATGAAAAAAGAAAAAAGGCCAAAGAAAACTGTTAAATTGCTAGTTTTCTCACTTAGGAATCATATAAATAGTAGTATGTGATTAGGACCTAGAAATGTACCCGAGTACATGTTTTTGTGTCTAGACTTTTCTACAAATATTCTTAGGCATCAACTTGTATGTATTCATATAATACACACCAACTGTAATATATTTCCACAAAATTTATACATCCAAACATTCACATAGATCAATGATTACAAAAATGGATCAACAAGAATTTGTGACTAAGTATCTTGCTCATAATGAGTTTCCTTCTTAGTGAAAAATTTTAGTTTGAAGACATTCATTAAAACATTCAGGGTACCATACCCAGATTTGGATTGTCACAAAAATCTATGTATAACCAAAACTTCATTTATACTAACCTTTGTTCTCTCTATCAATTATATATATTCCTATAAAAGATCATCAATCCTTTCACTATCACTACTCTGCCTCTTGACAAGTTCCTTACACTAATTCCAACACACTTACTTGCAAGAACTCAAATTACTTTGTTATAGCTAGAAAATCTCACTAAATAAATAAATATTAGTCTCCCAAGTAATAGAATCATTCAAACAATGTAATCACACAATTTTTTTCCTCATAACAATCGTAATTTACTCCACAAATGCATGCATAGAATTCAATTCTCTTCCACAACATAAAAATGCATGAAAAATTGTTACAACGTGAAAATGCAAACAGGAAACCTCAAAAATTCCTCCTTGAAGTTTTCTCGGATTGAAATTCAAATGGAATATGGTAAATTAGTTACAAAAAAATATAAATACTCATCTAAGACCGTTTCCATCCAAGAAGCCTCCAAGGTCACATGGTTGGCTCTTATTACAACATTGAAACTTATTTTTGAGTTAGAGCCCTAAAAACCTATCACTTAACATTTATTAAGATCCTAGACCTCCATAGATCTTATTTTTCACTATACATACTATAAATTACCTATGAAATGCCTTAAAACTTGTATCCAAGCCAAAATAGTCTTCCAATTTCAAATTAGCATTTTGGAGGGAAATGACATGATTTGAATTTGTTAAGGTCTTAGTCAAACTCAACATACCTAGACAACTCTAAAAGACCTCTAAAACCTATCAACATGCTTAGGAAGCCAAAATTTATGTAATCATCCTATATACAGACTAGGGAAGTGATGCTCATGCATCAGGTATTGAAATATTTTTGTAGGTTTATCAAAGAATAGAAAGTTAAGTTAGTGAAGGACACCTATTTTTTCCAATGTCTTTCTTATGTTATTATCATAAACAATATTCCTTGTGATATCTCTCTAGCATGTTAGAAATATAATTTCCTTCTCAAATAATTTGTCTAACCCATTTGTAAGATGGTTACATTATGATATCTTTGTTGAAGTTACATAATTGTTCCACTATATAATTATTTCAGATTCCTCTAAGTATTTCATTTCACCATTAATGGTTAGGGCGCTAAATCTCTGGTCCTTATTAGTTTTCTTAATGGAGGAGATAATCTTCTTCCTTTTATTTTGCATAGAATATCTTGTTCCTTCCTCTATTATTGTCTCCTTTCTCCGATCAATCAAATTTTCCACTAAACAGTTGTCCCTTTCTCCTCTTTTCTAGATTCATTCTTAGTTATCATTAATTGTGCATCATGGGATTCTTTGTGGTAGATTTTTTCCCTCTTACCCTTGGATGCGTAAATGAGATTGTATTCCTAGGTTGTGTGCCCCTCCCTTATGAAATTTCTTATGTGCCCCCTTCCCATAGTGCGTTATCAAGCTAACATATTTCTTTAAGGTTCTGTATTCCTTCATTTTCCATACTTCATCCCTATAGCATTTCATTATTAAGCATTTTCTAAATGCATATGTGAATTATAGAGTATATGTTATTTTTTTTTAGTGTGCCCCCTTGTTTCCTGATAGCTTCTGTAATCACACTGTGTACCATTTGCTATTCATGCCTCCTCACATCATAAAACTTTGAGCATGACTATATGATTTGTCATGATTTTTCAAATACAAATAACTAAACAATAAACTGCACAATTGTCCTGCGCTTATTACATACATAAAAGAAATGTTAAACAATGAATTGAAATGACATCCTTATTTTCTTACCATTCTACTTTTCTGTAAATAGGATTTCATCCCACTTCCATTAAAGTAACATTGTAGAAGGATGCCTCTAAGGTCCTTTAGTTTACATGCCCCGGTAGGAAAAATATCTACAATTTCATAAGGAGTTATCCAATGGGTCTTAAAATTCCTGGGGTGGAACACAAACTTTGAATCATAAAGTAAAACTTTTACACCGACCTTAAGAGTTTTACTCTTTATATTTTGATCATGTCAAACTTTTAGTCTAGCTTTTTCATTATTTTGTGACCATCAAACATATAACCTAGTATCATCCAACTGTAATAATTGTGTTAAGCGTTCCGTAATATAATCTTCATCATCCAAGTTAGCGAGTCACATGATTTTTATATAGTGGACCAAGAATGTGTATCAATGGATTACACCCCTAGGTATTCCATTCTATAAGGGTATGAGGAAACAAAGAAGAGACACACATGGACTAACACATATTTGATCGATTTAAAAAGGACTACTAATGTCGCATGTCCAGAGGGAAGTGATCCCTACACTAGGTCAAACTATAGTTTCTAAGGCCCCTGGTCAAGATAAAGGAGGGTACCCTTCTAGGAATCCATTCATGGTGGAGAGATGTAGACTGATAGAAATATATCACAAGCATTCACAATCTATACAACTAAAATGTAAATGAAGGATATCTAAGGAGCTAATCATGTAAGAGAAATTTTATAACTAGCACCAATGTACATACAATAATAAGCTATCTTAAATAAATGGGAAATGAGATGAAATAATCTATAAAAAATGACAAATATGGTTAGATAACTTACCTATAGGGTGGTCATTAATGCATCTACCTCTCCAGAGAAAAAATATGCCGAGAGAGAATCACTATGGGTAAAGAAGGAGAACACACACACACACACACACACACAACACACACACACACACACACACACACACACACACACACACACACACACACACACACACACACACACACACACACACATATATCCTAATCCTCGACTCACTATTTATGACCCAATCATGCAAGCAATCCAAACACCAAGAAGAGTGTCCAATCCAAATCAAATATAAGAGATACTAAGAGAAGAGTGATAAAATGCAAATATGGTGCAAAAGAGAAGAGTACATGGTTATTCATTCATGTCATTGCTTTCTCTCCATGTTATGTCAAGGTGTGATGTGCATATATACCCAACACCAGCACCCGTGGGCAATGGTGACAGCCAAGGGAAAACATAACACCGACACCATCACCTACAGGAAATGGCATAAATCAAGGATAACCCTGATGTTAAGTGGAGTGAAAATGTATCATGGATCAAGGGAAAATTAGTGAAATAATTTTCAATGATGAATTCAAATGTAATAAAGTGTCTAGATTACTACTGTACACAACATAAAAATTATTGAGGGAGGAAAGGGTAACTAAGGCTATGGAAACATATCCATACATCTATTTGTGTATTGTCTCTAATCCCATAATAATCGTGTGTATATATACCGCATTCCTGGAAGGAACCTTAAGTCACCCACTCGAGAAATAGATGCATCAACAACCCTTATCTACATAAAATATTTGTCAATAACAACATGAAAAATTAGGTGTATACAATTCAAAGTGATTTTTATAGAAACTATATAGGTAAGACTTCCTCAGTTCCATAGGAAAGATAAAATGGAGTCTCTTTATTGAGGTGCTTATTTGTTGTCCTATAGGCCCATAGAACTACTGAAACCTTATCATCCTAATCCTGATTTCCTGACGTTGCATATCTTTTTCAATGTGCTACTCAAAATCTTGTTGAATGCTTCGACTCTTTCATTAGACTGTGGGTGATAGGGTGATGTATTATGATGTGAAATCATACACTCTTGCAATATAATCCTTACTTTGTTATTCAGTAAGTGTGTCCCTCTATTGTTTGTCAAACTTAATAGACATCCAAATAAGATGATAATGTTTTCCCATAAGGATATTTTTGTCGTTGTTTCTGTATAATCCTTTGTAGGAGAAGATTCTACCCACCTAGTTAAATAGTCTATGGATGTGATTAAATAGAATTCTCCACTTCATCATGTAACAAGATTGATAGGTCCTATAAATTTAATTGCCCATTTTACAATTGGTTCCTACGTGATCACTGGTATGAGGTTAATTTCATCAAAATTATTTGGTTTTCCAATATGTTGGCATTGGTCACACACTCTATCATATTTCTTATCATATTTATAAAAACATTACCACCAGAGTCATGTATTAAGAATTTTCCATGCGGTTGTGTCTATGGCATAGTGTTCCCCTGCAATCTCTTCATGTGCTTTGCAAAGAACATCAGTCCTTTCATGTTCTAAAATACATCACCGCAAAATGTTATCACACCCCATTTTGTAGATTTTTCCTACAATGAGATGATACGACGTGACTTTAATAGCTAATTTCTTATGTTGATTGACCTTGTAATTTTTAGGTGTCACCCCAATCTGTAGAAATAAAATCACATCTTCAAGTTCACCAGATTCAATTTGTTTGTTAATAAATTGAGCATCTTACACGCTATCATCTATAGGTTCCACCTCTTCACTGGTATCGGTACATGAAAAATGATAAGGCCTTACATTATTTTTTCCTGACTTCACCACCACAAAAATCTAGCACTCTTGAAACAATATTATCCATCTACAAATCCTCCCATGCAATATTAATTTGTTGACCAAGTTTTTAAGATCCATTTGATCCATAATGAACAAAAATGGAGTGTCCAAGAGATAGTGTTTAAATTTTTGAAGTGTATAAACCATTGATAGTGCTTTAATATTTGTGGTGCTATACTTTATTTCCATGCACATAAATTAATGACTTGAAAAATATATTGGATGGTTGAGAATTCCTTCACATGATTGTGCTAATTTTACTATAATGGAAAGTACATAGGCATTGATGTGTACATGAAATGGTGTGCTCCAATCTAGGAACTGTAAGATAGGTTCTTGAGTTAATTTCTATTTTAGTTTGTCAAAAGCATGTTTTTGCTCTAAAACCCACTCATATGCTCTTGGTTTTTGTATTATATTTTCTAATGGCACCACAATTTTTTCAAATTCCTTAATGAACTTCCAATAATACCGAAAATTTCATAAAAAGGCACAAACTTATCTTTACATCATTGGTGGCATGAGATTTACTATTACTGCAATCTTGGTTAGGTCTACTAATAAACCATATTTACATATAATGTGTCCTAAAAGGGTACAAAATGGTGTTGAAAAAACATACATCTTCAAATTTAAGGGAATTTGTAACTATTTTAGTGCTCAAAATTTAATCTTAAGCTATCACAATGGTCCCTTACTAAACCGTAGACCATAAAATCATGTAGGTATACCTTAAGGAACTTTGGTATGAAATCCTCAAAAGCAGTTACAACATTATGTGAAAATAAAATTGGCTAATTTTAAATCCCAAATGACACAACTGTATAGGTATATGATCATCATCCAATCACAAAAAAATTATTTGGCCTATCCTCTTGTGTAATTTTACCCTGGTGATAACCAGAGAACCCATCTATAAAGGTATATACATTCCTACCCGTTACTCATAAAATATCCTATGTAAAGGGAATAGGGAAGGGATAAATTATGTACAAAGATTTAAAATGATGTATTACATCTAGGATTCACACACACTCAACAACATGGTTCAGATATTGTATTCCAATTCAGTTTGTATCTTGTAATATGCAACTTATTCTTCAATGTTATGAAGTAAAAAATTAGTACAATATGACCTATGAGCTTAAAAAATGGCCTTCAAAGCTTCATTAAAGTTTAATATCTTCTATTCCACCTAACTAAACTATCTAAATTCTTGGAAACCACAAAAATAGATTAACTTACTCTATTTTGCAAAAATGGCCTATTTAGGCTTATTGAGAGCACTATTGTTGGAACGCTAGTAGTTGGAATGATCCACAAGGATTAGGATGGATTATTGACATTTTTGAGCACCCTTAATCAAGATATAAGTGTAGGCAAATTTTTTTTATCCAAATCTTCATGCAATACCCTTCTCTCCTTGTTATCTTCTTAAGCTCATAATTTAAAGGAAAATTTTAGTGTTTCTTTTGTTTCGAGTAGTTACTTGCCAAACTAATCACCTTTGTAGACACCCTTTTGGGCCAATAAATTATATACAAGGTTTAATGGTCACCTTATTTGGAGATTATGCTTCCATTTTGAAATTCTGACCTCAAATTAGGTCTCTCCTAAGCATCCACAAGTTTATGAAGAGACCGGAAAAAAAAAACTAGAAAGTTAACCTATGAAACTTTGAAATTCCTTTCAAATACTCTTAGGGAATTTCTCATCAAAATTTATTTCAAGTTATAGACTCATAATATTTGGTTCAAGCTCACAAATTCAAACCCTAATCATCAGTCCTGTGTAAGCACAAAAATGAAGAATTACATCCCAAAAATTTTGAATTCAACTTCAAGGCTTCAAATTACTTCGAGGAGATTTGTGGGGGGGAGGTTTAGAAATCCATGAACTTAATGAAAACCTTTGTCTCAACCTAAAACATTTTCTCTCTCTTCAAAATACTCTTCTATGTGTATACAAAATCAGGGATTCCTAACTATAAACTCTCTCTCAGGATTACTCAATCTAATCTCCACTTGAATGTTTATTGGATAGCCTCTAGGCTCTGAACATGAGATAGAAATATTTTAAAGTATTTTTCTTCATTCCTCTAAGCCTGATATTGTATCAGGTTTTCAACCTTGGCTAAATTAAAATAACTAAAGTTTTCTTATAGGTTCTGACCCATACCCTAATAAGACTTAATGAACCTCCAATAATACTTAAAGATATATTCTCTTCTTGATAACTTTCTTATGATCCCTAAATCCCACTCAGATGTGATCTTATCCATCATATACCTAAACTATGCTCACACAAATCTCATTCACAAGTTTCTAAAGGTGTTTTCAACCCTATTTTCAAAGTAAGTATAGAGTCTCAATTAAATTGTTGTAACCAAATTCACATATTCTCTCTACTTACCAGATACATTTATCTTTATCAAGCAATATACCTGTCGTCTTCTACAAACACACTATACAAATTTTTTCATGGGAATTTACATATAATAACAACACCCCTCATGCTTGGAGCTCCAAACTTACACATTTTTTGATTGATCAATGAATCAAATCAGTTACAACACTAGTTTTTATACCCCTTTCTCAAGGTTGATCCTCCATAACTGATTTCTATGTCATATGACCAAGACCCCCATGGAGCTTTACATACAAAAAAAGGCTTAAGTGTCATTTTTAAGTTACATGACCAATCATGCTTTTACAAGAGCCCACATAACACACATAATGACCAAAATTAACTAAGAACATGCTAAAAATTGATAATTAGATGCCATATACCTAATGATAAAGCCAAAATTTTCTCTAGGAATTCAAATTGTCAAAAATGGAGGGAAACCCTCTATTTCAAATTTTTGAACTTATAAATCCCAAGAAGGAACAACTAATGACAATTATAACCCTATAATACCTACAAAATCCAAAATTTGACTAAAGACAACTATACCATCCCTAGGAGTGATGCTCCTAAATCATACTCCTGAGGGGTAAAAAGAATCCTTCTCATGACTCTTTTCTTACAAGATGGTTTTTCTCTTCTTTTCTTAATTTGCAGTTGCATATGGCTTCTATAGTCACAAAACCATTCACTTTAGACATTTTTTATTCTTGGTCTCATACTACAATTTAGAAGGTTTTTGAGTGAAGAAAGTACTAATCGACCCTCATCTTTTGGCCATCTTACTTTATTTTCTTTCGTCATTCCCAACCTCTTGCACCCACATGCCCAGTCATCTTTTTCATTTTACATTATTTTAGCCTTGACTGGGGCACCCAGGCTAGTACTGGGTGCCCATGGGCACCATGGTCCCACCAGGGGCACCCTGATCCTTTTTTAACTTTCCCACCATTTTTTGGGCACTTTCTAGCCATTTGAGCTTCTTATATTTTTGGTGGTTAGCCATTTCGGGGTTAATTACAAAATTAGATCAAGAGAACCCTATAAATATAAAGTTATGAGACCATAATGAGGGACCAAGCACTAGTCACTACTATCATCCACCTAGAGTTACATCCATTTGGAGATCATTTACATCCATTAGCTCCATCACAAAGGACAAGGCTGGTTCATCTGCATCACACAAGCATAGGGGGAGGGATTCTATTATATTCCATCCACCATTCTATTACATTTTTACATCTAGTTATTGCTTGATACTTCACAAAGTGTGACTGACACAAGAGCACCTATGGCACATTATGCACACACACACACACCAAAACTACATTTGGGTCCAAAATGTAGTGCAATGCTCAGTTAGTAAGTCCACTATTGTGGCAGTCTGAGGTCAGTCTGACCCATTCATTTGCATTTTTTTCTTTTTTAGGGTTTTGATACTTCTTTTGGTCTTTTGTAGGTCTTTCTCATCATCTTGGATTATCATGACACTCTAACACAGTGCAAAGAATTTGATACAACACACAACGAGGGTTTTGGACCACTTACCAAACCTGTGAAACTCAGTTCCAGACCTTTTACATAGACCAGGGTGCCCATTCTTTAGACCAGAGCATCCACATGCACCCAGTCCCTCTCTAGGTGCTCTAGTCCAGCTAGATAGCTCATATTCATCCTTTTCTGGGCATTCTGCATAGTCATTCCTACTTTTTATTATTATGTTCATCTTTGCGACATAGTCCAATGATATCTTCTCGAATCAGCTAAGTCACTTCCTCACTCTTCTTGCACATTAGGGTTTTTACTTTTATTAGATTAGTTACTTGGGTCATTTTCCATACTTATTTATTGCATTCATTTACTGTATTTACATGTCGTTCTAGATTAGATTAACTACACATTCCACATTTTTAGTTAATCATTTTGGTGAACCCTACATCTTTCACACTTAGGATCCTCATTTTTCCTCTATCATGGGTCAAGTTTCTTTATCTGATTTACTTAAGAGATATCCTAATTTCCAGGTTGTTTTACAAAAATCCTTAGACACCAAGTATTTTGATGACAATATGCCACCACACGAACTAAGTCCTATGCTTTCTTTTCTATTTACCAACCCTAGTGATCCTCCATCTAATCAACCCCTATTGGACTCAATTCAATATTTACATTATTTGTTTCAAGACAAGTTTACGGCTATGGAATCCACAATCACATCTCTCAAATCTGAAATCCAACAGCTTAAGGATGCTTCTCAAGCTCATGTTTGTTCTCCCTCTACATTTCATCTTCAATCTATGTCCACTACATGTCATATAGTTGAACCTCAGGTCATGCCATTTCCTGAGCCTCTCATATTTGAACATAATACTAAGCAACATGACATTCTCACTCAGCTCCTTAGTCATCAGTTGATCACACTACCACCTACTGATTACTATCCTCCTTATCGATTAACAAAATATCAAGGTCATCCATATTGCAATTATCATCAAATCAATGGACATAATGAAAATGATTTCCACACTTTTCAATGAAGAATCAAATATCTTGAGCGTCAAGGATTTATTTCATTCACTGCACAACATTCTATTTTGTTCCCATCTACAAATGCTACACCCACATGGGCTCCTAAATTTTCTCCTTCTTTGGCTAGTCATGAGCCACCTAAGCAACCACCTATGGCATCATCAAGTCAACATAATCAACCACCTATCAAAATTAGTTCACCACTTCCTCCTACTAAGTCATCTATTGTATTACCAAGTCAACCTAAGCAACCTCCTTTAAAACTTAGTGCAACTTGGCCTCCTCTCAAGTATAAGCTCCAACCAATTACTTTTGTCAAAGCAACTAATCCTCCTACTAGTGGTCATGACACATTGCAAATTCCACCACAATCACATACTGTTACTTTTTCCGACCATGCTTCCACCGCTAAACACAAACTTGGTCTTTGGTAGGTGACTCTTGTCACTCTACCCTCCTGATGACACACTCATATTCTTATGGTTCTTATATGACTGTTGAGGGGTCTGCTATGATTAAGAACCTCATTTCATCTTACATTCACATATCTATCCATTACATAACCACTCATACATACATACATCTACAATCATCTATCACTCGTCACACATACTATACAATTTCTCATTATTTATCCCATTACTGAATCAATCTTACAAAATTTATGATACTTCACCACCTTCATACATCATTTATCAAACAATATACGCACCATCATGCACTTGGGGGCATATCATTCATACATCCCCCCTTCATATTAGCATCAATTCATCTTTCATTTTTGCATAGTTATACATTCATATCCTTGCATAGGCATATTCATCACACGTTTTAGCATCGTCATTACCCGATGACACACTCTTGTGCTTCGGTTCACACTTGACTGTTGAGGGCTTACTACACATGAACCCCACACACTACACTTAGGCATTACACACTCATCATCTACATTCACATCATATGTTATTCACATCATTATACATTTAGTCTACATTTTGACATGCCCATCTTCATACATCATTTAACATTTACACATCATACATCATACATTACTAGTCTTCATCATACACATCATAGCACACATTGCATACACATCTAGCATTACATACATATTCATCACACTTACACTGTTAGTCTACATACTATTTCACATATAGGACCCATCTACATTACTACATATACACACACATTACATACATATTACATTCATCACATGGTCATTTCTCATCACATGGTCATCTATTATCATCACATATACTACATATTCTTCTACGTGCTGCACTCACTACCCTATGACACACTTTAGTTCCTTGGTCCATACTCTACTGCCGAGGGTTTACAAATCAAATGGACCTTACATTCATCACACATTTATCATTCAACCTTTCATCATGCAACATTTATAGGATAGTGACACATGTTATAGGATAAATCGTCACTTACTCTATCATCTTGTAGTGGTATACACTTTAGGCTACATCACCACTCCCCACTATTCATCTAGTAGTGGTGGTATACGCTTTAGGCTACATCACACTACTACTATTCATCTTGTAGTGTATACACTTATAGGCTACATCATCACTTCCTTTTATCATCTTGTAGTGATACATGCTTTAGGGATAAATCATCACTCATACATTCATTTTGTTGTGATATATGCTTAGGCTATAAGGTTCACACACATCTCTTCTATATGTCACATATCATCATCACTACACATACATACTCATCACAACATGTTAGACACAATACACACTTAGACCATTTCCCAATGATGCACTCTCATTTATGGTTCATTCTTGACTGTTGAGGGGGAAAACCAAATGAACCTCACTACATACATTTCCATTCACTTGGGGGGCATGTGGCTCCTACCATCCATATTGCATTCCATTCCATCCATCCACAACATACTGCATATTATGGTTACTTTTACTCTTGCTTACTTTTGCTTGTTCATGGTCACTTTATTACACATGCTAGTTAGATTACTTGTATGTCATTTATCTATATCATCCACACATGCACATTCACATCTTTTTCTAGTTGTGATCATAGATACAAGTCTCTTACATGCAACATGGATGCTCTCCTTCTACCCTTCCTACACTGGTCACTGGGGGCATCCACATTCGTCTCTCATAGGTGTTATTGTTTCATTTTGTACTTAGCACTTTACATTACTTGGTTATACACACTTTTTGACATACTAGTTATCTTTCTAACATGTTAACGGGTGCTTCATGTGCAACATTTGTTATGTAGATGGATATTTTCTTCCATACTTGTTTTTACATTGTTTGTTATTGTTTGTTCTTGTTTGCGGGCCTTGCCCTTTGTTTGGTGTGCACACTTGTTTGTTTGTATGTGGCCATGATGGCCTTGCATGTCTTGCGACATCGTGAGTAATGTCCCATGTTTACAGCCCACTTTGTGTGGCTTACTTTTTCTTCTTGCATGTGTTTATTATTACTTTTCTTGGTAGCTTATACATTGTTTGCATAGATTACACATTATCTTATACATGCATGCTTATTTGTACTAACACTTGTCTTTAGCTAGCCTCTTGTTTGCATGTGCCTTGGTTTCTACCAAGCATTCCCTTTCCCCCTAAGGGAAGAGTTTCAGAGTTCATGTGGTTGGTCCTCTTTTGGGGCCACATTCTCCTATCAACGATGTCACATGCACCCCCAAAGAGGGGGGGCATCATTTGGGGTTTTACATACTACACAATGCATTTACACTAGTTCAGTTCAGTGCACTTTCCACCCTTGGCATTGTGGGTTACATACAATGAGTGGGTTCAGACTAGTCTACGAACCCATACACAATGGATTTTACAGGACAAGGTAGTCCTTAGCATTTTGGGAAGTAGTTAAAGGTTGGAGGATACATTAGAATTCCTCCCTATACTTCTTTGGCCAGTGGCGTCGGATCACCCAAAAAACTAGGACGTACAAAGATCTCTTCACACACATTCAGGGAAGCAGTTACAGGTTGGAGGATACAATGGAATTCCCCCTTACTTATTTGACATATGACATTTAAATGCCCAAAAAAACCCAACAGTACTGGATATCCTTCTACATTATATTTCTCGACATGGATCAGGTGCACATGTTCCATTTACATTTTTCATTTGTGTATTTTACATTTACATATTTATATATATGCATGTGTCTTTTACATTATGTTTATACATACATACATACATACATATTTGACTACTTGATCATTTTCTCCTTGCAGGTCTGGTGTATGAGAAACAAACAGTCAAATGGGGACAACAACAACAATGTCAACAACAACATTTTGAAAGCACACACCATACTAACCATGTAAGGTACATCACACACATCAGTAACTACACACATGCATTTTCCTCCCTAGGTTCACTCTCATCACTTTTTTCACATTTTCATCTTTAGTTTCCATGCTCCGTCATCTTTTTGTCATTCCACACTTTGTCTAGTCCTTCGACACATTTTCTACTACAATCTTCATGGACAGAGGGTACACATCTCTATATACTTTATGTTACCAAGATTTCCACTCACCAACATAAAGTGGGGGAAAATGTAGACACAAAATCATGCACTTTAGACATTATTTAACTCCAGTCTCATACATCTATTTATAAGGTTTTTGAGTGAAGAAACTACTAATTAACCCCCATCTTTTTTCCATCTTACTTTATTTTCTTTCATCATCCGCGACCTCTTGCACCCACATGCCCAGTCAGCTTTCATCATTTCACATTATTTTAGCCTTTGACTGGGGTGCCCAAGCTAGTATTAAGGCACCCATGGGTGCCCTGGTCCCACTAGGGGCACCCGATCCTTTTTGAACTTTCCCACCACTTTTTGGGAACTTTTTAGCCATTTTAGTTTCTTATCTTTTTGGTGGTCATCCATTTCGGGGTTAATTATGAAATTAGATCAAGAGAACCCTATAAATATAAAGTTATGAGACCATAATGAGGGACCAAGCACTAGTCACTACTATCATCCACCTATGGTTGCATCCATTTGGAGATCATTTACATCCATTAGCTCCATCACAAAGGTCAAGTTTGGTTCATCAACATCACACAAGCATAATAGGGGATTCTATTATATTTCATCCATCATTCTACTACATTTTTACATCTATTAATTTTTCACTACTTCATGAACTGTAACTGACACAAGAGCACCTAGGGCACATAATGTTCACACACACACACACCAGAACTACATTTAGGTATAAAATGTAGTGCAACACTCAGTTAGTAATCCCATTATTTTGGTAGCTGAGTTCAGTTTGACCCATTCATTTTCCTTCTTCTTCTTTTTATGGTTTTGATACTTCTTATGGTTTCTTGTAGGTATTTCTATCATCTTTGATTATCAGTGAAACCTAGAGCGGTATAGTGAATATGATACGACACACAACGAGGGTTTTAGACCACCTGTTGAACCTGTGAAACTCATTTCTAGATCTTTTACACAGACCAGGGTGCCCATTTTATAGACCAGAGCACCCACAGGCACCACAGTCCCTCCCCAGGTGCTCTAGTCTAGCTAAATATCTTGGATCCATCCTTTTTGGGGCTTCTGCACATTCGTTCCTGCTTCCATATTATTTTGTTTATTCTGTAACATATTCCAACGAGCTCTTCAAATCAGCTAAGTCACTTCCATACTTCTCTTGCATATTAGAGTTTCTACTTTCATTAGGATAGTTTCTGGGGTCATTTTCCATATTTGTTTATTTCATTTATTTATTATATTTACATGTCATTCTAGATTAGATTAACTATCATATATTCCACTTATTTTATTTAATCAGCATATATATGATCATCTACCCTGATTGTGCAGGTATAGCTACCTCAAATGGCTTACTAGCTAGTTGTACCTTTCTGTGTGTGGGTACTCTATTTTTTGTTTGAATCAATCCTCTCCATGAGTTCATTAGCTTCACTAGAACTACATAGTTTCATTTGTGCTTTTTTTTCTTGATATTATACACTTTTGACATCCTAAAGGATTTGTTATGTTCCTAACTCCAAAATTTTCCCCATAGGGAATACACTCCATTCTAATAAGATTTTATCTTGGGAGATCACTTGCTGAGATCCGATCTCGATGTTAAATTTTCCTCTATTAGTCTTGAAGTACGAATCTTCTTTTCTTTTCTTAATCAAGTTTTAGATATTCACATAAAGAATCCCCACATACCTTTGAATAAATTAAAAAAGTCTAATAATGGAGAGGAATATTTGGGAAGTGAACCTAGACTGACATTTTAGGGAGTTCAATCCAATGCTAAGGAATATAACATGGTAACCAATTAATGATAAAGAGACCATTAATTTCCCTAAAACCGAGGCCCTTTCTTGTATTGCTCTCTGATAATGCCATTTATTATGTGTTGAGAAAATTAACTACAAAGAGGTTGTCTAACCTAAAAGAATCACCAAACATTGTGAAGACTTCAATTTGAAACCACATCCACTCCAGTTATCTAAATCTATGGAGTGATGTCAAATACTCATCAAATCGGCAGATGAGTAGCACTCATTATAGAAGAATTTCCATACTTTAAAGCTCGTCATTTATTTATGCAGTCTCAAAACTTCCATATTTGGGGTTCTCAAAAGATCTGTGTTAACTCCACTATGTAAGGGGCTAGAGGTATGAAGTCAGGGACTAGATCTTGAGGATCTGTTTGTTCTCAAATCATCATGTTCCTCTTCTCCATTCTTTCCAAGATCCTCTCTTGTTTTCTTGTTATAATTATATGAATATATACTTGCAATGACCCACCTTCCTCGTCCGTGCCAAGAACGAGAGCTATACAATAAAACCCATCATGAAAGATGTGATGATCTTCTTGTTAGACAATCATCCATCAAGTTCACTTTGTTCTTCCTTCAAATGTCATAATTTCGTTGCATGATAGACCGGTATCTCTTGTAATTCTATCTGCTAGTCTTAGTTCAATGTGAGAATATCCTCGACATATATGTCCTTCGAATCTACCCATTTTGGACTAATTGTTTTTCCTCTCTCAAGGATTGTGCATCGTAATTTAAAAATTATTCCTTACTGGCGATACATCATCACAACAGAGGTACGGGATGGGTAATTGAATCATTACTTAACTCGCAACCATTGCTATGACCTTGTGCAAAGGGTCTTCATCACAAGGACTCAGATACATTTGACTGCTCAATCTTGGTCTATAGCCAATCTCAAACAAGGGCTTAGAAGTCATGGGTTCAACATGTCTTGACATTATCCTCTTAACATCTTCATTCACCCATCTCTTCTAAGCTTCCCTATAAAGACTGTTCCACGCCAAAAACATCCAAAACAATGAGGTTGTTTGACTTTCTTTGGCCTTCAAGATGTGATATATCCAGAACACCAATTCAACATTGTGGCCCTTCCACATCTATACTATCTACAATAAAGATTGTTTGAAATGAAATTATCGATTATATGTTTAAAACTATTTTAATAAGATTAATTTTTCTCTAAACCTAGAATCATCTGATTTTCCATGAAATAAATGTATGACAAACTTTCTTATATGAAATGCATACAGATATTCACATCAAGTTACATATCCAACAAAATGAATCTTCTTTGGCTTCTGCAATTGACTTAATAGAAAACTTTTATCTTGGAATCTGACTCTAAAAGATATGAGATTCTTCATTGACTTAGGAACTTTGATACCCGATGGTTAAAATTCCTTTTCTAAAACCTATTCACACTATTTATCACTCTTTTGGAAATTTGGACTATCGACAAATATAAATGTGACGTCCACATGTAAACTTCGATCTGTATACCCTTCCACATGAGTTGACCTTCCCCTCAATAAGAACATGTTTGCCGACTACAAAAAATCCCTTCACCAATCCAATTTCATCCTTATTATGGCAAGTTGCCTAAAGTTGTAAACGAAACAAAAAAAAAAAACTCATTCTAATGTTTCGCTGGATAAAGAAACCCCTACTCAGTTGCAGAAGTCCATTTGCTCTTTCTCATCTTGATCAACATTCTAGAAGTTTCACCCATGATCTTTATCACTCATGCATTTCCAACAGCTTATTATTAATAGTTCCACATCGGATTCGGTCAAACTGTCTATTGCTAATTGTAGAAGAGGGAGGGGATAAATATCGATTCCTCAATGGTATCTCCTGTTTCCTATGGTATTCTCTTTTCGAGTCTCTATCTGAAGTGAGCAATCTCTTGGTGTAATATGAAAATGAACCAATCTTCGTCATCATAGTACAGTTGATGTCAAATCATGAAGAGATGGCATGCTCTGGTTATTCCCGCCGCAATTTCTTTCTCTCTATTAGTTATTACGGGTGCGTATCAATTTCTTGTGGGTTCCTCACTGCTAATAAAAAAATTATGTATTACGGATCGAAGGATGCTGTCGCAGCTCATCGTCATGGTGCCTCAAATGATGTGCCCGAGGGTTACCAATGGCTGTCTGTGTCTTGGAAGGGAGGAAACTTAGGCTTCAATTGTTAGGAAGCTACAAACTAGTTTAAGCCGACCCATGATTTTAAAAGAAGGTTGCTTGACATGGCTTGAGGAAGAGTTTACGGTCTTCTATTTCACCGAGGACTAAAACTATCCCATACCCTGTGAAACACACTGTAAATCGATAAACTTACTCTATTTTGTGAAAAATGTTGATTTAGGATTCTTAGGAGTATTATTGTTGGAATGATAGTAGACAGAGATGATCCAGAATAGGATGTCAGCAGGAAACCCTATTCGTTCCACCCTTTATCGCAGCAAACTTCAATCGTCGGTATTATAAGTGTAACAAACAAAACTACGTACTTTGATTTGAAACCGCTGTTAGATGGATATGAACGGCATTCTCTAGCGTGGGTTAAGATAACTTTGTTTTGCTCTGGTATGCAATTTGTTAACGGTCAGAATATGTGTAGAATGAATCTTTCAGTGTAAATGCTTTCGCTTGAACGACTGTTAACGACGCCTGAAACCAATCACCTTGGAAATGCAATATGATTTGGTCCAAAAAATCCGTCAGTATCGAGGTTGATTTCAGGTATGCACACTTTCACGAAAATCTCTAACTTTCGAGCATCGGGTTCAAAAATTTCTCGACTTTCGAGCATTCGGTCTCTCCCAAAAATTTCATCGACTTTCGATGCATAGTCTGAAAATGGAAAAAGTATAAATAATTTAACTTATGATTTAACTTTGAAATTTTTTTAAAGAATCTATCATAATTTGATAGGACCTTGTCATATTGGTATCTCTTGACATAGTTTTAGACTAATAATTTGTGGTTTAAAATTATATATATTCAAACCCTAGTTATAAGTCCACTATAAGCCCGGGAATAAAGATGTTATCTTCCCAATAACTTATTGAAATCTTTTTTAAGGATTCAATTTGACTTGTTAGAGCTTTAATGGGGGGTTTTTAAAATCCAATAACTTAACATAAATAACTTTTTCGTCATCCTGAAACACATGCTCTATAAAATCTTCAAAATACTAAGAATTTTTGCATACAATTTTAATTAGAGATTCCTAAATGTTAATCCTCTCTCAAAATTACTAGATTCCATATACATACACTTTTTTGTTTTATTGTTTAGAAATTCTAAGAATTAGTCTAGTAATTATTAAAATGTTATGGTTTAATACTTATTTAATGATTAAAACATTACTATAAAATCGTAACTAATTAATATAGAGCCTAATAAGATATCTTAGATTGTACAGGGTCTTGGCCATAATTGCAATTTTTTTCTATAACTATAGTTTTCTTATTAGTTCTGATCCATACCCTAATAAGACTCAATGAAACTCCAATAAGACTTAAACATATATTATCTTCTTGAAAAATATCTTATGCTCCTTGAAACTCACTCAGATGTGATCTTATCCATTATATACCTGAACTATGCTCACACATATATCATTCATAGTTTTGTAAAGGTGTTTCCAACCCTATTTTCACATTAAGAATAGAGTCTCAATTAAATTTTTGCAACCAAATTCACACATTATCTCTACTCACCAGATACATTTAAATTTATCAAGAAATATAACTGTCACCTTCTACAAAAACACTATACAGTCTTTTTTCATGGGAATTTTTATAAAATAACAATACCCCTCATGCCTAGAGCTCCAAACCTACACAATTTTTGATTGATCAATGAATCAAATCAGTTACAACACTATTTTTTATACCCCTTGCTCAAGGTTGAGCCTCCATAACTGATTTCTAGGTCATTTGACCAAGAACCCCATGGAGCTTTACATATAAGAAATGGCTTAAGTGTCATTTTTATGTTACATCATCAATCATGCTTTTACAAGAGCCCACATAACACACACAATTACCAAAATGAACTAAGAATATGTTAAAATTTGATAATTAGACCCGCTATACCTAATGAGAAAGAAAAAATTGGATCTAGGAATTTAAATTTTCAAATTGTCAAAAATGGAGGAAAACCCTCTATTTCAAAATTTTGAACTTCTAAATCACAAAAAGGAACAACTAATGACAACTATAACCCTATAATGACACCCCTAAGACCTACACAATCAAAAATTTGAATACATACAACTATACCATCCCTAGGAGTGATGCTCCTACATCATAAAAGCACAGTAATCCACAAAACTGTGTATGCATCCATCATTCTTTATATTGGTCACCATAGGGCTTACCCATTAACATTATTCTATTATAATTATAATCCCCACATCTAGCATGTTATCAATTTCTTATTTAACCTCAGCGCACATGTTTGGATTCATTCAATATGGCCTCTTGTGAACTGGTTTTGATCCTTTAAGTAATTGAATTTATATTATTCCCATGGATAGGTGTAAACCCTTCAATTTATGGTAACCAAAAGAAAATGTATCTTCATACTCATGTAATATCTCAACAACCTTTATGATTTCTAATTCACTTGAGTAGTCACCTATCGCTTCCATTTTTTATTCAATTTTACTACCAACATTGATTTGTATAGATTTAAAGGGTTCATCGTGTGGTTGATCCCCTTGTTCCATGTTGTCAATGAATCCTCTTGAAACATATGATACATCCACATGTATATGGTAATTATCTTCCTCATTTGCTATTTGTCATATTATTTTCTCTTTACCCTTCAATGAAAAATTCCCACATTCTAATGGTACCTCATCCCCATCATTGGAGATGTTATCTTTAACATCCTCGATGAACATTGTAGTTATCTATAAACCATTATATTTGTGTAGCATTATAATTTTGTATTTTATAGGGGAATCATCCCACATACAATGTCTTTAATACATTAAAGGGGATAAGTCAAGCAATGGATAAATGATACAAAGGAAAAGGTATGGATAAATCCTTGTGTCAATATTTTCCAGGAAAACACTTCTCTCCATAAATTTCAACCGACATACTATGTGTGCGCCCATACGTAGTGTGTATGATAGAATAAATGTGTCCATAATGCATTGTTAACTTTTTCTGTAGTCTATATGTCCACACATTTATTGATATATCCCTCTAGACTTGTGACTCCATTATAGCCAAGGTATCTTCGTGTGTCATTATTTCACCCAAAGTTAGCATTTATGGCCTCCTTTATGTTCTTACATGATAAAAACGTTAGCTGATTTGTTTCCCACCATCTTGCTACAACACCCTTCAAAAAATATACTAAACAATTAAGTCATGCTTTATCAATTTGCATATAGGCCTCCATGTCTTTGAGAAAATCTTGGATATTTTCACTTCCACTAAAACCTAGTGGACTAAGGGGGTTTTTCTTACTGATCCTATGAATACTTTTACGAGTGTATGCATGTTATTGGATAAAATGGTATATGGATGCACTCTTAATCATACAAAAATCTCACTCTACCAATTTATATGAACCATGGACCTAATTTTTACATGTAAAACTAGTTGTATCAGACATTGATTGGTTATCTACCCACTTTATTTCCCCTTCCATAGTTGGCTAAAAATTATCTATCCCTATAGCTTGGATATTGTATATATTATCCAAATCTTTTTGTTCTTCCACACTATCCACATAGGGAATATGTTTTTTAGTGTCCATCGAGAAGATGAGACATTTACCTTTGTTTATAAAAATCACACATTTTTTCTTAAATTGTAAGTCTACATTATTGGTATAACACCAAGGAATTTTGAGTCGTGCTGAAAATTTATCCGCTTCTACATGTGGTATGACTTCAAAATATCCATGGAATTTCACCCCCATAATACTAATTATATCATTCTTCAGGACTCTTATCAGCACTACCCATGTTGTTTTATCCATAAACAAGACATATGGGATGGATGCAATGCTAGTCACCCCATAATATTCCAAGATTCTACTATAAGTATGTTAAATTTCACACATGTGTCAACCAATATGTCATTAATGTTCCATCCATCTATGAATGCATCAATGAGTATCTCTCTATCAAAACCCTCTGTATTTTCTAACTTTACATTATGCCTTTGTGTCATCGCTAACTATTTAATGAGTACCACCTTCCTTAATTTGTGTGATAACCATTGGCCTAGTAAGGTTAATATACCTTTTGTACGTAGAAACCTACATACCTCTTAAAACTTGTTTTTTCTAATTCGTTCATCCTCTAAATATATTAAATTTTCATTTCACATCCTTGCTTCATCTCTAAGGAATTATATTTCTCCTTGAAGTTGTCTTACCCAGTCTTTTTCTTCTTGAAGAACCTCTTTTGGTTACTTTCCATCAGGATAGGGATTCACATCATTGATTTTCATGGGATTTAATTTGTCTGAAGATAGATTTTATGTGTGTATATTAGCGCGTGTTCTTACTCAAGCCTTGACGGATGACTCCACTGTTGTGATAGGTTTTGAATTATCCTCATCCATCATAGTGCATGTAATTTTGATCATTTATGCATCCTTTTCACATTTTTCTTTCATTAAATTATCCAAGTTGCAAAAATATTCTATTTTGTGCTCCTTCTGATAATGTGCGTAGACTGGGAAGGATGGGAAATAATGTGGATAATTGTCTAACGACCCACATTTGATAAAATTCCATGGCAGAAATTTTCCACCTCCTTGACCCCCATGTCCTCAGGCATACTACCTCATTCAAACCTGGAATTTCCTTCATTATTATTGTCTATTATAGCCTGAAAAAGTCCTAATGATTGGGATTCGTGTATTTGATCAATGATGCAATGTTAGTTATGCACATGACATATATTTAAGTCATTCAGGAATTTTTCATATTTGGCTCAATGGAAGAGGGGTATTTTTTAGCATCGTGGCCACCTTCACATATTTCTCACACTAGAAGCATTGATTTCAATATTTTACATAGACACGTTTTTTTAGTGTGACCTTCAACTTCACAATCAATACACCATACCCGAATTTGGGTTTCTCTTGCATTTTTTTCTATTATCTTATCCATTTGATTCACCATGGATATAATTTGTGCCTCTATGAATGGGATTATTTGTATGTCAAAACTATCAACTTCCTTAATACACAACGTTATTCCCAAAGCTTCACAAGGGTTAGTAAAATTATTGTGGGATATTACATGACTAAAAGACATAATTATCCCCCCTAAAAACCATTGTGCACGTTGTGTAGGATGTATTTCATATGAGAGTTTGGAAATTAGGGTTTTGAATCATGTATTATAATTTTGTACACTCTTTGTGAGTTCTTGTTTGATCTCCTTGAATACTAAAATACTTTGTTACTCAAACTTGGGAATGTAACACTATTTGAATGCCACCTTTAGTTGATCATAAGATACTTCATCTTGTAATGGATCATGTTTAATATACCGCGTATGAGATTAATAAAGAAATGTGGTTTTAAATTGACATATTTTCCATTTGGATGAAGTTGTCCCCTTTTCCCACTATATAAGTTCACACTTATGGACATGTTATGTTGTATTTTTGACACCATAATACTATGGTAAGTACAAGGACATTTCATAAAATATATTTGGTGCATATACATGTTATTTATTATTCACGTATCTATCCTATACATGGATATTCATTATAGCCACAATGTTCCCACTCCCACTTCTACTCATAAGTAAGGGATTAGTTCCAATGACCTATTGTATTGCTATATTTCCTTGTGCACATGTTATGACTAGTGTTTTTGTGTCTATATTCATCATCCTGAATCATTGCACTTTTGGTATATTAGAATTCAATTTTTTTCTCCTTGGTGTTGGACGCAATGATTACAAAATGTATGGTAAAACAATATCCAAATTTTCCTTCTCCTTGGCTTGTTTGGATTCTTCGTCACTATTGTTTTCTATTCAAACTTGTTCTATATTAGTTGACCCAATCTTGTGGGTAGGTAGGGGATTTTGGATCAAGATACCATCAAAAAAATATTTTTCTTCCTCCTCCTCAGGATCTTACAGATTATCTCAGTGTGCTTTCATTCCTTCCTAGAGCTCATTATCCTTGTAGCTCTCTCCCTTAAACAATGTTTTTAGTCGTAACTCATAGTTCATATAGTTTATTAGCACAAACTTACTATCTTTGTTTCCATTTCATTGCATCTTTTCTATTCAAATTGCATCATCCTAAGGGTGCGCTCGTCTGGGGAATCCATATCTTATTCCTAATATCTTCTTATCCTTCCTATGTTCTACACCACTCACGTTATGGAACATTTAACCTTTCACTGGGAAATTTTGTATTCCCGTGTCAATCATAATTTCCTCAATTTCTAATGGTAGATGTTTTAGGTATGATCTGCATGGTTATTTGAAGAATTTATACCATACTTTTTCCATAGAGGAAAATGTTGAAACTGAATACTCAAGGATATAGCTCTAGAGTGTGCCTTCCCACCTATAGTTTATTGTCCTAACTTCCTTGCATGCTCAAAATTTCAAGGATACTTCTAACCCAAATTCCTATTATTTTTCAGAAAATAGGAAACTAACCATGCATGCAGGTGTACTAGAATCTCACAAAAATGTTTTATGTAGTTCATCATAGAGATTATCCTTGACCCACTTTCTTTGAGAGAAATCCTTACAACTCAAGAGATGTTTTATAAAATCATCCTCAATAAAATATAGCTACGATTTGGCGTTATCCTATATTAAGATAAGTCTCTTTCATCCACTTTATAGCTGTATTTTGATGAAGGTCCCAACAATGGAATCAAATTGTTGACATCTAGTAGTCTGACTTCCTTGTGTGCATGAATTATATATCAGTCAGGTGTAAGTTCTACCACCATCACATTGTCATATCAGGCCTTAGTGAACTAAATTTTTCCCACCCAAAGCATGAGAGGTATCCAAGTAACATAATAGTTATCAAAAGTGAAGTGAATTTATTTTAGTAAATAAAATTTATTGGTGAAATAATGTTTTGTAGTGAAAATTGCTGATTTTCACCAATGGGCACAGGGTTAAGCCCCTCATTCTTGGGTATGGGGAATATCTCATTTATTAAATGAAAACTAATTACTAATGTGGAGTGGTTGGTATGTCATGCATCACACATGAATACACCATTAAACATGTGGTAAAGTGTTTGTACAGTGTATAAGGGAGCGATTTTCTTGGAAAGAGGTAAAGAGGAGATGGGGAAATAGAGAGAGCGGGTTAATGTTATAAGTAGAATTATAGATTTCACATGCATTAGCTAGAGTAATTCCACATTTAATAGGAATAAATAAACCATGTAATTAAATGAAATACTAATAAATTAGAAACATAAGGTTCTAAAAATTCATCAATAAAAGACATTAAATTTTTTATTGGTTGTACAAGGTTACAATGCTTGCAAAGTTATAAAGTAGAGAATATGGAGGAACATAGACAAGGAGAGAAGAAATTTGGATTTATTACTTACAGTAGTAGTGATACCAAGCCCAAAAAATAACAAAAAATATAAACTTTCCAGCCCTTTAGAATGGATAAACCATTCAAATTTATAGCTTACAAATTGTATCTTTCTTTACCCCCATGTGACTTTTCATCTCACCACCATGTGACTTTTCAAATTCCCTAGGAATGAAACTAATTCCTTTTCTTATTTTTAAAAAGGGAATTTTATAATGCAGCACTAATTCACTTAAGTGAATAAGATGACATAGTGAAGAATTACATTCTCAATAAAGGACTAGAATGTTTCAAAGAGAGGGAGGAGAGATAAGGATAGAGAAGTGATGATTCAGAGATAGGGAATCCTCTTATTGATGAAGAAACTACTTTTGATGGACCTTTAAAGAAATGCTTCATGAATGGGATTCCTGGCCTCTACTCACCCATTAAACTAAAACACTATGATTGCAAATGATTCCTCCTTGATCTTATTGGCTTCAAAATTAACCTCCATTATATAAATGTTTCCTTTTTTAATAGAATCAACCCCAAGGTACTCAAACACCTTTTTTCTCATCTGTTACTTATCGAGAAAGGTTTTCCCCTCCATATATAAGGTTTTATCCCTATATGAAATCATTCTCTTCTGACCTCTTGTTATACCGAAACATTTTGGTTGTACTATCCTTCATCTGTGAGATGTGGGAACACTCCAAAGCATTGAATAAGTTTTCAAAAACATTGTTGTGATACTTGCACTAAGTGGACCTGTGATGACTTATTGATCTTGCAAACATGAGGGTTTTGGGTACCTTAGTAGCATGTGGTTTAAGAGGAAACATTTCATAAATAGTGGTTCATTATGACATATTCCTTGTCATGGAGTGATTCACATTATTTCCCTTCTCTTGGAAAGATATTTGAACATAAGATTAGAGTTGGAATATGGATATCATCACCTTCCTCCTTGTGACTTATTGGAGATTCACAATTAACATTAGTGAAAAATATATCTCTTTCTTATATGGAATCAACCTAAGGAGACCCAGGTACCTTCTTGATAACCTATTCTTTATTTAAAATTTATTCTTCTACAAATGATTAAAGAAGAAACTCCACATTCACCATCATACTCATCAAACACATTGTCATGTTAGATTTTGAGGAGACGATTGAAAATTAGGGCTTACCTTTATAGACCCTATTTGATAAAAGAAATTCCTTTCATGGTCTACATCACTTGAACATGATGAGCCCCATTATGTGACTGTTAGGATGAATTGAAACACATAGTTTTGGACTTCACCTCAAGACTAAGCTTTTTAGAGTCTACAAGGGCGTTCTTCCTTATTTGAGCAATAAAACAATTTCCTAGCCATGTAATTGTGGAAAAAAGAAATGTGATACACATAATGTGAGTTGATACAAGTGATTTGAGCTCAATTGTGAGACTTTCTATTTTTAGTAGGTCTTTTCTACGATAGCCATTTTTAGTAAGTTTTCACAATTTTTGCTTTTTGGTGGTTTTACGTGTTGGGAGTACACGGATGTTGAGATTTTAATTATTTTGGAAACATACTATATTTATACATATGAGGTGTTACACAACTTACTATTTGTATAAGGAGGTATTTTTATTGTTAGATTGTAATGAAATTGGTCTCAAAAGATTTGGTTTTGTCTCAGAACATTCCGCTCCAGTTTTATAGGATTTTTATTTTCTAGAACTCTGTAGATCTAAAAAGGAAATTCCATGGGCTGAAAATTTCAAATGTCTGTTGTAAAATTATATATATAATCAATGGAATTTCTCTTATAGTCAACTTAAAGGTAATTTTGGAAGCATTGCACTGATAAAATTTTGTGGAAATTAGGTGCACTATTTTGGAGATATGAGAAAAATTCCTTTTCCGAGCTTGATGGTTTTGAAGAATTCTAGCAGAATCCCTATATGAAAATGGAGTTTTGGAGGTAAAAACACAACACCTTGAAGTTAAAAAAATTATTAAGTGAGGTGAGAGTTAAGTCATTCAATCTTGCAAATTTGAACTCGTCTTTAACCATGGAGCTAAATTACGGTTGGGAGAATGGTTTGAGTTTGGTTGCACCCTAAAAATTAGGGTGAAAAGGTAAAATGTAAAAATGGGGGTATATAAGTGTAATTTACACTAGATGATGTCAAGTTTCAGCTTGTGATGCAATGTGAGGGAGATACAAGGGGCTGAAATTGGATTTGGTGGGTTGTAGGTTAGTTCTCCATGTTTTTTGGGGATGACCGGAAGGATAAGGAGTATGTGTTGGTTTCCCCCATGCCCATTTTTTTTATTACAATCAAATGGGAAACCATTATCTTCAAAATGAACCATGGGGGTCTTATTGTGAAGAGAGGCCAAGGATTTAAGTTAACATATAAGTTTGAGGTTCCCTAGGTGCAAAATATGTGATGGGAAAGTTGCGAAAAATGAAACCTCTTGGGGGAGTGCAATTTTGATTCCCTCATGTCCCTTTAAACCTCAGGGATAATGTGAGTGGATATCATGGGTGATAAAATGTTCCATGGGTCACAACTCATGATAAGGGGAAAAGTGAAATGTACGTTTGAGCCTCCCTAGGTCTGAAAGTTGCAAGGATTGAGCCACCATGGGGGAGAGAAATTTTATGCCCCCCTTGTCTCCCTTGCACCTTTGGGACAATCCAAGGGGACATTAAATGATTCCAAGTGAACCATGGGGTCAAATCATAATCGAAAGGGGACATGTGCACTTAAAGTCTTCATATTCTCCACCTAACACCTCAAGTTGTGTATTAAGTGATGCAACCACTTGAATGGATGGGGGATCACCCATGTCCTCTTTACACAAAATGGAAAATTAAAGGGGAAATAACATGCTCAAAATTTGGGCAAGGATTTTTGAACTGCTGATGTCATCCACCAACTCCATTTTTGAACATTGTGAGTGTTTTTCAGCCCAGAGAGCATGAAAGGGTGTTTTGGGTTGAAACCTTATATTATTTTGACTCCAAAACACCTTGTGAGATCATTATAATAACTTTAAATAGTCAATTATTCATAAAAATTTGATATTTATTGTCTATTTCAATTTTGACTCAAAGGGGAAGATGTAGAGTTTTGAGTTATTACAAAATGATTTTTAAGTCTTGGAAAAAACTGATGAGTCAATAATGTAGAGGATTCCAATATATTTCCAATGACTATTTATTTTCCCTCAAAATTCCTCTTATTGCTCCCAGAATCATTTGGACAAGTCATATTGTTGGCCATTGTGTCTATTTTTGTCATTGATATTAAATTCCATTGATGGAAAAGGGTGTCATGATGACATGTGAGTCTCTATAAGGTTTATTTCTAACATGAAAGTTGATTGGTAGTGTCTTGGTTTGGTAAAATTGTCATGGTGTCTAAGCATGGTTTCAAGCATGGTACAAGCATGGGTGGTCATGGTATGAGTTTTACAGCTTGGTATGAGGTCATAACTGGTCAAAAATATGTTTAATAAATTTCAAAGTGTGTGTTATGAGTAATCATGGTTAGTTCATGAAGAGTCATGGCGTGAACTGGTCATTTTAGGCCTATTCCTAGTCCTAGAGCATGGTGGATGATATGGTAGCATGAATTATGGATTAGTGAATTCATGTGAAAGCATGGTAAAATTGATGTGTCATTGTATATGAGGTATATAAGGATTTTTAGGTTTGTATTCAGAGGTTTGATGAGGTCCTTTGAAGCAAAAATAGTGAGAACAAAACGTGTATGAACATGTAATTTGTTCTATTTGGAGATTTTTAGATTAATTTGAGAATGGATGAGACTAATTTCAGCTATAGGATTTTTCTATGATGCTTTAGGTCAAGTTTCAGGTCAAAATGTTGAAGACAAAGCAAGATATGAAGTTTTTTCCAAAACTAGCTTTTCAAAGGTGTGTTTTATTGCTAAACTTTACCTTTTTATGCTCTTTGTGGACTTTATGCTTCGCATGGGGACCTAAGATCTTTGGAATATATAAATAGGCTAGTTATGAATCTTTTCCAAGAATAATGAGGTATTTTTATCATCATATTTTTATAAACGATCATTACAAAGGTAAACAGGTTTGAAACCCTCCCAAAACCCTATGTTAAAAGTGACTTGGAGAAAAATGATTCTATTGATATAGTTTTGATTGTTTTTGAAAAAGTGATGATTTTATGTTATATATTACTCTTCCATATATCTTCAGGTATGATTTAGAGTTTTGACAGTATGTGGGACCCACTCAAAAATGTTTGTTTATGGAAAGTTTATGTTTGTGAAAACGTTTCCCATTAAACCTATTAACTAATTTACCATTTATGGAATCATGGGAGTTTTAATACATTTATTTGATTATTTCACATTGATTTTTCGGTGTTAAAATGCAAAGTATGCCCTATTTATGAAGACTAATTTTGAGGTAGTTTTAGGGTAGTTTTGAGAATTCTATGGTTAAAGAGGTTTTTAAGGAGCTACATGTGGAGTTATGATTTAGTGTTACTTTTTTCATGATCCTGATTCCAATATGTTTCCAATGATATATCAAACTTAAAATTTTACTAATATTTGAGCAAGTTATGACAGGTTCTTTGAGGTTCAATTTTGAGGGTGTTTGGTTGACTATGGTCTCAAGAGGCTTCATAAGGTTTGTTGATTGTTATGAGTTGTTTTAAGATTTATGAATTTTTTTGAGAGCTTATAAAAAATTTCTAAGATTTTTTCATGCCTTGGTGAAGTTGGATTATGTCTTCTCCATTCAGTTTTGGCGAGTTGACTTGTTTTAGTGAATTTGGGCTTCTTAAGTCCCAAATGAGTATTTTTTAGTTGTTTATGATATGACAGACCTACATCGTAGATTTTTTTATGTTCTCATGATTTTTTTTTATGTTTTTATGACATTTTCACTATGAATTATGACCTACATGTTTTGGAGGAAAGAAACAGGTATAAAATAAATTTTAAAAGACTCATTTGAACTAGTTGGTTGTGTAAGATCTTGAGCGACCTAAGGGGTATTTTTAGATCTTCAAAGAGGTCTGAAAGACCATCATGAGAGGTAAATGAGTATTTAAATGTGATAAAGTGAAATAATATAATTTCAAGCTAGGGAACATAAGAAATCAGCTTGGAGGAGAGATAAATTTCAGCAAAGAAGAAAAAGGTGTGTTTGAGAAGGATTTTGAGAGAGAGGATCTGAATTTGTGATCACCATCAATTGTTACAAAAAACTTTATCATGAATTTTAGGTGGATTAGTTAGTGCTTATTCATATTTTGGGGTTGTATCATTCTTGTGGGGTTGATGCTTCTTGTAGGGTTGGTTCTTTACTAAACTACGGGTTAGTGCTCCTTATGAAGTTGGTGCTTCACTAAGTTCCTTTGTTTTGTGTAATATAAGAATATTTTTCAATTTTTTTCTTCCCTTGATTTTTTTCCATTGATATATGTTGCTCTTGTGTTCTCTCTTTTTTTTTTAAGTTCTTGTGAATGGATGTATTCACATGTTTAATAAACTCACATATGAATGTATGATGGTTAATGGTTTTTTTGAATGATGTTCTACAGTTGCAAAGTAAATTATTTAAAATATTTGTAAGACTGATTCAACCCCTCTCATTCCATTTTTATTCTAACAATTGGTATTAATTATGGTCCTTATGAGGAAATTTTGACTGCTTGAAGGAGATCCTTTTGAAGAACAGGTTGTTTGATTAAAATAGGAGAAGATTTTTAGCCATATCAAGGTCATATGTTCAATGGAATTAACTATGTCATATGGAGATTTAGAATGAAGGTAAATCTAAGCTCTCTTTGATATGAGATTAATGTTTATTACTATGATTCATCAGACCCATGGAATAAATTTCCAAAGATATCATTTTTGGTGCATTAGAAGAATGTGTTAATTGTATGGTTGTAGAGTGTGATTCAGCTGAGTTATGAAAGAATTTAGAATACTTGTATGAATATGTAAGAAACCCTTATAGTGTTAGAAAAGATGATAATGAAAGCTATGTAAAATTCATGGACTATGAAGATGAATATGTTTCAAATAAGGAGAAGGCAGTTGTCACTCATGAAGGTGAACTTACTAATGATCTAGATGACCTACATCTCATAAGGAAGGAGCTTAAAAATAAATAAAAGGAATTTATTAAGTTAAACAAATATATTGGGATGCTCTCTACTAGTATTAAAGCTAAGGAGGATGAGTGCATAAATTTTAACATCGATATGAAATATTTAACTACATATTTAGAACTATCATCAAGCAAGATGAGTATGAATCAAAAGTTTGAGAAGAGCTCTAGTAATCTTGATGTTTTATAGAGTTGAAAAATATATCCTTATGTCAAATCAGGTTTGGGTTATAAATAAGGTTTAAAGAAGGAAGATATGCATGAAGAATCAAGTCAAGGACCTGCTAAAGCCAAAAAGGTTGTTAAAGATAATAAGAATTTTATCACGGATCCCAATGAAATGAAGCTTACAAGTAATTTTAATGTTGTTTATTATTCTTACAATTATTTTGGTCATAAAGCAAGGGATTTTAGGAGTTACAAGAGTGCATTTCCATGGAGAAATGGTAGGTATGTTCATTCATATCAATCAAGGGATATCACTTGTTATAACTTTCATGAGAAGGGTCACATTTCTAGGCATTATTTTCATGAATCATCAAGATAGAGATGGAGGAATGAAGGTATGAATAAGGTTGTGTGCTACAACAAAAATCTTGTTAGTCACATTGGTAGATATTTTTATCAAGGAACACATAGACCTAGTTAGAAAGAAGGAGATATAAGAAGTAATGATTCTTTTTTCTTATTTCAAATGTAAAAATATTGGCCACATTGTAAGGTATTTTAGGGTGAAAATTAACATCTACAAGAGAAAATCATATATTTAGTCTAATCCTATAGATATAATTAAAGGATAATTAGGTCAAGAGAATGAAGCTAAAGAACATAAGGTCTGTTGTGTCAAAACATGACATGAACGCAGATGGTGTAAAAAAGATATTCATTGCAACCAAGGCTAAGAAGGAGAAAGAAAAGATCAAACATAAAAAAAATAAGGTATTTTTTCTATGGTTAAAGACAAATTAGAGGAGAATCATATGTTTTTGACAGGGATTGTCTATGGAGAAATAAAAGGAGAAGATAGATAAGGAGAGTATCAAGCCTAGTGAGCCCAAGAAGAGAAAAATGGTTATGAGGATTGACAGTAATGAGGATACGAAGAATATGGAGATTTGGGAATCTCATGAATTTTGGGTGTTCTGGTGCACTAAGATTCATTGGGGGCTGCATTAGGCTTCATTTATTCATTCCTCATTCTATGGGAATCAATGAAGGTTTGTTCTGCTATGAAGAGGCTCAAAATGTTGTCATTAATATGTTTGAAATCAAATGAAGTGTGATTGAGGTATGTCTTGTTGTGTGAATGTTGATAGCTGAGTCTCAAGGTTTTGTTAGTCTTAGTCACCTGATTCAATCTATCTAAGCCTCATGTTTGAGTTTCTTAAGCTAAGTATATAGTCACTCCTCTATGTGGTAGAAGTGGTATGTTCCCTAAGTTAGTTTTTTAGTCATGAGTTAGTATGTGTAATGCATTGAGTCATATGATTTTGTTGACATTATCTTGTGGCATCCATTGTGTTTGTCCAATCATGATTGTGTATAGTTCTTGATCATGGTATGAGTCTATATCTAAGGTATATTCTTCATGTTAGGTGAATGCTTCTATTGGGAGTTTTATCCGTGTAGTTTTTATGTTAAAGAAATTCAGTTTTAAGTACTATAGCAATATTTGTAGGGTCTTCTTGGTTATTCCATAATTTTACAATGCATCATGTAGTATCAAGAGTGTTCAGCACTGCAAAGGAGTGGAGACAAATATATGAATTTACATCTAAGACTCATTTTGGTATGAGACTATGACAATAAAGAATATATCTGAGGAATTATAATACAGTGTAGAGTTCTTAAAGTGTTGTCCACTTGGATAGCATGTACCTAAATAAGGATATATGGATCAAAACTTGAACATGTGGCTCAAAATAAATAGATATGTGCCAATAAAGGAGATATATGAGGAAATATAGTAGAGTGTAGAGTGCTTGAATTGGTGGCCACTTGGAATAATATGTACCTAAAAAGTAAAGTGTTTGTGCATGGTGGAAACCATGGAATGCAAGAAAAGAAATGATAAAAATTGATATAAAACCACATAGCTGATAATAAAAGTAGTCTAAGTATATTGAGATATAACAATAGTACAATCGGATGTAAGAATTAGGAAAACAATGTCACACAAAATATGTATATCCTACAAATATAGAATACCCATAGTGTCACAAGACAATAAAATCTTGTAAGCCTGTAAACGAGATAAGAAAATCGGAAACAAGATAGGCATGATGACACAAACATGGGACATCCATGGTGTCACAATAAAATCAATGCACATAGGGAAAAATTAATGAAATCAAGTAGGTAGTAATATACACACACAAGCAAGTATGCATGGAAGAAGAATGTCAAAACATGATAACATGATATAGAAGCCAACATATGTGAGATATGTGAAACAAGATATGTCAATGTTGTATAAGCCACATGTGTTAGTCATGTTAATAATAAGCACACAATGCTTGCAATTAAGCATAAATGAGGAAGTGTAAAATGTAATTTAATAAAACAATATCACCTATAGGAGATGAAGGTGATACCCCTAAGATAAGAATGTAAGGAGTTATGTGTGATCTTATAATTTTGTATCAATTTGTGTACCATGCATCTAGCTTAATATACCATTTGAATGCATGTGTGTAAATGAGAAATAAACATGATATCTATCAAACCAAAGTGCTAACCAACATGGATAATGTAAGGTGTTAATAAATTATAATGTACAGGTCTTTATTTTGCATTTTTGAAAATATATGAATGTTTTTATATTTTCAAAGTGCTTAGATATGTACATGAATAAGGGGTAGCATTAATAAATTTAATTTTAAATGAGGTGGAGAAACAAATGAAGGGAATGGATGATTAGACCTCAATTATATGGAATAAGGTGACACAAATGCAAGAGGTACATTAGTGGAGATGGTTACAAAAGAGGATCCAAAAAGGATGGAGATGTATGCGGAGTGTGGGAAGTAGAATACCTTGAATTGATACTTTTTATTATAATATCATGTCTTGAAGAGGTTGCAATTTATTATAATTTGTTTTAATTTGTGCATGAATCCCATTGTGTTAGAAGAGATATGATTAGAAGGATTACGAGACATATTAGAAATGTGACCCTTGCAAAAGTATGTAGGGGCATATATAGTGCAAGAAAACATATTCTTGGAAAATAATTAAGGGAGATCCAAATATTCCCCTAGGTAATTTATAAGGGATGACATATTAGTACATATGTAGCCAAAGAGTGAAGATTAAGGTGACAATCGATAGCTTTACTAGCAATAGTATGTTATGAGAAACAATGTAATATTGGATACATGAATGGTTTATATGTTGAAATAGTGACACATGAGTTCTATTATAAGAACTTATCAGAGGATGAGGAGGTGGAGTCACTGGAGTGCTATTTTTTTCATTTGTAAAACTTTTTGCTTAACATCTAGACATCGAGAAATAGGTAATAATTCTAAAAAAATAGTTTCATATGCTTCATCAATAGTCTCTAGACTTTACAAATGCTCATCAGGGTGTTTATAGTCATCATAAGAGTAGGTAGAATAAAATTCATCTATGTCATCAAAATTGAGTTGTAGGGATGAATCAGTGTTATCCATAAGACTGTTTTGTATGTTGCCCCTAGAATACTTTTTAGAGGAAAAGTTAGGATTTATCTTGTATATTTTTGTGGTTATAGAGATCCAAATATCAACATCTTCATCAATATTTGTATTGAGATGAATTCCATGTATACATAATAAGTTCCACCTTACTAGTTGTTGGTGTAAAATCATTTGCAATATTATTGCAATAAATATAGATAGTTGGATTAGAATCTATCATAGATTTTTGTGGAGAAGTAGATATATTCATAGAAAAATTGATTAGCATATAAATTTATTCATCGTTGTTTATATCATAATCCCAATCATGGACCCAGCTATCATATTTTTCCAAATGGATCCATTCTTGTAATGTGGCGCTATCCTTGAGATTTCGCTTTGTATACTCTATGTGCTTTAAGGCCATGTGTGATTGGTCATGTTCGATTAGGATTATTGATGTGTGTTTTTACACAATAATAAGTTGTAATTCTATCATTGATATTGGACTATTTGAAGGAGTTATTGCATTTTCACATTCATTGTAAATAGATTATTATTTTTAGAATAGTGTATCATTTAGTATCATAATAAGTGCATTAGATATAGTTGTAGTAATTTTTGGTTTCCATTGATATTTTTGAAGTTGGGATGATTGCATAGGAGAATTTCATTTATCAAATGATTAAAATACCTTATGCTCAAGTTGTTGTATGTGTCATTGTAAAGGATAATAATCATTTCATGATGTTCATTAATTTCATGATAATTGTAAAAATTTTGACCTTTGAATTTTGTAAGCCGATAGTGAGGGTAGTAATGAGTAGGAAATAAAGTGATTAATCGATTATTGAGTAGCTTAGATAGAATATTGTGTTATCAAATATGTTTTTCTTGCCAAAGAGGTGTTTTATATTATAATACTTTTACTTCACTTATATAGACACATGTAGCATTCATGATGTTTGTATATCATTACTTCTCAATGGGCTTAGAACTAGATTGATCATGGTGTGTAGAGATATGATGGATGTAGGCATTAGAAGAATCCACTAGATGTGTTATCTCACATCTAAGAGTTGTGATCTCATTATTCATAGCTTGAAATTTATTTTGAAAATCATGGTACAAAGCTTGAATAGACTCTAAGATAGCCTTAAGAAAGGTTTCATAATTAATAGGAGTTAAAATATGACTCAAAATTGAATTCACATGGGAAGGTGTTATATTATTAGAGAGATTTATTTTGTGCACTAGGTTGGTGAGAGTATCTCTACATGCTTGGTGATGTTGAAGTAAATGATACAAGGAGAATTTAAAAACTGTGACATGGGCCATGATGGAAGGAAAAAGGATATAAGGAACTCCAATTTGGTAGTAAATAATGAGAATCAACACATGAAGGTTGATAGTGGAAAGATCATAGAAGATAGGATCCAAAAGTGACAGTCATAAAATTAAATAGAAATTTAATTTGGTGAAACAAAAATAAGAGTTTTTGAATATGATTATGTGAAATAAAAACATTAATGGATTTTTTCCAAAATTGTATGTTTTTTTATACCCCAAGTACTAAAATAGTAATATTGAATTTCTGAAAAGTATGCTAAAAATTAAGAGAAACAAAAAGTAGTTTTTGTTAAATATATAAAAAATAAGAATAAACACAGAGGAATTTGAAAATGGAGCCATTATGCTCGAGATATGAAAAAAAAAGTTGATGTAGTAATTAGAAGCCTTAAAAAGAGACCCAAATGGTAGGACTGGCCATGAAACCCTAGGAAAATTTGTGCAAATTAGATTTAGAAAAGATAATAGATGGAAATTAGGTGTGGATCTGAATATAAAATGAAAATATGGAACCATGTGGTAGCTAGGGTTTGGATATCAGTAGACCTAATTCTCAAGGAACTAATGAGATCCTAGATTAAGTGAAGGGCTTGATCAAAAGTAGGTTCACCAAAATGTTTACACCTTTTTTAGATTAGGTCTTATATATGGTTTGTTAATCTAAATTTGAGTTAGTGAGGTCAAATTTACACTAAATGGATGTAGATTAGATATATGTTGCTATTTTGATTAATTAAATTCCAAAATTAACAATATCAAAATAGTGTTCTAAAGAATTAAATACAAGATATGAAATTGAAGACACAAATAAATTAGTGCACTTAGATTATTACATAGAATTCTAGGAAATTCTAGGATTGTACAATGCTAGAATAGGGAGATCTAAACCTGGAAGTGCTTCAAAAATGAGACTATAACTACAAACCATGTTATACGGTCTAATCCTTTTGTATAATCTTGGACCTACTATGTTTCTTCTTCTACAACTTTGTGTGGTGGTTTACTCCTAGATTTTGCTTTCATTGTCAAAGCCTAGTATTTGATCATGTAACAAATATCTTTGAACATAGTAAACATTATCTCAAACCATAGCCATGGATGAAGAGTCCTTTAAAATAAACATTAGTTGGGTTGTGGGAACTCTCATGCACTACCAAAAATAGCACTAATTCAAAGAGGCATCAAACCACATCTCATTCTCCACATAACATGTGATATCTAGAAATATCAAACAGATCTAGCAACTTCTTTGACAATTCTTTCTTTAGATTTGTCTCTTGCTAAAACACTTAGGGGAGGGATGTTTGAGTGCTTGAAAATGAGAGAGAATGTTATCTTTTCCTGGTAAGAGGCTTCATACCTGACATGGGTAATACTCTAATGACAATAGATATTTTATTGCAAGATTTAGGGAGTTTTAGGTTCCTTTTGTAACTTTAAAAAGTGAGTGTATTAGTGCATTGCCATAGAATTTGTAGGTTAGAAAATGAATTAATGTTTACTTGTTTATATAGGGTTTGTAGGTTATTCATCCAAGAAAGGTTGACCCAGCTGAAGTATATGGCCCAACAAAAGGTATCAATTTGAAATTAGAGTTGGAGGATATGTTGGTCTAATAACATACAAGTCAGCTAGGACCGGATAAAAAATCCTAAAAAAATTTAATGGCCCTAACTAGGGACATAAAAACATGTCAAATGAAGTTTGGAGCTTATCAAATGATGTTTTTCTATGAATTTTGTGCATTGTATTTTTAGAATTTGTCGACATGTTAGTGTGTAAGGATAAAAAAGTTAAGTAAGATGCCTTACAAAGTTCTAAGTGAGAGTGAAGAGATGGAATTTATCACAGAAAGAGTGCATTGTCAATTCAAGTGTCATCAAAGTGTAAATTACTAAATTTCCTTGTTACAACTCCATTGAAGATGCATGTGATGACCAAATGTGCATTAAAATTTTCATTCAATATTTGTTGGTAAATCCCTCAATAATATGGGCAATTTCTAACCCTATGTGACCCTAATGTGAGTTGTAACCACTAGTAAAAAAAGTGGGGCATATATAAACATTTTCAAGTATTGTATGGAATAAACAATGAGGGTGCCAATGGGTCCTCCCTTTTTAGTTTCAATCACACATAAACTTGCAACTACATAAGCACCAACACCTATACCTATATCTATATTTTTATTTGCACTTGAAACTATTCCAAGATCAATGAAAGTGACATCATTAACAATTGTTCAAGTCATACTTATGTAATTCTTCCATGGAAAGAAATTCTTGGTCACCCAAAGGTAGTAGAAAATATACAATAAAATGCAAAAATCTAATGCTATAAGCAGGGACATACATTTATTCTGCCAATTTTTGATTTATTCAGGTTGTTTAATTTATGGAGGAGGAACCAATTTATGAATGGGTGTTATGCACATTTACATAGTTTCACAATAAGAAATGAGAAACATAGTATTTTCATGTCATTTTTGTCCAAAATAACACCCTCATACTATTTTGAATAAATAATCAAATTTTCAGACTTAGGCGGCTCTGTTCTTGAAGACCCAAGGACTTTCAATGCAAAGTTACAGGTTTTTTGCCATATGAAGGTTTTTATCAAGATCATTAACATTTTTAAACATTTGAATAAAATATTTTCATTTACAAGTTCAAATTGGCTAAGGAATAAAAGCCACATAAGACTGGTTAAAAAATTTAGTGTTCCACAGATTTTACATGTAAGATTTGTGAAATAAATAAATAAGTTTTAGTATTTCATGGTAGAGGTGAAAATATTTATTTCTTTACAATGGGAAACAAAACATGGGTTCTTCTCGAGATAAGACACGATGCAACAAGAAAATTCTACTTGGGGTCATGAAGAAAGGAAGAATGTTATGAAGTAAATAAGGTCAGAAGTCACAAGACACTAAATCAATGCCCCATGGGTTTCCCAAAATGTAGTATTTCATGGAACTTGAAAATATATGGAATAAAGAAACATGGTCATTGGTTAAAAATGCCGCATGACAAGGAGGAAGAGCTTTAGGAATAGTGGGAACATTAAATGAATAAGTACATGAGATTTCAAAATCTGCATAACAAGGATAGGCATAAAATCTATAAGTGAGGTCATGGAGGTTAGTTACATCATTATATAGGTTAGAAAATTATAGTATGCCACATAACATTCAATATCTATGCAACAAAGAACCCATGGAGCTCTGAAAGTTGTGAAATGAAGCAGAATTGTCAAGCATCCTTTTAGTTTTGTGAAATACGAGTTGCAAGTTACAAATATCACTTCCATCCTTGTCTCTAATAAAGTCCCTCCCATGGCATCCCCAAGAGATCACCAAGTAAAATTTAACCTTGTATTTGTAGTTTACAAATTGCAAACTATGAAGGTATTTCCACCATTGACTACGCATTGGTTTCTTGGCCATAATTTTTGAATGGAAGCTCCAAATTGCATGGGAATTTTTTTATTTTCTTTAACTCTCCAAGTGCTACATTTTTCATTAAATAAATCGATAAAACGATGTCATCTTAAAGGATAACCATTAAAACACAATATTGTAGGTAAAAATCTCAATTTACTTGGATTCGGGTGTTCAACAACTCCACCTACCCAAATTTATTTATCAATAGCACCCATGCTTTGTATTGTAACTCCAATGGCATGTTAACTAAAGGATGAAAAGGTTACTATTAGAGATCAAAATTACACCCATCCAAAATTAGGATGATTTGGGTATTTGAGGCAACATGGGATTGTCTCCAAGCTGTGGGACCTTGCACTTGAGATATACCTCTAGATAAGTTCATCTTCCTCTACTTATTTATAATGCCAAAACTACTCCTAAGGAGGGAAAATTTAGTTTTCTAACTCTAATCTATGATTCCAAGGGGCTAGGGTGAGAAGGAAATGTGGAAAATGAAATCATATACTAATAGAAGGTGATAGCACTAGAAATAAGGGGAAGAACACTCTAGATAAGTAAAAATGAGGGAAAATGTGCAAAGGAAGGGAAAACATGCATTCCATAGTCCAGGACAACATTTAAACTCTCATTTTCATGGAATACAATAGAAAAGAAACCTTACAGAAGACATAAAACATGCACATCATAACAATGATGTAAAATAAAGGAAATTAGATGCAATAAAACATTAGATATGGCATAAAGTAACCACAAAATAGAAATAGTATTTCTTTAGATGAATGCACAGGCCATTAAAATAAGAGAGGAGGAAATGATCAACATGTAATGGCTCAAATATAAGGCATGCAACTCAAAATGTAAACTATATTACTTTGAATAATTCCCCTTACATTCCAAGAGGGTCCAACCTTTACAAATGAATGTTATTCAACAATATATAAAATAAAAGGAGAGAAAAGGAGGGAAAAGAGAGATAAAACTTGTATTTCTAATCTCAACCACAAATAAGATGTAATAAATACCCGCAATTCTACATGGATCTTTGTCAAATCTTCTTTCTTAGGTTAGTTTTCTTGTGCAAGAAGGAAAGAGGCCAAATCCCATGAAATCCAAGTGGTTGATTCGACTGGAAGTGTGCATTAATGATCTGAGTTGTTTTTTCCCGTCTTCACCTACTGAATCCCATAAAAATATGATTGTGAAGAGCCTAGAGTGTATCTTGTGTCAACATCTTTCTAATGATACCAAATGCGCATGTTTTCGAGTTTTGAATCAGAATTTATGGTGATTTGGATTTCTATAGTGCAAGAGGAACATGCCAGACACGTGACATGATCTAATTGGTCGTGAGATTTTTTAAGATGACTACAAGTCTTTTGCATCATGTTTTGAGCTACCATTTTCTACAAATATTGGCACACAACTAGCACTTTTCTATTTTTTCATCGTGAGGTGCACTTTATCTATAACATTCCCAAAGTCAGACACGTGATGTGTTAGGATTGGCATGGAGGTTACAGTTTAGAGTGCATGCATGGGAGTAGGGAGAAGAGTGCACAAAAATGTAGAAGAAGTCCTTTGATGCATGCAAGAGGATGAGTGGGGACTGAGAGGAAGGATACATATTTGTAAAGGCATGCAAATGCGCATAGAAATTGTGAGGGTTCAATAAAGGATTTTGCGAGAGTTTGGAAGGTGGTGCGCGAAGCATGCCTAGAGGTAATAATAAGTTTGTGGCATAAGGGTACATGGAAGTAAATGTGATTACATGAGAAAGGGATTATAAGGGCATAATTTGTGAAGAAATAATGCAAAGGGAAATGAGTGTGCACTAGCGATGTGCAGGAATCGGGGAAGAAAGGCATACTGAAGTCTTATAAGAAAACAAAGGAAATATGTGGGTGTGTGCGATGGAGTACACACATATGGGAAGGAGGATGCGAATGCACATAGGAATGTGCACAAAGGAAAAATGGAGGGAGATAGCAGAATACAAGGGAGGAAAGTAAGAGTGCATGAAATATGCACAGAAGAAAGTGAAGGAAAGGGGTAGAGAAAGGGAATCACGTGAGGTCGCACACAAGATCCTTCCTTTTAGATAATGCACTAAGGAAGAAAACTAGTGGTACGTGTAACCTGAAAACATGAAGCCAAAGCCAAAATAGAATTGTAATTTTCCAAAATAACCAAGGGTGTATTTTTGGGAAACAATTTTGCAACATTTGGGGACATCTACCTGCTAGATGATGAATATTAGATGTCTCAAATCATCCATTTGGCATGGAGTCAACCAAAAAATATGTAATTTTGTTTTGTAACTTTAAGAATGCACCCTTAAAGTCACATGAAGTACTGTTTGAACTTTTTATTTAACCATTTCTCCTAATTATGAATATATTTTGATTTGAAACTTTATGAGAGTGGAAAATTGTTGGATACTACCTTTTCTAAAACTAGATTACTTGTGCACACATGAAATACCATCCCAAAAGCAATAAAATAATTCATGCAAGATTTTGCAAGAGGAAAAAAACCTACACTACTAATAGAACAATGTGCATGAAGGAATGCACACTTAGAGGAATTGAAACTACCCTAATATTTGCATGATGTGAAAGAAATAAATGGAAATTCTTGAGATAAATCCCATTAACTAGGATTGCTAGTGCATCTCCACCAAGATGATATAACTCAAAAGAGTTTACCTCCTTACAAGTATTGATGATGTATGCCACCCTCTAAAGTACATCAAACTTTGAATGACGCCCTAGTTTAGTATTTTCAGCATCCCATTTTAAGACCAGGTCACCCACTCTGAAGACATGAGTTCTAGCCTTTCTATCAAAACACTTTTTGGTTGATTATGGATGTTGTTCTAATCTAATTATGGAAGAGTTTATCAGTTCTTCAAGTTCAACCAATTCTTATATTCTAATTTCTCTTTTATTTACGCCCTCAAACTCTATTTGTTACGTCATCTCTAGTGAAGGAAACTTGAGTGATAAACAAATCCAAGCTTCTTTACCATAAACAAGTTTCTATGGTAAAGTACCAATCGCATTCTTCATCATAATTTTGTCTACCTAGAGCACATGCAAGACCTTCATATTCCACTACCTCTAGTTGATTTCCATTATGTTTTCATGATTCTATTCAGGTTCTTATTAGTAGACTTTGACAAACCATTGCCTTGAGGGTAGTAGTTGGAAGAATTCTTAAAATATATGTCAATACCAAGAGCCTAATCAGACATTCTAGTGCCTAGAAAGTCATTTGCATTATCACAAATAATAGTTTGAGGAATTTCAAACCTAGTCACAATGCCTTCAAGAAATTCAAGGACAACTGACTCAGTTACTTCCTTGAGTGTGGCAGCTTTTGTCCATCTGGTGAAGTAATATATTGCTATCAAAACCCACTTGTGACTAGTACTTGAAGGAGGATTGATCATTCTAATGAATTTAAGACCCCATTGGGAGAATGGTTGATTCAGTTGGATTGGACGGAGGGGAAGCGTGGCCAACTTATTTCTTCCTATGAAGAAGGCACATTCCTTGCATTTTCTTACCCACTTTGGCATATCTATAAACAAGGTAGGCCATAAGTATGATGATTTAATTATTTTCATTGATGTTGTTTTGGTAGATAAGTGTCCACTAGAGAATCCATCATGAAATTGTTCTAACACTTTTTTTATCTACGCACCATCAATACATCTCAGTGACATACCATCAATTTTTATCTTGAAGATAATTCCATCAATGAACGCGTAAGGAATGGATTGCAACTTCATATGTCTTATTTTTGCTTTGTTCAAGCCAAGAGGATATACGTCAAAAGAAATAAATGTAACCATTTCATTATACCAACTATGCACTAGGATTTTCATCTTTCTCAACTTTAACGCGTGGATGTTCTTCATCCATGAACAAATAAGTATCTGAGTCATTTTTCACATCCAAAGTAAGTTACGAAGCATGCTTCCTATTATTGATTTTGTGGCTTTTACAATAAAATCATCTTCCATGATTTTGGTCACCCATCTAGCTCTTTTCTCACTAATTGTTTCTCCCTTAATGAAGTATCTCACATTAGAGTGTGAAACTATAACTTTGACATGATTTATGGTGAGCATAATTTTTAAATTCTTTAATGCACACATGATATAAAATACCTATTGTCTATTTGATTATATTTCAATTCATAATCCTTTAGTGTTTTACTAAAGAAAACCACTAGATACTCTAGTTCTTGGTCATTTTATTGTGTCAAGATAGCAAAAACACTAGTAGAAGCTTCTATATGCATAAAGGATAAAATCCTTAGAGTAATTGGGATTTATAGGTGTTGTGGGCAAGAGAAATTTCTTACTTGATATTGGTGAATCTTTTTTTCCTTATGTTTTCCATTTCAAAACTAAATCCTTCTTGAGCATGAGAGTGATAGGACTAACCAAAACTAAAAATTTAGGAATGAATCTTCTAAATAATTTGATCTTTCCAAGGAATGATTACATGGCCTTATTGTGAGATGAAAATATAGAGAGAGAAAGGATAAATGAGTTTTGTTCAGGATCAATGGAAATATCATCCTTTGAAACAACACACCCCAAAATATTTTCTTATGCAACAACAAAGTTGCACTTCTTGGGATTAAGAGATACCCCAAATTATCTACATCTTTCAAAAAAATTATCAAGATGAATGTGTTAGAGTGAGGAAGCATGAGGATCAATAATAAATTTGTGCACATCAAATAAGTTTCACTCAAATCGAGATGAGAAGTAGATCAAAGATAAAAGCAAGAATTCAACTACAAGAATTATGCATGCATAAGAAAACAAGTCTACTCATGCTCATAGATCAAATGAAAAGGTACTAATATGAATGTTGTGTAAATCCCAATGCAAGACCCATCATACCTCTATAAGGAAGAAGAGGATTTACTATCCATAAATGGAATGTAACTCATGTATGATGTACACTAACATATATGACAGATTCTATTATAGAATATGTCATAACTCCTAGGACACCTAATGACTTATGATCTCACCTAAGTGAGATGACTCGCCTTATGAGGTGGAAATTCACCTAGTTAATGAAAAAAAGATTAAAAATACCACTCACACTAACACCCCCCTTCATCATAACTTAGGATGAGGCAAGGAAAATCAGAAAAAAACATAGAAATTGATCCCGACCACTACACCTGATGAGGTACTCATGTATAATAAATATCTCAAGTAATGGAGGAAAACTCATTGGGAAATACATCCACTTATAAGAGATAGAAGAATACCCTAAACAACTAAGAAATATGTGTCAAATTGGTACCGACAACTAAAGGCTTGATAAGGTACCTATGTATAAACTACAATATTTCTATAAAAAGAAGAAGAGAATAAGAAATGTTATCCATCTTCCCAAGAAGAAGAACATGTTAGAATCCTCCTTGTACCAAGTTAAGAAGAAGAAGATCCCTTAAGTGACAAGGTATTGTTCCCATCCAAGGAAAAATGCTCCATATGTGAGGTAGAATTTATAACTACTCCATGAAGGGATGGTGAATCTGAAATAGTGGCAAAGAAGGAAGGTGGAATTTCCCATAACTGTATAGAAGAGTGCCTAGTGTCTAATGAGTCCTAAATCAAACTGTCTGCTCCCTAAAAATTTTATTAACGGACTAGAAGTAGGTGGATCAATAAATAACTCCTCAAGATGTGGTAGGTGATAAGTGGATGGTGTAGGTAGGGCCCCATCACTATGGAAATAAACTATTCTAGAAGATAATTCATCATCATCAAAAGTGGACTCGAGCTCAGAAATATCATCAAGTCCAAGTGATTCGATTGAAGAATCTAGAGGAACAAAGTGATAAAAGGAGAAAATTTGGGTACGATGATCAATTGTACCAACTGTAATGATAGTGTCACTATGTAGCTCTCTGACATAAACAAAATCCAGAGTAAAATCAACCCGTATGCACTAAATAAGGTGATTAATATGATAAATTAATGGGAGATTTTTTTAAAGTGAAGGAATACTAAGCACATTGTTGAATGTTTCACTGTTCAATTCAACATACCCTCTCCCCAAAACTGGTGTATAAGTTTCATCACCAAGTGAAATAGAATACATGTCACATGGCTCTAATGAAGTAAAATATATGTTTGATGAGGCCATGTGATGAGATGCACATGAATCAATAACCCATGTAGGAGTAGGTGACACAACTGCAAGTAAATATTTTCCCTTTTTTTTCTCCTTAGTTGATTCTTTTTCTTTTTCTTTCTCTTTTGTTTTCCCCTTTCCATTTTCTTTTTCCTTAAAAAATTCATGAGTTGATGATGCAGATGGCTTGAGAGACTCGGGAACTCCAATGTTTTTCTTCTCAATAAGAATCGTGAGGAGGTCAATCCTCTTCTTCAGACATTTTTCTTCATCATGAATACAAATACAGTACCCACATTTAACCCATTCTTTAAGAGGTTTAGAAATAGAAGATTAAGTGGAAGATTTTGATTTGGTGGTGGATTGGTCTTTTTTGTTCTCATGATCTTTTTTTTTCTGTTTCTTCTCTTTTGAATCCTTTATTTTTTCATAATCCACAATGAGAGCATTGGATTTTTTGGATTTTAGAGTACCCATCTAAATTAGCTTATCTTTTTCCCTAATCAAATCAGCAATAAACTCATTAAAGGAGGTAATAGTCTAACTTGCACCAAGTGCCCTTTTTGTTCCATGGAAGGTAGAGATAAAAATAGAGTAGTCAAGACCAAGTTTGGAAAGGACATAAATTATGACCTATGAGTACTTTTTTTCAATTCCACAATCTTTCAATTGCAATATAAGAGATTTAAGTTTGGTCAAGAAGTCCCAAAGAGTGTAAAAACTTCTAGGGATGAGACTAATCAACTCATTTTCTAGTTCATTCCCTCTCATTTCATCTTGTTTTCAAAACAAAATTTATAAGGAATCCGAAAATTCCTTGGGTATTTTGGATGAGTTAATATGATAGGGAAGTTTTGGTGATACAGAAAGACATAAAATATTGAAAGCGTCATCACATTTTTCAAGCCATTTCTCTTTATCTATAGCATTTTTTGGTTGGTCTTACAATCCTATAATTATCTAGTAGAGTTTGTTTTTTTGCAAGGTGAGAGATACAACATCTTTCCATTTGTGATAGTTAAATGGGGTAAGAAAGGGAATGAAATTGAGATCCATGGCAGATAAAAGTGATAAAAAAATATGGTGGAAAGAAAATAACCACAAAAAATAAACACCCCTTGACTGCGGCACTTTATAATTAGTGCATTGATTACACACAAGTGTTTATATGACATGAGGTAATTGGTCACTCAACTTGTAATTAGTATAATATCACAAAAGTGTGGAGACCAAAATAAGCTCAATCATGCATAATGAAATATGGTAACAAGGAAAAAATAAAGTAAAGAAGGAAAGTACTCAAATGAGGTTCTCTTTCCGCAAGGTTGTGGCGGATACACTCACTAACCCGCAAGCAAAGAAGAGCATTTAAAATTAAGTGTGAAAATCCCAATAACCCTATTATTTTCTTAATTAGGATAACATCAAAAAAAAATTAATAAAAAATAAGAAAAAGGAAAGAGAAAGTACTTTTTTTGGGGTGAAGAGTCATCTCAGCTCGGTAAGTTGGGTAGCACGTTGGGTGCTTAGGAATGTATGAGTTGGGTTGAAGAATGGCTCAGACGAGATGGGATTTTGGTTGCCAAGCTACTACAGAGGAATGTTGAGCTAGAGGGTTGGGTTACATTGAACTCTGAGCTATGTGAGCTACATGTCGAGCTAAAACAAGATGAGGGGGAGGTGTTATGTGCATTGAAGTGCTAGTGAAAGTAACCAACGAGATGGGTGTGAACACAATGAGTCTCCACGTGTTGAGATGGAGAGGAAAAGGGTCAAGTTTCCAACGAGAGTTGAAAAATATTCCATAAGGCAAGCACAAAGAAAAATTATGAGAGAATAGAGATTCCTCCACACGAGTGAGCATTGTAATGGTAGTGGCACGCAGAGGAATGTAGGGGCCAAAGTGGAACTAGGAAAACTAAGATCAAAGAAAGTAGGTTGGGGCTAAACCAGAGATGATACAACGACAAGAAGGTTATTTACGAGGAGCTTATGTGTGATCCAAAAACAAATAGGAGGGTCATGTTAGGCCAAAGAGAGGAGGATCGAAAAGGGCACTTTGAACTAAGTTGAGATCCAACACCTAGGAAACAAACTCAAGGGGGTAACACTGGATGGATATAACTAGTGAAATTGATGCAACCCATAGAATCTAGAAGGATTCAAACATGATGAAGACTAGCAAGGGGACTCAACAAACATAAGTTGATGGCCAAAGGGAAAGATAAAGAGAATGAATCTAATGCAAGTAGAAGCAAATAGCGTTAAGGTGAATACAGCGAGATGGAAACAAGGAGAAATGGTGAGCTAGACAACTCGGTTCCCAGCTTGATGAGCTGGGGCTGAGTTGGACCTACAAAAAATCTCAACACAAGTTTCACAAGGCTCAAAAACCACACTTTAACCTTGATTTTTTCGCTAAACCTGCATAAAAAACCCTACAAAACAAACAGGGACAACACACTACCCAAACACAAGGACCCAAAAAAATGCAATTAAAGCACAAGATAAATATTAAATAACTTGCATGTGAAACTAACAAAAATTAAAAAATTAAGAGTAGTAAGAAACAAATTTAGCTAGTGATACGATTCCAAACCATGAGCTCTAATACCATGTAAGAGTGAGGAATCACGAGGATTAAAAAGGAATTTGTGCACATCAAGGAAGTTTTACTCAAACTAAAATGAGAAGTATCTCCAAGATCAAAGCAAGAATTCAACCACAATAATTGTGTATGCATAATAAAATAGTTCTACTCATACTCATAGATCAAACAAAAAGGTACAAATAGGAGTGTTGTGTAACTCCCAATGCAAGACCCACCATACCTCCATAATGGAGAAGAGGAGTTACTTTATAGAAATGGAATGTAACTCTTGTATGATGCACACTGACACATGTGATAGATTCTATGATAGAATCTTTCATAACTCCTAGGACACCCAATGACCTATGATCTCACGTAAGTGAGATGAATCACCATATGAGGTGGAAATTCACCTAATTAATTAAAAAATAGGAAAAATACCACACACACTAACAGACTGAAGTGATATTCACTATTCTTTGAGAAAACAGTTATTTCATCCAAGTAAACTAATATGAACTCATTGATGTATCCCTTGAGGGTGATTTCCATTGCTCTTTGAAATGTGGCACCCACATTTGACAAACCAAAAGAAATTCTCTGATAGGCATATGTTCCCCATTTGGTTATAAATGTAGTCTTAAATTGATCCTCTTACTTGACCCTGATTTGATTGAAACCTAAATATCCATCAAACATGGAGAACCTTTATGTGCCTACCAAAATTTGCAAACTATTATCCATAGAAGGCAAATGATAATGATCCTTTAATGAAGCCTTATTCAAATATCTGAAATCAACACAAAATCTAAATTCACCATTCTTTTTCCTCAATGGAACAAGATTTTCCACCCAAGTAGAATGCTTTATAGGAAAAATTATTTTTTCCTCAATCAACTTATATTACTCCTTCCTCATGAGTGGATCTATCTTGGGATTGACAGGCCTTTACCTTTGTCAGATGGTCTTGATGTTAGGATCAAGGTCAATGGAGTGTTGAAAAACACTTGGATTAAATCCTTTGAGGTCTTCTTAATCCCATGAGAATATATCACTATAATTTTTACACAATGAAATGAAGGTATGATTCTTATTTTATGCGCATATCTTTCTAAGTAGCAACTCTTTTCCACAAGCAATATTAATTGGCTAATAGTCTTCTTGTATTTTTTTATGTTCTTTTCTTCTCCTTTAAACTCGTCATTAGGATTGAATATGTGCTCTAAGGTGACCAATCATTTTGGTAATTTTTTTATCTTTACCTATATAACTTTATCACCATAGTTGTCATGTAAATCAAATTTATTTTTTGTAGAAAACCCATCCTCATTTTGAATAAAATGCACAATATGTGCATCATTGTTAAAGACTTGTCAGTTGGTTTCAATTTTTGGAATTGATGTCCTAATCATAACTTTGATGTGTTGCAAATTTCCTTGAAAAATATCCTTTGTCTTATCTCCTTATTTGTTTAATTTCCTTAGCACCTCCTATAGATTAAGAGTAGAAAATATATTAAAGTGTTCCCAAACTCTATGTTTATAATCTTTCAAAATATTTTTTTTGTCACACACTTGTTCCACACTTGGTGGATAACCAATTGAGTATCCAGATGATTTGAAATTCCTTAATTTGTCTCTTTTCAGCAATAAGAAGACCATGCAGAAATGCTTCATATTCCGCTATTTTGTTGGAGTATGAAAACTATAACCTATACGCAAATAAGAACTTCTTATCCTTAGGATAAATGATAACAACACTTGCATCTACATCATTCCTACTTCTAGAACCATCAAATAAAATATTCCATGTTCCATAAGCACCATTTTATTCTTATGTCTTGGGTGGGGTATGCATGGTGGATTCTTATTCAAGAATACAGTATGTTCCAAGTCTAGTTTCAATAGTTGTATCATAAGGAATAAATTCATAGTGTTCTTTAACCCATTCATTTAATAAAATATAGGGTGTGAAAGGAGGAATAAGATGTTATTTTGAAACTGACTCTTTTTTCTGGTCTTCTTAGATGAGACCATTTGATTAGGGGAGTGGATTCATATGACTCAACATGATATGAAAATATAGGATCAACTTGTATGGTAAACATGGTACCATACCTAGTTCTTAGGAGAATATGAGACCAATCTGAAGAAAATTAGCCACCCACCTTGGAATTGAAATCTCTTCAAAGGGAAATGGAAAACAAAGGAGGTAAATCAGTAACTGATAGATCTTGAGTTATAGTTAGAACTCAAAAATCGTGAATGGATAACTCAAGGTATTTAATGACTCATCGGATGTTGACAGTTGAGCCATAAATTTTCATGACTCCTATAGAGGAAGGGATATACTTAACATGTATTATATCATCAATTTTTTTAGGAATGATTGAAGTAGTAGCCCCTGAATCAATCATATAATTGTGAACAAGGTGTTTTCCTACTATTAATTACAAATAGAAAGGTGGGGTTTTGACAACTTTTCTTACTTATTTCTCGTCTTCTTGGCATAAATTGATAGTGGCTTGAGTTCTTTGAATAAATGGATCATCTTGAGGGATTTTTGCAAGAGCTTCATGTAGGATATCGTGTTGTGATGGAATGGCCAAAGCATCCTACATTGTGACATTTAGATTTTTCTTCTTCATATGATCAACAATGATGAATGGAATACCCATGGAATTATGCATCTGAGGCATGACATTCTCCTTCTTGATTGTTTAGGTGAAGAGATAGGTTCCCTAGGTCACACAATAGCTTGATTTTCTTAAGCATGAGGTGCACATGAAACTTTATTTGCAACCAAATACAGAACCTCACATGCAACCTAGTGTGAATCAGTAGACCAACCAAGACTATTGGGTGGATTTGTGTCATCCTTATACTTATGAATTGGATCAGTATGACTGGAAAAATATAAAGATTACATGATAGTTTCTAACATTATTTTCATGGATATTGTGTTTTCTATAACTTGCGAACGTGGTCTGTTTGAACTGTCCATGGCTTGGTTGATTGCGTAAAAGTAATAAGCCCCAAATAACATAAGGTTTTTCTCAAGGTTTACCTCAGGAATTTCTTCATGTTTATGTTTACACGCACTCATAGATGGCTCATATTTGGAAGCATTCTCAATCATGAAGGCTTGCGCACACAAATCATTTGCACAGTTGTGCTAACTACGTGGAAAATTGCAAGGGAAGTACCACTCTATTTCTTGAACCATTTTTTTCTGCACTGGAACCAATTTTTTCTTGAGCTAGGTGTTGGAAGGGGATGCACAAGAGAAATTTTCTGAAGAGGGAGGTGCACATTTTTACCTTACCATCTATCATTTTTTTGATTCTTACCATACTTCTAATTTATGTATTGATTTTTAAAGGGCTGGTGGATTTAATTGAATCCTTGATTACAGTTATTTCCAAAGGCTTGCGCCTACTACTTTTCTAAAGATATAACTTTATTAGACTGATTTCTGATCAAGGCTTTCATTTCTTCATCTTGTTTTTTATTTTGAGGAGATTAGTATGTAGAGGCAATGGGTTCAGAAATTTTCTCATGAATGGGAGAAATAGAAGGTTGTGGTGCTTGGGGAAATTCAAGAAACCTAGGGGTTATTTTTCTAGCTTGTATAAAATAATTTTATTCCCTAATGGCTATAGGATAGGCATCAGGTAATTACATAAAACCCATATATTCTATCATGACAGCTATATCATAATTCAAATCTCTTAAGAAATTAAAAAAAATCACCTTGTGGAGTTGGTCTTAAGAGGAGTGTAATTTTTGTCCTATGTATTCTAAAATTTGAATTTGAAGTCATCCATTAGCTCATTATGTTCCCTCTTGATTGTTTTGAGTTTTTCTAACAAGGATATATTATCTACTTTCTCCTCAAACTGGTTGCAAAGAGCACTGCCTAGCTCTTCCTAGTTGTGAATAGAGGCGGGTATTAGAATTCTATACCGTTGAATTGATTTGGATTTAAGTGAAGAAGCTAAAATCATGTATACAACATCATATTCCACATCTAAATGAATTCAAAAAACATTTACAAACTCATGAATATGATCACCAGGGGTAGTTTGATTCTCACCAGTAAAAAATGGAATAGTTTTGAGTGCAACCACTGGTATGTCATGTTGCGCATAGAGAGCCAAGGGGCTAACATTGTTGAAGCTGAAAGGGGGAATACTTATCTGATGCACCATGATTCTGATGGGTTTTAAGACTTTGGAAGAGCAAACAAAACATCTTTCAGGCATAGGAGTAGAAAAATCCTTGCGCACGTGATATGGAGAACTATGTGTTACTTTGTTTCTTCTTTTTCTTGAAGACAATTGTAAATATTCGAAGGCTTCACCTACTGTATGTTGTTTAGTTTGTATCCTTCTCATGAAAGAGGCACTCTGACTACTAAAAATAGTATATATGGATGTTGGGGAATAGCCAAATGTGTTAAAACAAGCCTCCAAATGCTAGAAATCACCAAGTCATGCACCAAAACTTAGCAATGCTGAAATTTTAGCTTTCAATACTCATCCCACCCTATTGAAGCTCAAAATTGCACCCATCCTAAATCAATATGATTAATATATTTTAGGTAACATGGGATTATCTCCAAGTTTTGGGACCTTGCACTTGAGATAGACCTCCAGAGAAGGTCGACTTCCTCTACTTATTTCTACTACTAAAACTTAAAGAGGGAAAATGTAGCTATCTAACTCTACTCTGTGATTCCAAGGGACCAAGGTGAGAAGGATATGCATAAAATAAAATCCTAGACTAAGAGGAGGTGATAGCATTATAAAGAAGGGGAAGAACACTCTTATATGAGTGAAAATGAGGGAAAATTTACAAAGGAAGGGAAGACATGTGTTCCATAGTCCAAGACAACATTCAAACTCTCATTTTCATAGAGTACAATAGAAAAGAAACCATATAAAAGACATAAAATATGAACAGCATATCAATAATGTAAAATAAAGGCAAGTAGATGTAATAAAACATGAGCTAGGGTAGAAAGTATTCATAATATAGAATTTTTATTGCTTGAGATGAATATGTAATGGCTCATATTTAAGGCTTGTAAATCAAAATATAAACTACATTACCCTTACTAATGCCCATTTCATTCCAAGAGGGTCCAACCTTTAAAAATGAGCATTATTCAACAATATATAGAAGAATAGGAGAGAAGAGAGGGGAAAAGAGAGAGAAAACTTGGATTTCCAATCACAACCACCAACAAGATGTAATAATTACATGCAAGTCAACATGGAGCTCTGTCAAATCCCCCTTCCTAAGTTAGTTTTCTTGTGGAAGAAGGAAAGAGGCCAAATCCTATGAAATCCAGGTGGTTAAGTCAACTGGAAGTGTGAATTAGTGACCTGAATCACTGTTTCCCATATTCACCTACCAAATCCTACCAAAATCCAATTTTGAAGAGCCTAGAGTGTATCCCACATCAGCATATTTCTAATAATACCAACCATACATGATTTCACACTTTGTAGTAGAAATTATGGTGATTTAAAGTTATATAGTAGAAGGGAATATACCATAAACTTAGCATGATCAGATTACTTAGGGGAGTTTGTAAGTATTTTTTGCCACCTTTCGTAGTACCATTAACTAAAAATATCAGTGCACATCTGAAAATTTTTCTATTTTTTGTCGTGAGGTGAAATTTATCTGTAAGGTTCCTAGAGTTTCACACGTCATGCGCTAGGATTAGTGTGGAGGTTAAAGTCTTATGCACATGCATGGGATCAGGAAGGAGAGTATGTAAGAATGTAGAAGAAATCCATGGAAATGCACAAGAGGATGCATCTGGACTGAGAGGAATGATACATATTTGTAATGGTATAAAAATGTGTATAGAAAGCATGATGGTTCAACAAAGGAGTGTGTTAGAGTTCAAAAGAAGGTGGCATGTGAATAATGCCTAGAGGAAACAATAGGTGTGTAGCGTGAGGGTGTGTGGAAGGAAATGTGATTGCGTAAGGGAGTGTAATGGAATAATGTGTGACTAAATAACATAAAGGGAAAAGAGTTTGGGTGCATTGATGAAAAATACTTAGGGAAGAAAGGCATGCATGTGGGGCATACTGAATACTTGCAAGATTGTAAAGGAAATCCATGAGTGTGTGTGATGGAGTGTACGTAGATGGGAAGGATGAAGTGAATACACTGATGAATGTGCATAAAGGGAAAATGGATGGATATTGCAAAATACAATGGAGGAAAGTGAGAGCACATGAAAGATGCACAAAAGAAAGTGAAGGAAATTAGAAGAGAAATGGAAACGTGTGAGGGTGCGTGCAAGATCCTGCCTTTTAGTGAATGCACCAAGAAAGAAAACTATCATCGCGCGAAAGCTAAAAACATAAAAACATAAATAAAATGGAACTATAATTTACCAAAATAACCAAAGAGGGTTATTTTGGGCAACATTGCCCATGTTTTGTTCTATAAAATGATTGAATTTCATCCTTGGTAGGTAGGAATTGGCCACTTATGGTTGTTTGATTACTCTCCTTTCTCTCTCACTCTCTATAAATCTAAGTTCTTATGCATGAAAAAGGCTCTTTTCTGTTGATTTGGAAGCTCTACCTTGGAGTTTTGCATTTCTTACCTTTAGATCTCTGGGACTCACATTTTTTGCAAGAATTATAGACATTTTCTCTGTAATTGTAGGAAAATATTTTTATGAGTGTAATAAAATTGTGGTTTACCCCTCTTAATGCCTTTGTATTTGATGTGGATGTTTACCCTCTTTTTTATTTTTTATTTTTATTCACTTATATCTTTCAAAACTATGTATTTTCCTTATATTCATGTATGTGTGATTATATGTGTCTCTTATGGTCATAAATGATCATTTTTCTATTTTTGGTGCATCACCTATTTCATTTTGCAACATTGTCTCTCTCTTAACTCTAGATCTTGGCAATTTTTAGATTAGATTTAGGTAGTTACATTTTGAAGCTATTTAGGTTAGTCTATAGTAATCTAGAATAGAAGGAACCAACCTTCTCTAGAGTTTAGTATCAAGGAGAAATATCACACACCTAGGATACATTCCCATGTTAGCCAAAAGTATTGATCTATCATGATCAAAAACTAAGGTGTTACTTTTGTGCATTAACAGTTTTGGCATGCCTAGTGGGACTAGCTTGAGTTTCCTTAGCTCATTTGATTTTGTTTTCCTAAGATTTGATGTGTATCTTGGTGATATTTATCCTTTGGAGGAAATCTTATACACACCTAGCGACTCTCGAGCTCAATTTCTCTTACTTCAAGTGGATCATTTTCACCCCTTCATGAGAAGATTTCAAACAAGGAAAAGATTAAAATGTGGAGAGTCTTTCAATTATCTGTAGCTCTCACCAAGGAGAAGAAGAAGAAGAGGAATCTCAGAAAAAATAGATCCATCACCTCCAAACACATTCCTATCTACTCTTCCTCTTGATAGGCCTTTCTTGTCATCTTTTATGGTTCTAAGACACATCATCTACATGTCTCACCAAAGAAACCAATATTTTATCACCATTGATACAGGAATTTGTTTGAACTTATCTAAATATGATGATATATCGGTTGCATCTCTTAAAAATTTTCCCTTCTTTACTATAGAATATACAACACCCACCAAACATATCAAATATGTTACAAATATATGCTCAATCTACCATATCACATAATAAAATGTAGCAATTAAATTATTTGTTGCTTCTTTCAAGGGAAAAACTTTGCAATGGTATAGAGGTTTAATATTTAATTCTATTATCACTTATGATGAATAAGGAGAGGCCCTTTATAGGAAATTTGAAGATAAATTAAACTATTTATCTTTGGTGGAGCAGCTGAAACAAAAAAGACGGCACCACATGAGCTGATGTTTGATTTCAATATTATATTTCAAAGAACATGGGATAGAATCCCATAAATGGTAAGGCCTACACCTCGATGTTCCTTTTTATATTATTTGATAGCTATAAATAATGACATTTCAGTCATGATCCAATCCATGAGAGGGAGAACTCTCCCTAATGCTTATGATATTTCCATTAGGATGAAGAATAGTCTTAATCAAGTTGGGAAAATTACACCAAGGCCTCTAAAGCCTATTTCCTAGAGGTAGGATCATCTATGATTTATCAAACACTTGATTTAGCTCCAATCTGAACACCAAGTAGTTATCCCATAAGTCAAGTCACTACTTCTCCAAGTACCCCTAATGAATTTTAATTAAAAGAATTTTTGAAACAACTGCAAAGCTTTAGCAATGAGTTAGTAACCTTGAAAAGTCAACACATATAGCATTTCAAACCTTATCAGCCAAAAAACCCTCCTTATCATCCCAGTGAACCACCATACTAATAAAATCCTCAAAATTAAGGCCAAATCCCCCATGTAAAACCATACAATCCTAATGCAACAATCTCATTTAAAGTAATGGTTGTAATCCAAAATGATCTAGTACAAGATTATGAATGGTGTTTTCCTTGCAACCAACCTCAAAATCTAGCCACTTTCCCAAATGGCATTCTAAACCAAGCATTAACGGTACAACATGCTTATTCCTGCCAAGTTACATCACTATAAGCACCTCTACCACAAGATGTTTCTCTAGAGTTGTCAAAGGATGCTTTGTTTTTTAATTAGAAAATGGATGAATTTTGTGAAATGAACCAACTTCAGGATTATAATCAATTTTCTTCTTTAGGTATAGCAAGTAACACTAGGTCCAAAAGGAGACAAATGGAAGTAAACTCTCCATCTCCTACTACAACGATTTTGTATCTCAGAGATAGACAACCTCTGGACTCAAATAGAATTCGGGCTTCATCGAGTAATCCATGAAATCTAGAAATTCCACAATACACTACAAACCCACAGAACACTATGAATCCATGTAGAAAATAATTTTCACATACCAAGTAAAACCTGTAACTCAAGGCTAATTCATGAAACATAGAGACCCCACCATCCACATAGCTTCCACAAATATGACATACAAGGATAGAGAATTTCACTCCTCTATTGTAAAAATCCAAAGGTACACCCTTAAACATTCTTGATAAAATGAAGAAGACTAATGTGAACATTTCAATTTGGGAATATATAGTTATTCTTAGACAAAGATATATTTTACAAACCATCATCGCTGATCTCTCCATTTCAAAAGAATCATTAAAAGAGTAGGCTAAAGTTTTGCTTACTAATGCATCTCAATCAAAGGAGGATTATCCAAGTAAGAGTATGAAACCACAACCTTTTTGCATATCTCTGATTATTGGAAATCACTTTATTCATAATTGCATGGTTGACTCAAGAGCCAATAACTCAGTTATGTCCAAATTATAATAGACCATCTTAGCTTAAAATATAAACCTCTCTCTTAAGATGTGGTTTAGTTGGATGGAACATCAGTATGAATTGTTAGAGTTATTAAAAATTTAATCCTAACATTGCATTCATGCCCCAACTTCTCTATTCCTCAGGATGTTTTCATTATTGACCTTCCTCCATTCTTTGTTTTGTGCCACTCTAGATATTTTACAACTAAATTTAGAGGGTACTTATCATCTGACTCGCCTCACATGTTTTATGGACCAGGTATGGTACCAAAGCAACTTTAAGGTTAGAACCGATGACCACATATCATATTGAGCCTTATGCACCAAGTGTGATCAATACAAATTGCTCAATATTTGATCAAGAATACCACCCAATTTCACAAGAAATAAACACTCAGGTTGAATTTATACCAGATTTATTGCTTGGTATATGGGGAGTTGAATGTCATGATTTTGACCTTTTCAAGTAGATAGAAGATTTCATTATAGGAATTTATGTTTACATGATAAGGATTCACCTATTCCTAGTAGTGCAAGCCAATGAATATGATGATGGCATTTATAAAATGTTCTTTGATGGATCTAGGGGTAAACAATGTGTGGATAGAGGAGTGGTGCTTGTATCTCCCATGGGTGTAAAGTATTTATATACTTTCAAATTTCAATTTAGTTTCTCTAATAATTTAGTTGAGTATAATTCCCTTATCCATGCTCTAGAATGGAAAATAAGGAAGAGTGTTAAAAAATTTCAAACCTTTTGTAATAGTGAGTTAGTGATAAACCAAGTAAGAGGGTTGAATTCATCCAAGAATGATTTATTCAAATCTTACAAACATAGGGTATGGTATCTTGTAGATGAATTTGAAGCATTCATTATCCACTCTATCTCAAGAAAATAAAATGAATCAACTAATAGGGTAGTAGTAGTTGGAGCATAATCTGATGTCCTTGAAAGTATCAAAAGAGAAGAGATATAATAATACATTAAATCGATTATCAAACTTGTTGTCCCATAAAATAACACAAGTTGGAAAGTAATTGAGAGTGACCAGAAAAATATCAACTTCATAAAAGAATAGGATGATTTTTCATCAAGAAATCAAGATAAATTGCAACAAAAATATGGAGAGTGTAGACACTAAATAATGAACTTGGGTACATTTCTAGATCCTAAACACATACTGGCATTCATATGATTCCTAAGCAAGAAAACTAGTAATTGATGATTGTCCTTGACATATTTTCTTTATTTCTTGTTTCTTATTTGGTCTTACACACCCCCTGCCAAGTCGGTATTTTAATTATTTATCTTTTATGGCTCCAAACACCAGTACCCATCCAGGACAAGAGCACCCAGTTGCCCATGTCTTCTCCAAGTGCCCCTGACCCTTTTCCATCTCACTCGCTTCTTTTGGGTCTCTTTTATCTTTTAGGCATCTTTCTCACTTATGGGTTAGCCTTCCAGTTTCAATTACAAAACTTAAACAAGGGAATCAAATAAATACATAGTTATGTGTTCAAAATCAAGGACCAAGATCTAAGAATTATTACTATCACCTAATATTGCACTCAAAAGGCACATAAACAACTTCAAAGAATTAATTTTCTATTCAATCAAGGGATAAGGCACTACATTTTTTGCATACACTACAAAAGAAGGGGAAGTCCATTTCACCATCCAAACATTCTATTTGCATTACTACAACTAGATACAACCTGATATCAAGTGCACTTACACAAGGGCATCCTAGGAAACAATTCTTACACACAGTCACCAAAACTACATGGAGTTTGATATGTAGTGAAAGGATCAGTTGTAAGTTCACTCTCGAGGTGTCAGAGTCCGTCTGACTCCCCATTCTTAATATTTATTTTTTTGGATTTAATGTGGTTTGTGGTATTTTACAAATGATATATGTTTTATAGGTTATAGGTACCCTTGGCAATAAAAGAGCGACACACAGACAATCAAAAGAGAATATTTTTGACATAGTAAAAATTAGGTTCTGACCATTTTCACAGTCACGGGCTCCCAAAAGAATTATTTAGTGCCCTAACTCCCCTACCTTGCCGAGGGTACCTGTGTATGGCCACATTCCTTTGGTATATAATTTTTTCTAAGCATTTATGACACTGCTCACTCCCTATCCAGAAAATTTTCCCAGTCTAGAACACCTCCGATTAAAGCGTAAATCAGCTAATTCATTTTTTATATATATATATATATATATATATATATATATATATATATATATATATATATATATATATATATATATATATATATATATTTCTTAGGGTTTCATACTTACTTGCTTATTTTCTTGGGTCATATTATACTTTTCAGTAGTGTATCATAGTTTACATTAGTTAATCTGTAATTCAGGTTTAATAAAATCTATATTTTTATTAAATTATTTTATTGAACCAGGCCATTCAAACCCTACCTTTTGAGAATGTATCAAAATCTATCTCCTTCTTTTGAATTCATGTATAAATCTTCATATCCTTCTTTTATTCCAACCAAGGTTTTTTTAATGACTACTATTGCTTTTGATTTTATATGAGTTCATACTCATCATCCTCCTCACTTTGTTAATCTAATATCTGATCTGACCATTAATGTAGTCACCACCCACCGCACTTGTCCTCGTATGGTTCCCCCCATTTATTTTCCACCACCTATCACCTTTGTAGTTCCTACCACTACCTCTAAGGGTTATGACTTCATAGATCAACTTAAGAATACACCAACAAAAATCTCTCTTTATTATATATTTGTTGGTTTTTTATTTAGCACGTTTATAATGACCCATAGTCAAGGGACAACAAGTCCCTCCTCTTATGGGAGAGATTCCCTTATTGAAATCAAACAACAAAAATTACACACAAATGTACAACTTTCATATTAATGAGGGCCTTTGATACCTTGAAATATGAAACTAGATTATCAATACAAAATAATAGAAGTACTAAGCAACAGGAAGAGTAGAATGTAACAATACTTTTAGGAGATATAGATAGCAAAAAATAACCTTATACGTACTGAGAAAAGGAAATACATAACATAATTATTCACATTCAATCATAAGATATTATTCCATAGACATAAAGTTTCTTAACATTAAATATTAATGATTCATGAATTTCAGATGAGCAAGAAAGGATAACTGATGAAGATAGAGACAAGAGGAAAAAATTTCAGTATTGATTGCTTTCAATTCTATTTACACTTCAAAAGTATCAAAGTTCCCTTTAATATGAAATTTGTACATTTGCATGTAAGGTTTTTTTTTTGCTTTCAATAAGGGATCCTCTCCCATAATAGGAGGTACTTGGTGTCCCATGGCTGTGGGTCATTATAAACACGCTAAATAAAAAACCAACAGTTTTTAGCGACTCTACTAGGGATGACTTGACTTGGAATAGAGAAACAAGGCAAGGTCAAGAAACCAAGAAGAACTCTATGAAGAAAAGACCAATACCTTATCCATTGGGCAAATAGAGTCAAAGGGAAAAGCAATACAAAGGACAACACATAGAAGGGAAAGAGAAAAAAACCAAAAGGAAAAGACCAAAAACCAAACACTGTACACGATATACAGAAGGACTGCCTAGTCACCTAGGACTTGAAAAACTTCAAATATTTCCCACTATAAGGAAGTGGAAGAGAAGATCCATCCATATAATCCAAGTAGAAATAATTTTCACTAGCAAAGTCTCTAATTTTCAATGGACCAAGCCAAAGAGAATCAAACTTACCATGGCTCCCACGAGGTTCATGTCTTTTGTCCCATAATAGAATAATGTATCCTACTTGAAAATATTTGGGTCTAGCCTTCTTATCAAACAAAGATTTTACCTTCAGTTGATGAGCTAAGATTCTATCAAATACTTGCATCTTATCTTCATCCAACTTGTGGAGATACATGATCCTTTTGTCCAAGGAACTGATGAAACTTGAATCTTCAATAGCCTTCATTAAGTGCAAGGCTGGTAATTCCACTGTTACTAGAAGCTGAGATTCAACACCATAAACCACTTGAAATGGAGACATTCCAATTACTCTTTTGGGTGTAATTCTATCTTCCCAGAGAGCATCATAGAGCTTCTTGTGCCAATTCCTTTGATATTCATTAACAAGCTTCCGAATGATGGCTACCAAATTCTTATTTGTGGATTCTACTTGTCCATTTCCTTGAGGGTAATAATCCTAAGAATGCCCAAGGGAAATTCCATAACCATAACAAAAATCCATCATCTCAGAAGAAGAAAAATTAGAAGCATTATCAGTCACAATTTTTTTTGGTATCCCAAACCTTATCAAGATGTTCTCCTTGATGAAATTACACACCACCTCAAAACTAGTGCTTTTGACTAGAGTAGCCTCTACCCACTTTGTGAAGTGATCTATAGTAGTTAGCACATGACTATGTCCAGCACTAGAATGTGAGTTGATGGTCCCAATGAAATCTAATCCCTACTGTTGAAAAGGCTCATCAATTATTACCGGTTTGAGTGGTAAAGCAGTTAATTTAGGTCTCCCAACAAAATTTTGATAGGCTTCACACTTCCTTACCCATTTTGATGCATCTCAAAATAGTGTAGGCCAATAGTACCCTACACAAAAAATTTTGTGAGTGGTGATAGCGGAAGAGAAGTGCTCCCCATAAGCTTGATCATGAAAATCTGAAAATAAATTCTTCTATTGTTCTTTGTCCACACACTTAAGGAATCTTTTAGCAATGTCTCGCTTGAATAAAGCATTTTCCCATAATACATACTGTGTAGAACTTAGCTTAATATCTCTCTTTTCCTTGGCACTCAAGTGAGATGGACATTCTCCATAAGTAAGAAAATGTGCAATATCAGTATACCACTCATCTGTTGAACTAAGAAAGAGCACAACATGAGTCTCAATTTCTTCCTCGTCATCTCCTTTTACAATAATTTCACATAAGCCTTTACCCCGTACTAAATTTGTTAGCTTAATATCAAGTTCATACTCTTAAAATTTTGCTACCCAATTACCCCTCTTGGTTCTAAAATCCTAGTTTGTAATAATAGACTTAATAGTTGTATCAGGCACAAATACAATAGAGTAAGAATTAAGGATATAAAAATGAAACTGTTTGACAGCTTTAACCACTACAAAATCATGTTTCTCCCTCAAAGTATACTTCAATTCATGGGTTTTCAAAACATACCTCATGAAGGAAATCGGAAGTTCATGATCCTCATAATTTTTCTAAGTTAGTATAGTAGCCAAGGTACTATTTGTGTCATAGCAATAGATAATAAAATCTTTGTTGAAGTCAGGAATGCTAAGATGGGAGTTTTAGCAATAGCTTCCTTCATACCTTCAAAAGCTTATTTTCGTTTAGGATTCCAACCAAAATTTTCCTTTCCTTTCATCATGTGAGAGATACTCGTAGTTAGCTCTACAAAATAAGGAATGAACCTCCTTAATAAATTTATCTTACCAAAGAAAGAGTGAACACTTTTTTTTCTTGTGGGAAGAGGAATATGCTAAATTCCCTTAACTCTTTTTGGATCTATCTTAATTCCTTCTTTGGAAACAATATGCCTTAGCAGCTTACCTTCAGTAACACAAAAGACATAATTCTTAGGACTAAGAGATACTCCATGCTCTCTACATTTCTAAAGGACCGTTTCAAGATGTTTAAAATGATCTACTCAAGTTTTAGAGAAAATAGTCAAATCATCAAGGTATATAACAATACATTTTCCCTTTAGACTTCCAAAGGCTAATTCCATTTCTCTTTAAAAACTGGCACCAATATTGATAAGGCCAAATGGCATTCTCTTGTAGGCTAAGGTGCCCCAAGGAGTAGTAAAAGTAGTCTTGTGTTGATCTGGGGTGCTGACTTCCACCTGATTGTATCCAAAAAAAACCATCCAACATGGAAAACATTAGAAAACCTATGACTACCTACAAAAATTGATCCATCATGGGGAGGGGATAGTTGTCTTTGAGAGAATCCTTATTTAAATTCCTGAAATCCACACAGATATGAATCTCACCATTCTTTTTCCTTACTGGTACAATGTTGGCAATCTATGTTGAATGATGTCTAGGAAAAATAATCTTTACTTTCAGTAATTTATGGATCTCTTGAAATATAGAATCAAAAATATTAGGATTATATTGCCTTTGCTTCCACTTGAAAGGTTTGATCCTAGGTATCAGAGGAATGTAGTGTTGCATTTATTTTGGTTAAAACGCTTTGAGATCATCATATGAGTAGGCAAGAATGTCGGCATACTTTCTTAATAAGTTTATTTATTTCTTCCTTTCTTCTTAAGTACAACATTTTCCAATATTCACCATTTTTGGTTCATCGTTACTTCCAATTTTAATCTTTTCATACTCCGTAGATTGACGAGCCACTTAAGGATCTTTGGATCTAATATACCTATCATGTTTATCAAATAGATCTTCTAGACTTAGTAGCCCTTTAGGTATCTTGTTTCCCTTTCAACTTAATGCAGCCATCCTGATCCATTTCTTCATTAGAGGGTACATACTCTCTAGGATGAGTCTTACTTCCTTCAAAATATAATTGATCAAAATTATCTTTAAGCTCAAAGAAAGAGATCAAGTGTTGATCATCATTGAAAAATTTCCAGTTCCATGCATTATCCGGCACACTAGGCCTATGGATCGTCTCAATGGAAAAATTCGCTTGAGAGAAATCTGGATGAGGAATCAACAAAGATCCTGAGATAGCTATAGAATCAGCTCTAGTGTTCTTTTCTCTTGGAACAACTTCAATGGAGAAAGCATCAAGAAATTCAATGTAATCCCAGAAAATATTTATATAATGTTTTAACCTCCTATTCTTGACTTGGAAAAGGTCTCTAACCTGTTTCACAATTAAATGCACATCACCATGAGCACAAATATTCTTCACTCCCATTTCTTTTTCCATGTTCCATCCAAGGATGAGAGCCTCATATTCAGTTGTGTTATTTGTATTTTTAAAGTAAAGCTTAAATGAAAAAGGATGAATCTTCCCTTCTAGAGAGATTACCACACCAACTCCCGAACCAGCTAAAGAACAACTTCCATCAAATTCTAAAGTCCAAATGCCATTAGGATCATGAATCACTCCTTTAGGAAGTTTTTCCTCATCTTCTGACATGATCATATAGTTACCATGCCCTATATCTTCATAGAGTATTTGTTCTTTTGTATCATCAGTCTTTTACACTATGTACTCAGTTTGTCTCTCTGGTATAAGATTTTTCAATTTTCCATTGACTGAGATGAGAGCCTGTGACCAGTCCATTTAGATTTCACCTCATACTTCTTTGCAAAAGTTTCTACTAATAACATACCATATAAGGGAGGAATATCAGCTACTAGAATAGTGGCTTTGACCCTTTTCTTTGGAAAAGCAGTGAAGGCTACTTGTGCATCTTTAATCCTTCCAACCAAAGGTACTTCTTTACTCTCTATGGAGTAACAAGAACCAAAAGTACATGTTAGAATCAAGCCCAAAGCATGAGATACTTTTGCAAGCATTACATTATCTGATGCTCCTAAGTCAATGACACAATTACTGAGTTTATGGCCAGCTATGAGAAGTGTTACATAGAATGGTTTAATTTTCTCATTAGGTGAAGTGACTGCAGCTACAAGACTTGGTTGGGAGAAGGGGGAGTGGGTAAAAGACCTTTATAATTATTGGGTGAAGTTTTGAATTTGGAATTGACAAAATTTACTACTTTAGCAAAAGCATTTGGATGAGTCTGGTAAAATATTACTTCTAAAATTTGGATCTTTGTCTTCTTAAGGTGGTCAATGATATCAAAAGACCCAAAGGTGGATGAGGCATCATTACTAGGAATAGGAGAAAATTTTGATTTATTAGGTTTAGGAGGTGAAGGACAAGAATCTTTGGAAGCAGAGGTAGAAGGATAATAATTACCATTACTTACCTTTTATGTCAAGGTGGTGGGAATAGGGGCTCCTCTTCTTGCAACTACTGGGATAGTTATAGGAAATTCCTTGAATTTTTTAGCAAACTACATCACTTTTTCTTTTCAGCTCATTTTCTCATGAGTCATAATAGTATATGACTCACTATTCATATTCACCACTACTTCATCATATTCATCTTCATCATCAATACCTTCAGTAGTGAGGAAATGAAGTTGAGATTCACCAAGCTCCTCTTGTTATTCATCAATCTCCTCTTCTAGTTCTTCATAGTCTTCATTAACTTCCTCATCATCGGGTTCTTAAACTTCACAAGTTACATTGACCAGAACCTTGATGGGTGGGCCTTCAATTGCCAATCTAGTCTAAGAAGAGGGTAAATAGTTCCTAGGCTGAAAATTCTTTCTTAGAATATCTTGGTAAGGAGTATGTTGAACCAATTTTTTCTTCATAGTAATGAGATCATTTGCAAATTTATACACTAACTGATTAGAGTTAGCTCCTAGGGAGGAAGAAGAAGATGTTTTAGACATGGAGGATTCTCTTTTCAATTTTCCACTTATGTTCAAATAATCCTCAGTAGTGATAGCCAATCGTTGATCAGCCTCCAGATTCCCGAGGTTAGATCTCCTTAATGTATAACTTAATTCAGGTAATTGGGCATTGAGGAAGAAGAACCTCTAAATTTTATCTATAGGACGGGTGTTCTATGGAATTTTATGAATTAGCTTGTTGAATTTTGCCACAAACTCTCTCATAGGCTTGTACGGTTCCTTCTTGGTATCAGATATTTGATCTAAAAGAGCATGCACATCTTTAGCAGGTTCAAAACATTACTCAAACTGAGTTGTCATGGTGGCCCAATTAGTAATCAACCCAACAAGGAGATGATAAAACCAATCAGCAACATTTTCTTGTAATGTTTCCATGAAAATATTGATAGAGAAGTCTTCGTCTTCAAACCCAAGAATCCCACATGTAATAATGAAGGTTTCAATGTGTTCATCTGGATGCACTTTCCCATCATCTCAAAATCTAAGAAAACTTTTCATGTTACCCCTAGGTAGCTCATGTAATGGCTAAGGAAGATTAAGAGGCCCAACCTATTGTCACCAAGGAAAAGGTTCGGTCATCTTTGGGAAGATTGACTATAGGGGAAATGTTACTCCAGCCAATACTAGAGCACAAAGGTTAGGACTGAGTTGTTCTTGAGGAACCCTAACTTTAACAGGAGGTGTGCTTGTAGAACGAGTTCTTTTGTTCCTTCCTTCTGGAAGACGAGGGAATTTTTGTTTCTCTAGAAGTTGAAAATGGGAATCTTCTACCCCGATATATTTCTTCCCATGTGTATACCATAGAGTCCCCAGACTGTAAAATAATCTTGAAATTGTCTTTTAGAAAGAAATATGTTGGAAACATAATCCCCAGTGGAGTTCAAAAAATTTTGGTTTTTTTATTTAGCATGTTTATAATGACCCACAGTCAGGGGACAGCAAGTCCCTCCTCTTATGGGAGAGATTCCCTTATTGAAAGAAAACAACAAAGCTTACATACAAATGTACAAATTTCATATTAAAGGGAACTCTAATACTTTTGAAGTGTAAATAGAATTGAAAGCAATCAATACAGAAGAATTTTCCTCTTGTCTCTATCTTCATTTGTTATCCTTTCTTGCTCATCTAAAATCTGTGAATTATTAATCTTTTATGTTAAGAAACTTTGTGTTCTTATGGATGTGATTTCTAGAACTTTGTGTCTATGGAATAATATCTTATGATTGAATGTGAATGATTATGTTCTGTATTTCCTTTTCTCAGTATGTATAAGGTTATATTTTTCTATCTATAACTCCTAAAAGTACTGTTACATTCTACTCTTCCCATTGCTTAGTTCTTCTATTCTTTTGTATTGATAATCTAGTTTCATATTTCAAGGTATTATAGGTCCTCATTAATATGAAAGTTGTACATTTGTATGTAAGCTTTCTTGTTTTCTTTCAATAAAGGAACCTCTCCCATAATAGGAGGGACTTGTTTTCCCCTGACTATGGGTCATTATAAACATGCTAAATAAAAAACCAACAATATTGCATAGTGCTATCAATTTTTTTCATACATTAGAGTTTTCCCTTCATTCCATTCACATTGAAATTAATACTTCACCTATTGCATTTCCTCACCTCATTCAATCCCTCAAAAATTTACCACATGTTATATCTTTTAGTGATGAGGATATCCATCCTTCTTTTGATGATGATCCATTTGCACCTTTTCTTATTACTGCTAGTATTAGTGTTATTTGTATTATGTGTTCATTAATAATGGATCTGTTATAAACATATGTGCTCTCTCTCCTCATGAAAATAGGAATTACTGACTCTAACATCCTCTTTTTAAGACTTCAATAACAAGGGAATTTTTTATTTGACTTTATGCTTCACGATTTAAATACCCATATATTTAAATCCAACATAAACCTTAATGCAATCCATTTCTGATAATTGTAATAAACCATGTGCATCTGCATGAGAGGAAATAGATTCTACTCAATCCCTCTCAATGCTCTTTACGATCCAATAAATTAAATGTATCCTTTGGTCTTTCCCTTTTTAGGATATGATAATTAAGTGAAGCTCTCTAAGTGTCTACCTAGGTTCTACTACACAATCCCACCAAGCATCTCTTAACTTAGATATTGGTGAAATCACGACATTGTAATCAGTAGCTTACACTAGTTTTCGTAAAGTTTCAGAGTCATGTATGTCATGCTAAATCCCATGATGGCACACTTGTCATTGGGAACTTGTCATCTCACCTTCATCACTTATTTGGTTATAAGGATTAGCAATCAATGGTGTTGTAAACAACTACAAGTCTTATACAAGGTATAAATCTGAATTAACCTGCAAGAAGGCGTACCTTTATGCCATCCTATGATGCCTATGGGAAATTAAGTGTCTATGTAACAATTTGCATCATTACTAGACCACTTCCTTTCCTGTAGCCATCACTAGTTGGCATCAGAGTATGTATTCATGAGGTTCAATTTGCCTTTGTATCTCTAACAAGGCTTGTACTTAATGCAATACCAAATCAAAATTCATGGTCTTTATGAGGTAACTTAGTACAGATGCTAAGAGCATACACTATCAAAATAACGACTACCGTCATTAAATAGTTATACAACCATGTAGCCTATAGTGATTTGACCCGCCAAGGGTCCTAAATTGGAACATTGTATCTTAATGTTTCAAAGTATTAATTAAATCACAACAGGTTAGCCTAGGTCTCACGACACTTTCACCTTGAATGAGTCGTAACTAAGGTCCTATCACAAATTGATCCAAGGATATTTTAGTTTTTCCAAATTTGATTATTTACTATAGTAATTCTCATGCCAGTAATATCCTTTACTAGATCTAATGTCAATAAATTATCAAGCGATTCAAGTTGCACACTATCACATTACGGTTATGACTTAGATAAATTGGTCTTCCAAATATAATCAATTATATTGTGAGAGAGTTCTCATTTCATATCTTAGTTATAAATTTTAAGTTCACTTTATCTGCCTATATTTATTAGCATACATATCCATAAATCACTTTTATAAAAGTATCCAAGCATATTTACCTTCACTAAAAGACTATGGATTAATAACTTAGTTATTAGGAATAACTCAAAAGTTACTTATACAAACATTCCTTAATGACTTGTTCTTTTTGTATAAATGAATATAATTCAGTAATCACAAGACATGATACATAAAATACCTAGATCAAAATATAGTATGAATTCATTCTTTCCACAAGCATTCAACACTTTATTGTCAATTACAAAGTTGACCATGCTAAGCAATTCATTCAACTCTCTAACATTCAAGATAGAAACCAACTATATGAGTTATGTAGAACTATATTTCCTTATACTTAGGCTTGGTATATAAGTATCATACATGCATCTACCTTCTTAAAAGAATGCAAAAAGGCTAATTCATCAATCAAGACACCTTTCCAATCAATGTGTTATAACAAATATACTAACTTTATTGCTTTCCTGGAGTAGGTATCAACTCATGTTCATCAAATTGATCATAAACCTTTCTTTAAAATAGTTACAATAAATGGCCAAGGGCATTTCTCATTTCTATATAGAAGTAATTCAATTAAGAATATAATAATCAATTATTCCATTCATCTCTCCTCAATCAAAAGAATAATTGTAACTTTATACTTCTTCCTTCTTTTCACAAATTCCATCTGCAAAATTGTTAGCATGTGTCATTTCATGTGAAATGAGCATGATAGGTACTAAATCTTAAGAACTACATGCTCTAACTTAATACTTTCATAAAAGGAACACTTCTTTTAAGTGAAATTATCCTAAGGCTCAAGAAAGTACATAACCCTTATGATCATGCCACAAGAACATCATAAATGAAACCATCTAAAGAAGATAAGTTAACTCGTGAAAATCATTTAAGTAAATAAAATATAATTTTAATTTAAGTACACAAAAGTGCTCCAAGACAATTACAATTGATCCTAATCAATCATTTAAATATAAGTAAAATATTTAATAAGATTGCAGTCATATAAGCCCATACTTATATGACTGTAATCTTCTATCTTTCTAATAAGGTTTATACAACTTACTCAGTCAAGCTATATTCGACAAGAGCATACAAAGTAACGATTATAAAAGACAACCCTATATAATATAGATAGTTCAACTCATTGTAGTAGATAAATGAGTTTCAGTCATTTATACTTCCAACAAGTTCATTTTAATTAGGTGCCCCTTAGTAAAATATCAACTTCCAAGTAAGGATCGGTTCAACTAAACTTGAACTAATGAGTTATTAAATTATACTTCAACATATTATTTGAACATATTTATTAATCAAGCAACTACAGACACTAATGGAAAAATCAATCCCAACATATTATCTCCAAAAAACCAATTAGAAATGGATAGTCATCGACTAGCCCAAGCCATAAGGTCACTAGCCTTAATAGAACTACGTAATCTAAGGAACTAAAACTAGGTGTTGCAGTCACAAAATAGTTTAAGTAAACAATATGTTTACTCATTCAAGCATCATTGTTGCATTCTAAGGTCTTCCATTATAATGAACCTAACTTGGTTCTATATCATTTAATATCATCACTAAATAATCAGAGCCAAGCTTGATATCAACTTCTCCTAGATTATATCAAATGTCAAGAATTAGTATTTGGCATTCTAGTCATTATTCTCTTCCAACTAAGCAATAAATTAAGACAAAATGATAAAACCGTTCACCCAGAATGAGCCCAAGTCTCTTATAAAATAACAACCATAACAACTTTAATCAAACCACAGCTCCATTCCATATTTCTCAAGTGTATAAGGTTAGACCCAATAGAACATATTCACAATGTAAAAATAATGGAGGAGGTAGGAACAATAATAGTCAAGTATCGGTAAGTTCAGATTACCCAAAATGACTTGAATTTTAAGTTACAAGGTGTCCATACAAGGAATCAAAGTAAAATAAGGATTTCAAATAAACTAAAATTCTTAGAATCCTCAAATGGATGTGGTTTAACTTTCTAAAAAAAATCAGTACCATTTTAAAGTGTCAACCTAAAAAGAGTATTTCATTCGAACACCCAAAATAGTTTTTGCTTCCAACAGTGGAGTTTGATAAAACTCACACGGAATCAATCAAACAAAATACTATTATCATAAGACAAGTCAAAAATAAATTCACTTTCAAACATGTATCTCCTAAATTCAGAGTTATACAAAGCTCAAAGTCAGTATTATGAATACCCAGGAATAGAAAATCTATTCCAACATAACCCCATGTAGAATACCTATTTCTGTGACTTTGTTGCTTTTTTGTTTTATAGATATCTTTTGTTTCTTATTTGTAATTATCTCTTTATTACTGATGGACTTTGTAGTCTATCTGGATTTTGATCCTTTTTTGTTGCATCTTTATAGTTATATCTGGTTGTTGAGCCCTTTTTGGAACATGGTATAGTCCCTTTAAAACTATTTACCAATGATAATAAAAAATCATGCAAATCTTGGATTAATCCAACAGAGATGGGTAATATTCAAACAAAGTTACTTTGCTATGAAAATCACAAACACAACTATACAGGCTTCCATATTACAAAAAATGACTCATCATAATTATTTCTGAAGTCTTTTAAGTTATAGTCAAGTACATGAAACCAAAAATCATGACACATTATTCTGAATCATTCACAGTCATGCATACAAAAGCAGTAGTCAATCTAATCAACATGCAACTAGATCAAAGTAATATCCCATAATACAACCATACAATCAAATAATGATACAATACATCAAACTCAAAACCCGAGAGAAAAATTTCATTCAAGAGTAGAGTTATTTTCATGAAAAAATTAAACATAGAAAATATTATAATGAGTTAGATCTTATCATGTCTGGTAGAGGTCCTAAATTTCTTCTTCAAGCTCCTAGGATTCCTTTCCAAGATTTCATGATAATCTCCATAAAAAATTCAAAATTGATTCCATATAAAACCCTCCATCTCAACCTCATTAATATTTATAACCTTTGCATTAATTTCTTCCATTATTTTATCCATACAACTGTTGGATCCAAATTTAACCAAAAAAAACAACCAGTTTGAAAGCTAGCATGCTTACACACAGATCCAATTAGCTCGAATGAGAAAAAATGAAAATAAAACAATACTCACTTCTTTTCCCCCAAAATCTGTTGTGTTTTTCCAAAGGTGGTTTTAGGGATTCATTTAATGCCATTTATAATTGTATTAAATGCCAAAAAATCCCACCACTACCAGTTGCCAACAAAATTAGGCTTAGCAAAACTTTCCAATGAACTTCCCTTCACTAATTATTAGTGCTAGATTTGGCGTGCATGACAAGTTGACTAAGTCTCCCACCAAAATATGGTGGTGAAGTTCATTAAATTCCACATTTAAATTTGCAAGTACGTGGGAGGTGGAGCCATGTCATCAACCTTACCACTTAACCATGCCTTATTAATGCCAACCATAGTTAGGTTACGGGTTAGGACTTAGGTTTCCCCTCCCTTTAGGGTAAAATATTATTTAATATCAATGTCTCAACTTTAGCTTAGGTTGTTTTATTTAATCAAAAGATCACATGTCTTAGGTCTAGTTTAGAACTTAGGATCCATAGATAGGTTTAGAATAACTAATGTGTCAACTAGTGTGTCAACCTTATTAAGGTTAATATTATTTAATCCTAATGTAAATAGGATAAAGTTTAGGTCCTTAAGTATGTAATCATTACCTTATTACAGGTCAGATTAGGTCCTTATAAAACAACATAAATAACAGTACCCTAACACGTGTCAATCCCACTTATAACATTAAGCGTATTGATTTAATCAAACTAAACATTTTAAGAAAAGGTTACCTCAAGCACAATAAGGTAATCATGCAAAAATTAGATTAGATGCACTGCCACCAGATCAGTAGTAAAATTTAAATTCCAGAAGTAATATCAACTCAAGTAATCACTGAATTAAGGTCATAATCACATATCAATTTAGGAGAATACCTTGGATCACTACAATTGATCCAAGGTGTTATCCTTCCGATATCGATATAAAGTTAGCAATCATTCCAAGACAATAACAATTTTTCCGATTACCAAATCGCCTAATGGTTCCAAAAACATGATTCAAACTTTCACAAGCTAAATTCAACAAGTTCATTCTCAAACCAGACAAGTAAAGATCATGACATTAGTACAATTTTTTCCATATGATTGTTTAATAGGGTATATTTCATCAGAAACGGATACATTTCCAGCAACATGATTTAAGCAGTACAACAGAGCACACACTCAAGAACACAATCATGTGTCTACATTGTCAATCATTCATTATGAAATCAAGTACAAATGTGAGAACAACAAAGGCATTACATACCTCCCCTCTAAAAAGAATCATTGTCCTGATGATTAACTTAGTTTAAAATAGTTTTTTAAAATATAGGTAATAACATATTTTTCAGCCATAAAATTCTTAAATGGTAACATAATTTTTACCAAAAAATCAATTTTTTCAGAGGTTCATAACAACATCAAAAGGTTGTAACAACACTTATTTAAAAAAAAATTTCTCAAATACAACAAAACCATATATAGTTCTTAAATTATATATCTCAAATACTCCAATAATTGACAGAAACATAGAACAAACTATCCAAAAACAAGTTTTCAATATTCTAATTATCCACAAAACATTGTTTTTATCCTTCCTAGATTGTACCAATAATCTTACTGGTATCACCATAATAATTTTTCAGGTTCCGGAGCCTTTAACTCCTTCATTTGTTACTTCATGTTCAAGTTATTGATTTGCAATTTCAGTATGAATCTTCTTTTGTGGATTGTTCTCCTTATTTCTCAAGGGGCAATCCTTAGTGTAGTGACCACTGTCACCACATTTAAAGAAACCAATGAAAGTTATATTCCTTTCAAACATGTTATTACTACCAGTAACATCTTCTTTCCCATTCTTTTTGAAGTTTCCAGCAGTATCCCACCATTATGAGTTTTACTTTTCTCCTTCTTTCCCCAAGGAGTTTTATTTAGTTTATGCTTCTCATCCTTGTGAGTAGCATGAGCTTGGAGCTTTTTCTCCTTCCTAATGGCCTTCTAAAATATTTCTTACATATTTGGTGGCCTATGTACATCAACTTCACCACCTATTACAGGTTTTAAGCCCATAATAAACCTCCTTATGCAGAATTTCTCATATGTTTGGTACTTTGGTACATACTTAAGGAGTTTGGTAAATTTCTCCCAGTACTCAATTATGGTCATTTTACCTTGTTCAAGGTTCTGAAACTCTATCATCTTTTAGTCATAATATAATTGGGGTAGCCAGCGCTGCCTGAAATAGGCCGTAAGCTAGTCCCATGTTATGTTTTCGTAATCTGCACCCAATTCCAATTTTTAGTTTTCCCACCATGAGGAAGGCTCATTGGAGAGTTGATAAGCTCCACATATAGCTTTGGTTTCTTCTGATAAGTTCCTTATTTTAAATCAATTCTCCATTTCATAGAGCCAATTCTTAGCCCCATCTCCCAGTGTGGTACTGTCAAACTTAGGTGGACTAATTATTTTTATGTCTTTTTGACAATTCAGTCGCACAAAGCATGATCTTGCATTCAGAGGTTGATTGGGTACATTTGCATTACTAATTAGCATCTTTATAGTTATTTCTAGCATTTGTATATCCAGTGTGTATGTTGTTTTTAGTATATGGTTGTTCTCAAGATGGTTCACTTTCAGACTCAACATTATTTCCAACCACTTGTATGTTTAAGTACAATAATTTGATCTCTTGTGTCCAATAGAGAAGAAATGAATCTCATCTATCATTTTGAGTTGTAGCTTGCTTCACCACCTAGAGGTTGGTTATTCGTAACTTCTCCCATTGTTCTAATCATTTTCTATTAACAGGAAATTAAACTTTTGTCACTGATGGAATCAAATAAGTCCAAGAGCTCCAACCTTCAGCTCTGATACCGAAACTATAACATCCTCATTTTAAGAACTTCAACAACAAGGGGAATTTTATTTATTTATTTATTTATCTTTATGCTTCACATTTTAAATACCCATATATTTAAATCCAACATAAGCCTATAATGCAATTCTATTTTTGACAACTATATCATTAGCTATATGTTAGATGTATAAGAGTATACAGATCCTTCTTGATATCCCTCTCATCACTTTTTAAGAGCCAATACATTAAATATATCCTTCGGTATTTCCCTTTTCAGGATATGATAATTAAGTGAATATCCCTAAGTTTCTACCTAGGTTCTGCCATGGAATTCCCATATGGCATCTCACAACTTAGATCCTTAGTGAAATCATGACAATAGTGTAATAAGCAACTTACACTACTTGTGTGCACAGTTTCTGAGTCATGCATGTACATGCTCATTCCCATGACGAATACACTAGCCATTAGGAACTGGTCATATCACTTTCATCACTTATTCAGCTATATGGATTAGCAATCAATGTTGTTGTGAACAGCTACAAGTCTTGTATAAGGTACAAATATGGATTAACTTGTAAGAAGACGTACCTTTATGCCATATCATGATGCATATGGGAAATTAAGTGTCTATGTAATGATTTGTATAATTACTAGACTACTTTTTTTCCCGTATCCATCACTAGTTAGCACCTGGGTACATATTCATGAGGTTTAATCTACCTTTTTATCTCTAACAAGGCTTATACTTAATGTAATACCAAATCACAATTTAGGGTCTTGATGAGGCAACTTAGTACATATGCTAAGAAACAATATCCAAATAATGATTATCATCATTAAAAGGATACGACTGTGTAGCAACCATAGTGAGTTGACCCACCAAGGGTCCTAAATTGGAACATTGTATCTTAATGTTTCAAAGTGTTAATTAAATCACAGCAGGTTAGCCTAGGTCTCATGACACTTTCACCTCGAATGAGTCGTACCTAAGGTCCTATCGCAAATTGATCCAAGTAATAACTAGAAGGCTGCTACAAGCTCAACTTCAACAGCTCCACACATTTGAAGGACCATGTGGTAGGTGGAGGGGGTCTGGTGCGTGACCACAGTGGTAGATGCATCGGTTCTTATGCGGGGTCTATTGGTAATCAGTCAAATAATTTATCAGAGGAAAGGGCTATGGTATGGGGTGTTAGGATGTGTAGAGATTTGGGTCTAAAATCCAACATCATTGAAGGTTATTCCATGTGCGTGATTAATTCCCTCAACAATTAGTGTAAAACTAGATGGAAACTCAATAACTTAATCATGGAGGCTCATGGTATCCTTGTATCATTTGATCAAGTGGACTTCCTTCATACTTTCCGCATTAGAAACAATTCTATAGATGCACTTGCCAATAAAGGTACTGACATGGCAGATTTGGTGACATGGTTAGGGACACTTATCCCATGGGGTCATATAAATAATCTCTTTAATTAAGATGTAAATTAGGAGGTGTGGTTATGATGAATCCCTTAGCTCTCACGCTTGGTATTTTGTAAGGACTTTTATTTTTTGGAATACTGGCCATATTCATTTTACTTGGTATTTTTTCAATTTTTTTGAGATGAGTTTGGGAGCCTACGTGTTTGAAGAAGGAAATACTGAAGGATCCATGGGAGGAGATAGGGTTCGAACTGAACCTACCAATTTTCTCAATCTTAAAAATGGCAATGCATTATGTAAGTTATTGTACAAAGGTGGTTTCACCCAGTACATCTGTCAGCTAAAAGGTAATGACCCTACTCTCTCTATTGACTTTTCCATTACATGGATTGATGCGGGTTTAACTTTTAGAGGATTCAAAATCTAGGTGACTAACGAAGCTATCTCTGAGATTATGTGATTGAAAATGTATGGCCTCAAAATTTACAAAGATAAAACTCGTAAAAAATATGAAATTGCTACTTTTTTTTAAGTCGGAGAGAACATCATTGCCTATGTTGATGGTATAGCTCAAACTTTCATGCATGATATATGATTTGATGTATGTCTAGTGATCATGAAATATCTGACCTTAGGGGGGAAGTTTCATAATATCAGCTCTCACCATCAATCTATCTTGAATTTCTTTCGCAGAGACCACACTATGAGCTTAACTTTTTTCCTTTATAGGTATTTGATTTCTACTATTAAGGATTTTAAAAACAAGAAAGCAGACATCCCCCTTTACTAACGTCTGATCCTTTTGCATGTTCAAAGAAGCAAGCCTATCATTAGGAGACTCTGGCTCTGATTAGGAGACTCTGGCTTCTTATCTCAATCGCAGATGCCTTGTGCAGCTTGAAGAAGGGGATTTAGAATCTGGGGGAAAGTTTTAGCAAAAGGGATTAGAATATTTTTGATTGGGAGGATATATTGATGAGATATGAATCCACAGACGATACCATCCTCATTGTAAACAAGAACCTCATTTAGGAATTGAATGACTGCCATCATAAGATTGAATCTCAAAATAGAACTATAAGAGGTATTCAGGAGGATTATGTTATGCAGGAATAGAGGATCTCCTTATTGCAAGATCAGGTTTCCAAGGAGGAGATCAAACCTAACATGAATCTTACGCTAAGCACTTTCGACATTGAGGACATGGATACTACTGAGAGTTCTTGCATGGTTGTGGAGGATACCTAGGTCAAAGAAAAGGAGGAGGTGGAGACCCAAATCAAGAAAAAGAAATAAAAATGTCTTAAGCATGTCATAATCAAGGTGGTTATCAGGAAAGATGGTGGGATGAGCACCAGGGCTCGCAGTAAAGCCATGAAGAACTAATTGTTGGTTTTTGGCTGACCTTTTATTTTTGTTTTTGTTGTTTTCTCTTCTATGGTCTTCTGGCAAAAAAATATGTTGTTTAATATGCAAACTCTTATGGATTTTGGCTTTGTTTTGTGGTGGCCTATCATCAAGTTTTTTTTACTCTTCCTCCATGGCTCTTTGTTTGTTTTTTGTTTGAAATTGGCATCATTTTATAAGGGGTTTTTTTGGTCCCTAATTTAAAACCAAACACTTTTATCTTATCTAAAAAATTGATCCCAGGATATTTTAGTTTTTCCAAATTTCATTATTTATTAAAATAAGTCTCATGCCAATAATATCCTTTAATAGATCTAATGTCAATAAATTATTGAGTAGTTCAGGTTGCACCCTATCACATTGCGGTTATGACTTATATAAATTGGTCTTCCAAATATAATCAATTATATTGTGAGAGAGTTCTCATTTCATATATTAGTTATAAATTTTAAGTTCCCTTTATCTACCTATCTTTATTGTCATTCATATCCATAAATCATCTTTATAAAAGTATCCAAGCATATTTAGCTTCACTAAATGACCATGGATTAATAACTTAGTTACTAGTAATAATTTAAAAAGTTACTTATACAAACATTCATTAATGACTTATTATTTTCTTCTAAATGAATATAGTTCAGTAATCACAAGGCATGATTCATAAAATACCTAGATCATAATTTAGTATTAATTCATTCTTTCCACAAGCATTTAGCACTTTATTGTCAATTACCAAGATGACCATGCTAAGAAATTCATTCAACTCTCTAACATTCAAGATAGAAACCAACTATATGAGTCATGCAGAACTATATTACCTTATACTTAGGCTTGGTATATCAGTAGCATACATACATCTACCATCTTAAAATAATGCAGAAAGGTTGATTCATCAATCAAAAAACCTTTCAAATCAATGTGTTATAACAAATATATTAACTTTATTTCTTTCCAAAAATATGTATGAACTCGTGTTCATAAAATTCATCATAAACCTTTCTTTCAAATAGTTAAAATAAATGGCCAAGGACCTTTCTCATTTCTATATAGAATTAATTCACTTAAGAATACAATAATCAATTATTCCATTCAACTCTCCTCAATAAAGAGAATAAATGTAAATTTATACTTCTTCCTTCTTTTCGTAAATTCTGTTAGTGCAAATCAACAACACCCTCTAGATGTTCTATCTGATTTCTAGTTTGATATTTCAGCATCCAGTATGATTGCACAACATTGAATCTCTTCCCCAAGTGTGGGGCTTGTAAAAAGTGGGAAAATAATCTCCAGATCAAAGGTTGGTTCCTCAACTCCTCTGTTCAAGTGTGCACAACATTTTTTGCAGAGGGTTTACCTATGACTTAATCAAACTTTTCCAAGGGGATAGGGTTGAGAAGATACAAAAAAATAAACCTATTCTAAATAAGGTGATGCACCAAAGGAGTAGTAGACACTTAATACTACAAAACATACATAATCCACAAGAAAATACAGCATAAAACATGCACAAATTTCCAAAATGTAATGAAAGATCAGGAAACAATGATAAACATATGAAAGGATTGAGAAAATTTTAATCACATAGCACACATTATCATTCCAAGTCCAATACAGTGCATTACAATGGCCAAGAGGCAAAAAGAGATGTTGTATTTGCATGAAAAGGTAAAATTTCCACAAATCCACCAAAGGAGGGAGAAAAGGGAAGTTGTAGAGCTAGAAAAAATCTAACTCCTTCAAAAATGAGCCCATTCTGACTTTTACAATGCCCATTTGAACTCAGGAGAGAGAAACACGGGAAAACATGAAAGATGCATCAACCACTGACCAAATGGTATTAAAATAGCATGGGCACCCTCAAAAGTCCATTCCCTGACGTTTTTAACCATGCTGGGAGAGAATGCGTACCCATACTTCATTAAAAAATGGTGGTTGAAATGTCAGTTTTGTTGATTTCCATGTGCCAGAGTGTGTTTTCCAATTATCTCCCTCAAAACTCCACCAAAACATAAAATTGAGCCCAGAATCATGTAGAGAATTTCACTAGCTTTTCATTGATATAAAGAACATGCAAGAATCGAAGTTCTGGGTCAAAAGTTATGCCCCTCTGAAAATTTAGGGCAAAATAGGGCCAAAATGAGTTGGCGGACCGAAAATTTGAAATTTTCCCACTTTTTGCATATGGGAAAATTTCCCCAAAAATCTCCACGCCCCACTACTCTAGTGCCATGTGGCATGATTTGATTGGTTTGCGGGCCATTCGTGCTTCATTTTCCATCGTTTCGGCCTTTAGAAAATTTTCCAAAAATTCTCCGTACCGGCTAGATGACTTAAGGACACGTGTCATGATGTGATTCACCGCAGGCATATTGCTCTCAACTTTTCCATCACTGTTGACCATCTTCCCTGGGCCGGGCACATGTGGTAGAACTCTATTGGACATGTAGGCCTTTGCATGTTCATTTTTTCCTGTGGGATTTCCTTGTATTTTTTACCGCCATGTGGACACGTGGTATAATCCTATTGGCTTGGGCTTTGGGGGGCGGGCTTTTCTTTCAATATTTTCCTCTGATTTTATCTTGGTAGAAATTCCCAACTTTTCTCCTGCACTCCACCTGACCCGAGGACACATGGCTTCTTTCAATTGGTTAGTGGGCTTGGGGGCCGAGAAATTTGTTTACACCAACCTTTGGGAAATTTTCCCAACTCCTTTCCATCAGTTCGACCCCTGAGGCCTCATGGGACACGTGGCGCAATGCTATTGGATTGGGTTTTGGGGGGCAGACCTTCCTTTTCAAATTTTCCAAACTTGGGTGAAAAGAAAAAATTCCTCTCATACCTCTGACCCCCGACGCCTCGGTGACATGTGGCGCTATGCTATTAGATGCGGGCCTTGGGGCCAAAAAATTTGTTTTGTGCCAACCCTTGGGAAATTTTCCCAACTTCTCCCCACCTGGACACATGGCTGCATCTTATTCACTGGCGGGCCCTTTGGTCGAATATTTCCTCTTCTGAACCCTGCCAAACACTAGGTAAAAATTTCAAGTTTACTTCTACCTCCACCCTTCCGAGGACACGTGGCCTCCTCCCATTGGCTCGGGCTTTCCATGGGAAAATTTCCCATTGCGCCAACACTTGGTAAAAAATCCAAAAAAATTATCCCACCTCCCAATTGCTCCGATGCCGACGTGGCGGCTTCTGATTGGCCAATGGGAACTATCTAGGGAAAATTTCCCACAAAAACTCCGCCGAAGCCATAACTTCAAAAATACATGGATTTATGAAGAAAAAATTTACCTTTCTAGAAATTTGAGAAAGAGCTCTATCCAATGGTGCCATTTCCAGAATGTTTTGAGTGCCTAAAAGATAAAAAATTATGACTGAGGCACAAGAGAGGAAATAATGAAGGGAGTTAGCCAAAAAAATGAGCAAGGGGCTCATTTTGGATAACAATTTTGGTGACTCAAGGGGGGTCATCTACCTACTAGATGAAGTTGTCAGTTTCTTGAAGAAATCCATTGGGCATGGAGTCATCAAATTCTTTGCTTTGTACCCCAACTGATTAGAAAAATGCAATGAGAAAGAGGGAGGGTAGAACATCATCTGATGGAGCAAGGCCTGAAAAAAACATTTTCTGGGATAGTAAGCTTGTGCCAAAGCACTTAGGGAAAGAAAAGCTAAACTACAACAAAGAAATGTGCATAAGCACTTGGAGGAATGAAAATCTAAGCTAATATGTACAAGGTGGAGAATTTCCTTCGGTAGCAATGCTTTAGATGGATTCCATTGACTGGAATCTAGAATTCTTCACCATCCAATGTGGAAAATTGGAAAGCATTGTTGTCCTTACACTTTGTGACCATGTAGGGGCCACTCCAAATGGCATCAAATTTTGAATGCTTCCCTGGTTTTACTCTGTTTGCATCCCATTTTAACACTAGATCCCCAACTTGGAAAGATTTGTCCTTGGCCTTTCTATCAAAGGTCTTCTTGATCAAATCTTGATCCTTCTCCATTGTTTGGGATGCCTGATTTCTGATTTCTTGGAGTTCCATAAATTCTACATATCTAACTTCCATGGGTCCAAATTCCAACAACTCCAACTGCTTCATGAGTTCCAATGTTGGCAACTCAAGTGACATGGGAAAAACTGCCTCTCTTCCATAAACAAGCTTGAATTGAGAATTACCTGTAGATCTCTTAGGGGTTATCCTATCAGCCCAGAAGGCTGATTTCAATTTAGTATGCCAAGACCTCTGATTTTCATCAAGAGTCCTCTTGATGATCCTTAAAAAATTCTTGTTTGTAGATTCAGCTTGGTCATTACCCTAAGGATAATAATTTGATTAAGTGCTTAGGTAGATCCCATTCTTGATAGCCCATTCTAGTTACCTTGGACCCAATGAATTCCAATGCTTTATCTGATATTATTGTAGCAGGTATGCCAAATCTGGTTGCTATCCCTTCATAGAAGTCTAGGATGCTGGATTCATTTGCTTCCTTGAGTGCCACTGCCTCAGTCCACTTGGTGAAGTAATCTGTTGCTGTTAGAATCCACTTGTGTCCTTGGCTTGAATTTGGGTTAATGACTCCAATGACGTCCAAACCCCATTGCATGAATGGCTGGTCAACTGAAATTGGATGCAATGGAAGGGCGGCTAGTCTCTCCTTACCTGTGAAGAATGCACAATTCTTGCACCTCTTGATCCATGCATAACAGTCACTGAAAATATTGGGCCAATAATAGCCAGCCCTCATGATCTTGAGAGCTGTCACTCTTGGTGCAAAATGACCACCAGCTGATCCACCATGGAACTCTTCCAACACCCTGTGAATCTAATTTGTACCAATGCATCTCAACAGCACTCCATTCACATCCCTTTTGAATAAAACACCATCAACAAGGGCATATGGGACAGCCTGCAAGGTGAAGTGTCTCCTTTTGGTTTTATTCATCTCTGGAGGGCATAAGCCTGTGTTTAGGAAGTGCATTATGTCTTGGGTCCAGCAAGGAGTGAGGACACCATCATTTTCTTCTCGAGTGCTTCCTTATTCATGGCTGTCTTGCAAGGCCAAAACAACCTCTTTCTCATTGCATGCTTCCGTTTGTTTGTTCAGGACCAACTACTCACACAATCCTTTTCCTCTGACCAACTTGGTGACTTTGATCTCAATGTCATACTCCATGACACGAGTAATCCACCCTACTCTCTTTTCATTCAGGTCTTTGTTGAGGAGGAAGTCTTTAACTCCCACATGAGAAACCAACAATTGAACCTTGTTGTTTGAAACTAGATGCTTAAATTTCTTCAAGCTCCTAATCACTGCTAGAACATGCTTCTCAATGAAGGAATATCTCACCTCATAGTCCTCCAGGCTTTGGCTGAAGAAAGCAATTGGCTGCTCATCATTATCTTTGTTCTGCTGTACCAAAATTACAAAAATAATATCATCACCTCCAAATGCATAGAGGATGAAATCTTTGGAGAAATCTGGGTTAATGAGAGTTGGAGCCTGTGAGATAGCTTCTTTGATTGCTTCAAAACTTACCTTGCCCTCTGTTTTCCATTTGAAAGCTATGCTTTTATTTAACATCTTGGTGATAGGTTTGACTAGGGCTACAAAATTTGGGACAAACCTCCGAACAAAATTTATCCTTCCCAAGAAACTTTGGAGGGCTTTCTTGTGGCTTGGCAATGGTAGTGCACTTATGGCTTCAAATCTTTCTGGATCAATTGCTAATTCTTCTTTGGAGACAATGTGGCCAAGGATCTTTCCTTCATGAGCTAGAAAAATACACTTTTTTGGATTCAAGGATACCCCAAATATTATACACCTTTGGAACACTTGTCTCAAATGAAAGATATGGTCTGCTGCATTTTTTGAAAAAATAGTGATATCATCTAAGTATATCAGCACCATTTTGTTAATCAAATCCTTGAACGCCATGTCCATTGCCCTTTGGAATGTAGCTCCAGCGTTGGACAACCCAAATGGCATTTTTCTATATGCATAAGTCCCCCATTTGGTTGTGAAGGCTGTCTTGAACTGATCCTCTTCCTTCACCATGATCTGATTGTACCTAAATAGCCATCAAGCAATGAAAACCTTTCAGAGCCAGCAACAACTTGTAAAATTTGCTCCATAGAAGGAAGTGGGTAATGATCCTTGAGAGATGCTCTATTCAAATCTCTGAAGTCAACACACAATCTGATTTCTCCACTCTTCTTTCTAACTGGAACCAAGTTGGCTACCCAACTAGAATGCTTGATAGGAAATATGATACTTGCCTCTATCAACTTATTCAATTCTTTTCTCATGAGAGGCTCCATGTGTGGATTGACTGGCCTTTGTTTTTTGCCTGATGGGTTTAGCACTTGGGTCTAATTCAATAGTGTGTTGAGCTAACTTGGGATTGAATCCTTTCAAATCTTCATAGCTCCAAGAAAACACATCAGGGAATTCTTGACAAAGCTGTATGAACTCATACCTTTCTTGCTCAGTTGTCACTTTACCAATTTGGAATGACTTGCCTTCTTCCACCAAGATGGGCACTGAATCTTCTCCCTTGACTTGGATGTTTTCTTTCTCCTTCCTAAATTGATCATTAGGATTGAAAATGGACTCCAAAGTGACAAGTCTCTTTGGTAGTTTGTTGGTTCTCAGCTGTACCACTTGATCACCATACTGTTGTTCTAACTTTTCCTGATTTTTAGCTGAGAACTCAGCCTCTTCTTGCAAGAAATGGATGATTTGTTGATCATTTTCAAACACTTTCCAACTTACATTGTTGTCTAGCACTGAAGGCCTTACAATCACATGAATTTTTGGCTGTACTTTGTCTTTCTTGATGCTTTCAACAACATCAAAGGCTGCTCCAACTGCTGCAAGCCTGTCAGTAGCTTGGTTCTCTTTTCTAGGGATGGATTTGATGCTAAAGCCCTCAAAATCTTCAATGAGGTCCCACACCCTATTTTTGTAGCACTTGAGCAGATCATTCTTGGTAGCATGCTGCCCTCTAACTTGGTTGACAATCAGCTCACTGTCACCAAAGACTTGCAAGTTCTTTATTCCTCTTTTGATTGACCAATGCAATCCTTGTATCAAAGCTTCATATTCAGCAGTGTTATTAGAACATGCAAACTAAAATCTAAAATCTGAATAGTACTTAACTCCTTGAGGTGAAACAAACATAGCTCCCCCTCCTACACCTTGTCTACTTCTTGATCCATCAAAGAACAACTGCCATACCTCATTATCATCCTTGTGGTCTGGCTTGGTGATGCTAGGAATAGGCTGATTTTCTTCATGCATGCAATAGACTCCTAGCTCAGATTCTTCTATTTCTTGATAAGGATCAAAAGCATGCACCTTGCTTGCCCATTCATCAAGAGTCAAATCTGGGATGCTTCCAACCTTGGTGTCAGCTTCATCAGTGCTTGGATAATCTTCTTGATCAAATGCTGAATAGTTGGTATTGATTTGGCTTGGAGTGTGAGGCTCAATGTGAAAGTTTGTAATAGGCTCAGATCTGATTGTGGCTTTGGTTCCATATCTTGTTCTGAACAACATGTGTGACCAATCAGCAGATAAGTAACCTCCAATCTTAGCTGTGAAATCCCTTGACAAACATAGGGCAAAGAGTGGTGGAAGATCTATCACTGAGACATCTTGTAAAACAACAACGTTGGGGCATGCATGCAAAGTAAGACTCAAGTTTTTAATCACTCCTACTGTTGTCACTACTGTCCCATCCAATTACACTACCCCTTTGGATATGACTTCATATTGGAGCCCCAACTGATCAGCTATTTTCTTGGGCATTACTGAACTACTTTCCCCGAGAATCAATCATGCAATTGTGTACTAATTGGTCCCAATGATCAATGAAACATAGAATGGAGGGGGCTTCAACATTTTACCTTGCTATCCTCCATGATTCCCTTCAGGCTGGGCAGCATTTGTGAGCACCTTCTCTTGCATTTAGACTTGTTGGTTTGAAGTTGACCAGTCCTTCATGGCAGCTTGTAGAAAATCTCTCTAGCATGGGATGGATAGTGATTCCCACATTGATATGTTTACATTTGTCTTCTTCATCTAATCAATGATGTTGAATGGAGATGAAGCATATCTCTGCTGCCATTTGGCCTGCACATTCATTCCTTGCACATGGGCAGCAACAACTGGCATATGAGTTGGTCTAGGAGCTGGTTTGGGTGGTCCTTGCATGTTTGGAACTGCATTTTAATTGCCAACAGTTTGTGGAGTGGTAGAAGGTTGTGGATTACTTGGAGCCAATGGCTGTCCTTCACCCAAATTTCTCCTTTTTGACCTTGTGTTGGCTGCAACACTTTGAGAGATTGTTTGATTCATGCCACAAAAGTCTTCTGCCTGCCAGTTTACAAGTGTGGTATCATTTGGAGCTGATTGTTGCTGGGATGTTTCTTGTTGTTGGTTATTTCCTTGACTCCCTTCACCCTCCACACCAGTTGTTACCATTAAGGCTTGATTTAGAGCACCATTGAAACACATAGACTGGTTGTGAGGTTCATTGCATGGGAAACACCAATCATACTCTTGAGCTATGTTTTTTTGTACTGGCACTAGTGCTTTAGAGGAAGATGTAGCATTGGGATTATAGGGCTGAAATGGTCTGTTGGCAGGAGGCCTTGCTTGATTTTGATTTGTAGATGGATTGGGTGGTCTTTGAGGCTGATATGGCTGCCTGTTAGGCTGAGCTTGAGGCTGATAAGAAGGTCTAAAACCTTGGGCTTGTTGCCTCTTGAGTGTAACCAGCTCATTACCTAAATTTTGTAATTGCTTCATGACTTCTTGAAGTTCATTTGAGGCACTAGAAGATGAAGTAGAAGCTTCATTTGAACCCTGATTTCTAGGAGTGGGAATAGGAGCTAAATTAGGCGCTTGACTAGTTCTTGGAATTTCTAAACTTGGATACAATGGCATTGGAAGGCCTAGGAGCTAGCTTACCAGCTTGAATCAGAGCAGTTTTCAGCCCTAATGGCAATGCTATAAGCAACATGGATAGTTGTGCCTCCCATGGATTGAATTAACATAAAAATATCAGAATTTAAAGCTTTAAGGTAATATAGAAAAGCACCTTCTACTGTTGGCCTTACTTCCATTGGAATTCTCTCCCAAGTCCTTTGAAATCTGAAGTTGAAGTCAGTCACCTGCTCATTGGGAGCTCTCTTGATAGTTGTCAATTGTTCCAAAAGGGACAAGTTATCTCCCTTTTCTCCAAACTGCTCATGGAGGGCTATACATAACTGGTTCCAATTTTGGATAGAGCCTGAAGCAAGGCTCCTGAACCATTGCAAAGCTTTCCCTTTGAATGAAGATGCCAGCAGTTTGACAGCAACTTGCATCTCATCAATCTCATGGATTGCACAAATATTAGCAATATCCTTGACATGATCACCAGGAGTGGTCTGATTCTCTCCAGTAAAGTATGGAATGTTCTTCAATGCTGCAACTGGGATTGGATTTTGTGCATTGAGAGCAAGTGGGCTGCTGCCAGTGAAGTTGACATATGGGTTGTGTTGTGCCATTCTGATTGGCCTTAGAACCCTTGTTGATTGGATGAAAGGTCTACCAGGTGGAGGAGTTGATAGAGTTTTGTTTGGTGGAGATGGAGACCTTTGAATTCTCCTCCCTCTTTGTCTTCTTCTTGGAGATAATTGCAGATACTCAAACAACACTTCTTCTTCTCCAACTCTTGACCTTGTGGAGATTCTTCTCATGAGTTTTTCAGGTCTAGACTGCTAAAACTAGTTGATTCTTCTTCCTTGGAGTCACCAGATGTGTAATTTGGGGATCTTTTCAGCAAGAAACTTGCAAAAAATGCACATCAACTTTGCTGCAATGAAAATGAAGACCTCTAAGGTCCCACTGGGTGTGCCAAAACTATTAGTGCAAATCAGCAGCACCCTCTGGATGTTCTATCAGATTTCTAGTTTGACATTTTAGCATCCAGTGTGATTGCACAACATTGAATCTTTTCCCCAAGTGTGGGACTTGTAAAAAGTGGGAAAATAATCTCCAGATTAGAGGTTTGGTTCCTCAACTCCTCTATTCAAGTGTGCATAACATTCTGCAGAGGGTTTACCTATGACTTAATCAAACTTTTCCAAGGGGACAGGGTTGAGAAGATACAAAAAATAAACCTAGTCTAAATAAGGTGATGCACCAAAGGAGTAGTAGACACTTACTACTGCAAAACATACACAATCACAAGAAAATACAGCACAAAACATGCACAAATTACCAAAATGTAATGAAAGATCAGGAAACAATGATAAACATATGAAAGGATTGAGAAAATTTTAATCACAGAGCACACATTATCATTCCAGGTCCAATACAGTGCATTACAATGGCCAAGAGGTAAAAAGAGATGTTGTATTTGCATGAAAAGGTAAAAAATTTCCACAAATCTTCCAAAGGAGGAAGAAAAGGGAAGTTGCAGAGCCAAAAAAATGTCTAACTTGTTTAAAAATGAGCTCATTCTGGCTTTTACAATGCCCATTCGAACTCAGGAGAGAGAAATGCGGGAAAACATGAAAGATGCTTCAACCACTGACCAAATGGTATTAAAATAGCATGGGCACCCTCAAAAGTCCATTCCCTGATGTTTTTAACCATGCTGGGAGAGAATGCGTGCCATACTTCATTAAAAATGGTGGTTGAAATGTCAGTTTTGTTGATTTCCACGTGCCAGAGGAATTTCCAATTTTATCACTCCAAACTCCACCAAAACACAAAATTGAGCCTAGAATCATGTAGATAATTTCACCATCTTTCCATTGATATAAAGAACACAAAAAACTGAGCTCTGGATCGAAAGTTATGCCCCTCTGAAAATTTAGGGCAAAACAGGGCCAAAATGGGTTGGCGGGCCGAAAATTTGAAATTTTCCCACTTTTTGCATTTGGGAAAATTTCCCCAAAAATCTCCATGCCCCACTACTCTGGTGCCACATGGCATGATTTGATTGGTTGCGGGCCCTTCCTGTTTCATTTTCCATCATTTCGGCCTTTGGAAAATTTTCCAAAAATTCTCCGCCGGCTGGATGACCTGAGGACACGTGGCGCATGCTTGATTCGCCGTGGGCGTTTGCTCTCAAATTTTCCATCACTGTTGACCATCTTCCCTAGGCTAGACACGTGTCATAATTCCATTGGACGCGGGCCTTTCCCCACTCATTTTCACTGCAGGCCTGCCTTATATTTTTTACCGCTACGTGGACACGTGGCATGATTTTATTGGCTCAGGTTTTGGGGGGCGGGATTTTATTTCAATATTTTCCTCTGATTTTTCCTTGGGAAAAATTCCCAACTTTCCCCATGCTCCACCTGGTGCATGGACACATGGTGGCTTCCTTCATTAGTTGGTGGGCCTGAAGGGCTGAAGAATTTGCTTGCGCCAACTTTTGGGAAAAATTTCCAACTTCTTCCCGTCGGTTCAACCCCCGACGCCTCATGGGACATGTGGCCTCCTCATATTGGTTTAGGTTTTAGGGGTGGGCCTTCCTTTTCAATTATTCCAAACTTGGGTAAAAAGGAAAAATTCCTCAAAAATATCTGCGCCCCGCCGCTCTAGTGACATGTGACACCATGCTATTGGATGCGGGCCTTGGGGAAAAATTTACTTGTACCAACCCTTGGGAAATTTTCCCAACTTCTCCCCACCTAGACACGTGGCTGCATCTTATTCATCGGTGGGCCATCGGGCTGAAAAATTCCTTTCTGAACCCTGCCAAACACTTGGTAAAAATTTCAAGTTTACCTCCGCCTCCGCCCTTCCGAGGACACGTGGCCTCCTTCCATTGGCTTGGGTTTTCCATGGGAAAATTTCCCATTGCGCCAACACTTGGTAAAAATCCAAAAAAATTCTCCCTCCTCCCGATTTCTCCGATGCCAACGTGGCGGCTTCTAATTGGCCGACGGGACTGTCTAGGGAAAATTTCCCACAAAAACTCCACCGAGCCATAACTTCAAAAATACATGGAGTTAGGAAGAAAACTTTACCTTTCTGGAAAGCTGAGAAAGAGCTCTATCCAATGGTGCCATTTCTAGAAGGTTTTGAGTGCTTGAAAGATAAAAAATTATGACTGAGGCACAAGAGAGGAAAGAATGAAGGGAGTTAGCCAAAAAATGAGCAAGGGGCTCATTTTGGATTATAAGCCCATACTTATATGACTGTAATCTTCTATCTTTCTAATATGGTTTATACAACTCACTCATTCAAGCTATATTCAACAAGAGCATACAAAGTAACGATTATGTAAGGAAACCCTATAAAATCTAGATAGTTCAACTCGTTGTAGTAGACAAATGATTTTCAGTCATTTATACTTCCAACTAAGTTCATTTTAATTAGATACTCCTTAGTAAAATATCAACTTCCAAGTAAGGATGGGTTCAACTAAACTTGAACTAATGAGTTATTAAATTATACTTCAATGTATTCTTCAGAGATTGTTATTAATCAAGCAACTGCAAACACTAATGGATAAATAAATCCCAACATATTATCTCCAAAAAACCAATTAGAACCAGATAGTCATCGACTAGCCCAAGCCGTAATGTCATTGGCCTTAATAAAACTACGTAATCTAAGGAACTAAAACCAAGTGTTGCAATCATATAATAGTTTAAGTAAACAATATGTTTACTCATTCAAGCATCACTGTTGCATTCTAAGGTCTTCCATTCCAATGAACCTAACTTGATTCTATATAAGTTAAGATCATCGCTAAATAATCAGAGCTAAGCTCAATACTAACTTCTTCTAGCTTATATCAAATGACAATAGTTAGTATTTGTCATTCTAGTCACTATTATCTTCCAACTGAGCAATACATTAAGGAAAAATGATAAAACCATTCACCTAGAATGATCCCAAGGCTATTATAAAAGAAAAATCATAAGGACTTTAATCGAACCATAGCTCCATTTCATAGCTCTCGAGTGTATAAGTTTAGACCCAATCGAACATATCCAAAAGGTGAACATAATGGAGGAGGCAAGAACAATAACAGTCAAGTATCAGTGAGTTCACATTAACCAAACGAGCCCCATGACTTGAGTTTTAAGTTACAAGGTGTTCATACAACGAATCGAAGTAAAAGAAGGACTTTGAATAAACTCAACTACCTAGAATCATAAAATTGATCTAGTGTAACTTGCTAAACGACACATTACCATTCAAAAGTGTTGACCCAAAAATAGTAGGTCATTCAAACACCCAAAACAATTTTTTCTTCCAATAGCGGAGTTCCATAAAAATCACACAGAATCGATAAAACAAAATACTACTGTCATAAGACAATTTAACAAGGCATTCACTGTCAAACATGTACCACCTAAATTTAGAGTTATACAAATATTGTGAATACCCAGGAATAGAAATTCTATTCCAACATAGCCCCACAAATACCCATTTCTAGGTATAGATAAAATCATGCAAATATTGCATTAACCCAGCAAATATGGGTAATATTCAAAAAAAATTACTTTGCTATGAAAAGCACAAACACAACTGTACAGGCTTCCATATTACCAAAAATGACTCATCATGATTATGCCCAAAGCCATTTAATTTATAGTCAAGTACACAAAACTAGAAATCATGAAATGCATTGAATCATTCGCAGTCATGCATAAAAAACCAATAGTCAATCTAATTGACATGTAAATAGATCAAAGAAATATCCCATAATAAAACCATACAATCAAATAATGATACCAATACATCAAACTCAGAACTAGAGAGCATAATTCCATTCAAAAAAAGATTTTTTTCATGAAATAATTAAATAGAGCAAGATAACATAATGAGTTAGAGCCCATCATACCTGATATAGCTCCTAAATTTCTTCTTCAAGCTCCTAGGATTCCTTTCCAAGCTTTCACGATAATCTCCACAAAAACTTTGAAATTGATTCATAAAAAACCCTCCGTCTCAACCTCATTAATATTTATAACCTTCACATTAATTTCTTCCACCACTTTCTCCATGTAACTATTGGATCTGAATTTAACCAAAAAAACAACTAGTTTGAAATCTGACATGCTTACATGCAAAGCCAATTAGCTTGAATGAGAAAAAATGAAAATAAAACCACTCCCTTCTTTTTCCCCAAAAATTGTCATGTTTTTCCCAAGGTGGTTTTGGGGATTCATTTAATGCCATTTATGAATTTATTAAATGCCATAAGTCCTGCCACTACCAGTTGCCAATCAAATTTTTCTTATAAAACTTTCCAAAGAACTTCCCTTCACTAACTGTTAGCACCAAATTTGGCGTATATGACAAGTTGACTAAGTCTCCCACAAAAATATGGCGGTGAAGTTCATTAAATTCAACATTTAAATTTGTAATTACATAGAAGGTGGAGCCATGTCATCAACCTTACCACTTAACCCTAGCTTATTAATGCCAACCATAGTTAGGTTTCGGGTTAGGGCTTAGGTTTCCCCTCCCTTTTATAAGTTAGGGTCAAATATTATTTAATATCAATGTCTAAAATTTAGCTTATATTGTGTTATTTAATCAAAAGATCCCATGTCTTAGGTCTAGTTTAGAACTTAGGATCCATATATAGGTTTAGAATAACTAATGTGTCAACCTTATTAAGGTTGATATTATTTAATCCAATATAAATAAAATAAAGCTAGGTCCTTAAGTATATAATCATTACCTTATTACAGGTCATATTAGGTCCTTATAAAACAACATAAATAACATGACCCTAACACATGTAATTCCCTCTTATAACATCAAGTGTATTGATTTTATCGAATCAAACCTTTTACTCAAAGGTAACCTCAATCAAAATAAGTTAATCATGCAAAAATTAGATTAGATGCATTGTCACTAGATCATTAAAAAAATTGAAATCCCAGAACAAATATGAACTCAAGTAATCACTGAATTAAGCTCCTAATCACATATTGATTTAGGAGAATACCTTGGATCACTACAACTAATCAAAGGTGTTATTCTAATCCAATATCGATACAAAGTTAGCAATCATTCCAAGCCAATAATAGTTTTTCTAATTACCATATCACCTAATGGTTCCAAGAATAGGATTCATACTTTCACAAGCTGAAGTTAACAAGTTCATTCTCAAACTAGTAAAGTAAAGATCACAACATTAGTACAATTGTTGCCATATGATTGTTTAATAGGAAAGATTTCATCAGAAACTGATACCTTTCTAGCAACATGATTTAAGGAATTCAGTAGAGCACACATTTAAGAAGACAATCACATATCTACATTGCCAATAAATCCTTATGAAAGAAAGAATAACAGAGGCATTACAGTGACAATATAATTAATAAATATTCTCCAGTAATTCATTGTTATGATTACACCACTTGTACAGGCATGGGAATCATCACCCTACCTTTACAGATTGTGTCTAAAATGGTTCTTATTGTATTTTTTTTCATTGATTCCACATTTCAATACAATTTCTTACTTGACAGAGCTTGGATTGATGTCATGCATGTTTCTACATCTACACTTCATCCTTGTGTTAAATTATTACATGATGGTTATGAGCATACTATTTCTACGAACCCTGATCCATTCAATTTTTTCCGTATAGATCTTGTCACTATCATGCCCATTCCTCCATTTCATCCAATTAATATCAAAAAGTTAGTACATATGATTTTGATCAATATAGGGCTCCTTCTTCTTCTACTACTTCTTCATGCACTCCATCCATTCCTACTCATTCTAATAATATCCTATCACCCACTATGCCCACCCCCATGGTTACTACTTATCCACTTATCATGGATCCTCCCAATTTTCCACCTAACTCCACTCCTACCAATATTCTTGATAGTGCAATACAATAAGATAATGTTACCATTGATGATTCCAATTATGAGGTTGATGTTGTAGAGCTTAATGATGACACATTATGTAATCTTAACTTTACTCCTATATAATTCGATGAATCTTATTTCCAAGATAATTTTGTTTCTATTGTCCCTGGTGAATATCAATTCAAAAATCTTCCTCCATCTACTAATGTCATGATACCTTTTCAAGGTACTATATATATATATATATTCTATCACCTGCTACATCTCCTCATATTCATTTTGCTCCATTCCTAGATCCCTTCACATGTACTCTCTTCATTTTAAATTCTTATTGTCCTGATGTTCCATTCCACCTTACATGTTCTGAGACTTTTTGCACATATGATGGTTTGGCTTGACTAGGATTCACAATCATTTATCTTCTTCCTCCACCTCACTCTACTCCATTATATCACATATGTGTATTCATTATTGTTGTTTATGGCCTTTACGTCTTCCATTTGACAATCTTCATTACACACACTCCTTGTTCTTCTCAACTCACACTTGGGAAATATTGGTTTGATTACATTGGTGGCACACTAGATTAAAATTATATTGATATCACATTTCATATGCATTTTGGTTGCATCTCTATTTGCAATAACTCTTTCTTGGGTTATTCTCCAAATCTCACTCGATGGTATGCACATGGTTGTCCCAAACCACCTTTCACTGATGAAGAATATTCAATTAGCATGTACAATTTATGTCGTAAGGTATCTTTATATGATCAACCTCACACTATTGCTTACCAAGTCTTTGATCCAACTCCACTAGGAAACATACTTTCTTATCCCCCCTTCAATCATTACCATTTATTTCTAATCTCTACACATACACATTACACCCATATGTTTTGCATCTTGTCTCTCTTCCACACATTGATACACAACTTGTATCGCCACTACCCTGTGACACACTCTAGTTCCATAGTTCATACTCGACTGTTGAGGGTCTAAATATGAAATGAACCTCACCACATTCACTCTTCAAACTCTATGATTTATGATCTATCTTTCTAGCATACATTTTCAAAACATTTCTTGATGGCACAATATTTTTATATGGTTCATTCTTAATTATTAATGGGTCCTTTATAAATTAACTTCATCTCATACTCATCCACATCTGTTGGGGGGAACGTTGCTCTTATCACATTTACATTGCATACCATTTCATCTCACTCATACACTACATATTGCATATCGTGGTTGCACTTATTTTTGTTAGCTTATACTTACATGTACACTTTGTTTCCCATGTTAGACGGATACTTAGTATGTCAATATATTTTCTATATAAACATGTGCGTTCACTTTCTCTCTAGTTGTGAATGCAGATCTCTTACAGTTCCTTACACACTACAATGATGCTTGGAACAATAGCTCTTACCAGTCCCACTAAGGCTCTTGGGGGCATCTACTGTCTCACACATTACATGTGATATCATTTCATCATATACTATGTCCTATTCTTACTATCACACTAATTACATTGATACATACATGATTTGACCATGGAAAATTTTAGTGGAAAATATTCATAGTTTGGTGAATAGTAGAATTTCAAGAATTTGATTTTTGTGAAATTCATAGCAACAGCAGTACCCATATGTCACCTGAAAATTCCATAGATATAATATGTCCCATGTGAATCACCAATGAATTTCCAATCCCAATGTATATTTTTATATTAAATCTCCACAAGATAGTTGTGTCTAGATTTGGAAACATTAATGTTTTTCTAAGAAATCGATGCACCAGGATTTGAAAACATAAATGTTTCCTCAAGAAATCAATGTGTCGTGATTTGAAAACATTAATGTTTCTCCAAGAAATATATGGAACCTTATTGGTTTCTTGGGCTCATTCGCCAACATTCATGAGATTTTTTTCTAGGAATTGGATCAAATTTGCCATATATATACACAGAGGTGGTGTTTTCCCACAATTTTTCAATTTGTGAATTTATGAAGTAGTAGAAAGGGATTTAGCGAATCAACATATTGTAATTTACTTACAAAATTTCAAATAAATCTAGGTCTTGTCAAGGCCTGGCTACTACTTTGTTGTTTACATCCTAGAAGCACTTACTGTAGGTGAGTCCTCTGTATATTTGAGACATGTTTTCTTTCATGTCACATTTTTTTATCTGTGATTCTACCTTTGTAAGTTACTATGAATCCTGAACATCCATCCTCATAACCAGTATGATTTTGTATGTCATCTAGAATAGTCCTATGCATGCGGATAATCATAACTAGTTTTCCTATCTTAGATACATCTATGTAAAAAATATTATAATATTTAAAATCACTTCATATATCTCCACAAATTGTTTCTAGTATATTCCTTTCTTTATCATTGTATCTTCTTTGAATATTTTTGTTTATTTAAAATCACTTCATATATCTCTACGAGTTATTGCTCTGTATATTCCTTGTTTTATTATTGTATCTTCTTTGAATATTTTTGTTAATGTTCTCTCTTCTACATTATATATATATATATATATATATATATATATTGTGGTTTCACTTTCTATTTATTCCTTGACCATGACCATTTATCATTGTCCGCTAACACTACCTCATCCCACATGAACCCAAAGGATATATAAGATGTGCTACATTCCGTAGGTTTCACGTTCTCTAGGGGAATTTCCTTGAGAGAATGATGGAATGGCGATGCATGACATAGACCTCCCGGGAGTTGAGACCCACTCTTGACCTGAAAAATTATAAACTATGGCTCATTTCATGGAGTTCACTTCCATTGGGAGGATTTGGTTGGGAATGGGAGGTTAACATAATGTTGGAAAACAATAATGTATGAAATAGAGACCATACAGAGATGCTAAAAATGAAAAATTCAAGAAATTAAAAAGGGAAAAAGTGACAACAATGAACCAAAAACTAGATAATTAGCATTTGGAAAAACAAAAGACGCAAAATAGTAGTTGTGGGAAAAGTACATACATCTTGTCACAAGCATCCTTACTTGTTAGCACCATTTTCCTCACTGCGATGTACTTCAAAAATTTTAAACCATGGAAACATAATGTATTGAATGTACTACAAGCATGGATTTCCTTCAACAATATGAGGACATAATGTTGTTTGTATCTTCACATTCCCTTCTGACACTACCTGTGAAAATAATTGTGTTATAAATCCATCAGAAATTGTATAGTAATACTAATTCACTTTTATTAATGTTGAGGAAAATTTAGAATCTATCTCTCTACAACAAGAATTGTCTAAAAAAAAGGAATTGGTTTACAAAACCTCTTCTTCCTCCATGAAGATTACAGAAGTGGGATCACTCTTCAACATCTTTTCTTTTCCTTGTTGTAGCATGCTTACTTGTTACCACCATTTTCCTCACTATGATGTACTTCAAAAAATTTAAACCATGGAAACATAATGTATTGAATGTACTCCAAGCATGGATTCCCTTCAACAATCTGAGGAGTAAAAAATGCTTTCTTTATCTTCACATTCACTTTTTCCTGTGAAAATAATTGTGTTATAAATCCATCAGAAATTGTATAGTAATACTAATTCACTTTTATTAATGTTCAGGAAAAGTTGTAACCTATCTCTCCACAGCAAGAATTTGTTAAAAAATAATGTAGGGGTTTACACCACCTCTTCGTCCTCTATGAAGATTGTAGAAGTGGGATCACTCTTCAACATATTTTCTTGTCTTGTTGTAGTCTAGAAAACATGCCTATAATATTTAATTTAAAGGAAAAACATGATGTAGAACTAGATATAAATGGCACGAAGTTAGATATTAAAAACATCAAGATCTGGGGATTATTTTAACTCCTGCATCCTTCAATTTTCTTGAACACATTCTCCAAGTAGGAACATGACAGTATAAAAATAATACCCTTATCATGATTATATCATATGTGAAACATCATATCAAAGCATTCAAGATTCTCTCAAGAATAATGATACTTTAGCTAGCTTTAACACATTGACATTTCATTTTCAATAAAAATAACCCTACATACATTCTCAACCTTGAATTCACAGCCTCATACCATAATGAGTCATAGATGGAAGACCATATATTCTATCTTAGCTCCTTTGAAATGATGACCACTCTTGGTAATTGGATCTTCTTATGACATACCTCATACCTCTGATGAATCAATAATCTCTTCATGAGTATATGCACACCTCATTTGGCTTCATGACAACATTTATAACCTCTATATAATAGGACAAACCTCTATACATTATGACAGAGCTCGGTCATCAAGACTCCTTCATTAATCAACTAAAGAAAGATCATACCTTGGATGAATAAATGAACTCATAGTCCTTTATGAGCAAATACATACTATAATTTGATTTCAAATTGAGCACAGACCTTGATATCACCTATTTCTTTTTTTACTAGCTACAACAGAGACTTCGTATCACTAGAGTTTCTTATCATTAGAGTGTCTTTGGCTGCTCAACAAATCATTTAAGTTGTTTTTTCTCTTCTCAAACCTCTTATACATCTTCATTTTGCTTGATGTATGCTGTAATTTTGACTATAGTAATATTCTTATTCCTTACAACTAAGTTATGTACGAGGATAGCTAAAAATATCACCTCATCCTTTCACTTTGTTCTATATCAATTTTTTCTTTCAAAACATTCAAACCTTGTTATTTTTGTACTAAAATATGTAGATCAGAATAATACAGATCAAGTGCATTGAAACTAAATAAATGGTATGCAATCCTTATCCAATTTGATGTAACATGTCAATCAAGCAACAATGAAAAATTTTGGAAAAACTTTTTTAATTTCTTCTTATACTAATGTAACACTCTTGCAAAAAGTAGTACATGTTAAGTGACACAATATTATATATCCCATATCAAAAATCACTTGAAAAGATTCAAATCTCTTTAAAGAATTATATTGGTATTAGTTATATTTTGTTCTCCTTAAATTCTTATTTTTACATCTAAACTTCTTCTAGTTTTCCATGATTAATCTTCTTTTAAATTATTATTTTGTATTTTTCTATTTCTTGTAAGATGCAATGTTGATTTTTGTCTCCTCTCATATGTCATTATTTTGTGCATTTTTTTGTCAATTAACATCCATTACATGATACATCTTGAGATGCACTATCTAGTGTTTTGAGAACATGATATATGGATATTGAAATAGCTTCTTTGTAATCAATGTTAACATTAGAAATCATTCAATGATAGTTCCTTTGAGATGCTTCACAATGAATTTCTTCTCTTTGTTGTCTTTCTACCTAAATCATTTCATCTGAATGCATTTTCATGTGTACTATTTTTATTTATACATATTTTTCCTTTTGCGATGTCTGTGCACATATAAATATCATTTAATCTAACATTTTGTATCTTTTTTTATTTCAATTCTACAGGATTCCTTGATTTGGGAAAATGGCACCTAAAAAGGGAAGCTCGTCCTCAGGGAAAAAAATTATTCCAACCCCTCCTGGTAGTGGTACTGGCATTCAAAAAATATCATCTTATTTTGAGAAACCATCTAAGGAAACCCATCCTTGTCCAGCAGGACCATCACAATCAAGGGATAATGATTACATTCAGAATGAAACTCAGAATGAGAATGTGTTCATTTTAATTTTTCTGATGCTATCAATGATAAAATTAATGAAATGCCTCCCCTTGAATACATTCCATTGAATGATTTTGAGTTTGACATTGTACCACCTACCCAATTGAATTAAGATGACACTGCATCACCTGTCAGTGCCTAAGTGAATATTGGAGGTGACACTTCTAGCAGTGGCATTCAATGAAATTAAATTCCACCAAGGAAAATATTTAGCGGACACCTATTTCTGGAAGTAAGAGAAAGGAAATAAAATGGGACTTAGGAAGGAGTTTCAAGTTAGAGTGGTTTTCTAAGTTTCCATTTATTAAACCTATTAAAAATGAGAATAAATTTGAACCTCCCAAAGAATGCAAATGTACAATGTGTAGCTAGAAATTGTGCAAGGACAAGACAATGCAACTTAAGTCGGATATTATTAAGAACCGTGTAGGAAAGATATATGAAAATATAATTGTAGATGATGTTGAGATGAATGTTTCCAAATGGAAAATTATGGATAATTATTTGCATATTAGGTATGAAAAATAATTTTCATATCACAAGAGAAATGAAAGAATAGTTATAGAAAATGGAGGGACAATCACCTCTCAATTCAACAAGATCATTCAAAATAGTCTTTTGGGTAAAACAATACATCTAGCTCTTTTTTTTCACATTTTGAAAAGAGGTCGTACAATAATAGATTTTCCTAAACAAAATAAGATGTTTTCTTTTCTTGGTGTCCCAAAATTTTATCATTCTCACTTTTTATAAAGTAGTGGTTGGGATTGGGAAAAATTCCTAGCTATGGTTGAGAAAGAAGACTTGAAAGAGAAACTAAAGTCTGCATGATATATATCTTTTTCTATTGATGAGGTTACTATAGTATATAATACTTCTTGGGTCTATATGCATGTGTATGCTATTTAGAATTGTGTGAGACAACCTCACTTACTTTCCATTCACAAGATGAGAAAGAACTCCAATGTTGAAAACCTTTGTGATTTGGTGATATAAATTTTGAAGGAGATCGGTGGCATGGATGACGATGTAATTGCATCAAAGTTGGTATGTTTGGAAGATGGGGCATATGTAATGCAAGGTCATCATAATGGCATGTGTGTAAGAATCCAAACATCTCATTTACCTTATATGATTACCATTCATTGTATGGCTCATAGCATTAACCTATCTTACAAAATAGTTGGAAAATTTAAACCTGTAGAAAAAGTTGAAGACCTTATTTGAGAAGTGCATGCTTATTTATGTCATAGTCCTAAAATGTTCATGGTATTCCAAATATTTATAGAAGGACTAACAAATGTGTGTAAATTGTTAAAATATGTCGACACCATGTGGATCTCATTGTACCAACCGGATCGTAGGGTGTACAAAGAGTATCAATCCTTATTAGGGGTGAGTTGGAAGACTCGCATGGAAGTGGACAAGGCCCATGATTTGATACATCATTTTACTGATATAGAATCATTTCTTTTGTTTTTTGGTCTCCTTCCCATCTTGGAATAAATGAATTATTTAATTAAACAAGCACAAGAAATAACTATCTATATTTTTTATTTTTATAATTTAAGGAAACAAGTTTGTATGACAATAGAATATTTGTTTCTCAATGAAACTACTTTTACAAGTCCAAATTTTGATGGTTCGAATTATTTGATAAATATTAGAAATGCAAGTAGATTTTTGAATCTCAACTTTTTTATGGAAGTATGTGCTTTTGTACGTGAATATGAGATACCGATGTACATGTTTAAAGTAGCAGTTGGTAAGGTTCAAAAGGTAAATGTCAAAGGGCCACTGTTTGATAACACTGTATCATCAAAAAGGGCAAGGTTAATAGTAATTACAATGCCCCTACTAGAAGAAATAAGGGAATGATTTAAATAAAAGGAATGATAACCAGATCGTACCAAGCCAAGCACATAGATGCTAATCAAACACCAAGATCAATAAGATGAAAGTAATTCGCCAGAATAACTTTGCATAAACCTTTGCAAATAAATGAGCAGTAATATCATATAATATTATGGAACTCAATGCAATACAATGAGAATGTGCCTTGCTTAAATAGGAAAGGAATAACAATATAAGAACCAGTCAAGGTCGTAGATCAAGCCATAAATCAAAGAAATAACTATTCATCAAAGAACTATTCAAGACCATAGATTTAGGAGAGAACTAGACATCAAGGATCTAGTCAATACCATAGATCAAGGAAAGAACTATACCTAACAACTAGATAATATCTTCTAATATCTAAATAAGATAAAAGAAATATCCACACACATAAGTGGGTGAGGATAAATACAATAAAGGTAAATAAAGTACCTAAGTGAACATGAGCTAAGGCAAATGCCTACTCTAACATTAAAAGGTATGTTTTACTTGAATCAAGTGTTGTAGTAAATCCCACCTTTTAGAATCCTATCCAAAATAAAAGATATATCCATGAAGACTACTTCAAGAGGTTGACTACATTGATTCAACATTTTTGTAAGCATGTTGATATCAATGGAATGAATATTCTAGGTGTTTTAAGAAAGGATAGTTTGATTGATAAATCTCGTGAATTCACCTCTACCATGATTCAATAATTCAAAGGTTTGAATAATCCCTTAGAGTGTAGAGCAATAACCCAACTGTGGAAAACAAATGGGTTAAGTAAAATTTTATAGCAAACTATGTCTGAGTTTTTTTGATAAGTTGATCTATGTAAGACAATAATTTTGGGTTCAGTTGAAGATGAGAGAATTTTCAGTTCCTATGCCTTTATAAAGTCAAAATTATGAAACAAACTTGACAAAAAGTTGGAAAATTGTTTGAGAATTTACACATCACGGTACAAAGTGGATAAATTTTCCTATGACAAGGATCTGGAAGTATGGAATTAGATTAATGAAAGGAGAGGATTTGAAAACAATGGCACAAATAAAGTAGACAACCCTATTACAGAAGTTGACTGTCAACAAAGCAAGAATCAGTCTCGGAGTTCTGGTGAATCAAATAATAGAGATGATCTAGGTCCATCAAGTTAGAAGTTTCAATTTGTGGATAACTCGTGATATAGATGTTCATATAATAATTAATATATTCAAATATTCAGTACATTTTTCTGATAATATATTTTTCCTAATTTTTATTTTTATTTTAAATATTGTGTCAATTTGTAGTCTTTGGAATGAAACTTGAAATACATTGCATTGATTTGTTGTAGTATGTACTGAAATGAGCATGCATCCATCCAAATTTGGAGTTAAAGAATGAAATAAACACCTCTCTTAAAAACCCCTTGTAAGTTAAAGAAAAAATAAAAACCCAACTTTAATCCCCTATCAAAACTGCAATCTCCAACTTACTCAAAAAATATTAACATTCCTCAAACAAGGATTAGCATTCACCCCAAATTTACATGTGCCTAAAGGTAAATCAACAAGGAAAACAATAAACAAACCTACATGAATGTATGAAATATTTTTTGAAAAGAAAATCCAAATGTTGAACCTTCATATCAATTGAAATGACTGTTCAAGATCATCAAGTTTGCAATTATCTCAAAACCTAGGATTTTGTTGTGTATGTTCATCATTATACCTATTTGCATGATTGTTGGGAGCTAATGGAGAAATTCCAAGGTTGCAGTTTGATTGAAACAGCTGGAATTTGGTCTCACAAAGACCCAACACTTGGTCTTAAGCCTTCAAGCATAAGACTATTCAATATCATCAAGTTTGTAATTATCTCAAAACTTGGGATATTATTGTGTATGTTCATAATTATACCTACTTACATGAATATCGGAAGATAATAGAGAAATTACAAGGTTGTAATTTTATTGAAACATCTAGAATTTGGTCTCACAAAGACCCCACACTTGGTCCTAAGCCTTCAAGCTTAAGACTATTCAAGATCATCAAGTTTTCAATTATCTCAAAACCTAAGATACTATCGTATATGTTCATCACTGTACTTTCTTGCATGACTTCTGGGAACTAATGGAGAAATCCCAAGGTTGTAATTTGATTGAAACATCTAGAAGTTGGTCTCACAAAGACCCAACACTTGGTCATAATTAAGTTTTCTCTTTGCTCTAGTCAACAAACAAGCCCAAGAATCTCATAAATTTGCATGAACTTATTTTCTCCTTGTGAAGCTCGAACTAGAATGTGAAGAGCCATGGTGCACAAGTAAAAAAAAAATGAAACAAAAATGGTGAAAGTTCAATTTAAAAATAACACTAGTCCTCATTCAACTTGCTTGAGACATGCCTTGTATGAAAAAATTAAAGATTGTAACAAATAGAACAATTTTCAAAATTAAATTGCTATTAACTATATCATCTTCTATAACATGCTCCACTCTTCATCTGTTGGAATTATAATTTGTTTTAAATTAGAGTGACTGACATGTCACTTTGTTAGCAATTCATAACTAAGAGTGGAGCTTCCCTTTACTGTTGTATGCAAACTTACTGACAAGGTCATCAATGGTTTAACAAAACCAAAAAAAATTGTCTCATCTATCTTCTCAGGAATTTGGTTCTTCTCTTGCATCATTTTTTTATTTCATGTTCTTCTGGAATGTATCCTTCTTAATGAATTTGTGTGTTTTTTCAAAAGGCATTGGAAAACCAAACTTTGTGAGCTCATGTACCTTTCCATGCAGCTCCTGTAACATTATTTTACACTTATTCAGAAATTCATGTGCTTCACCTAACATCACACACTTCTTAATGATAGATGATACCTTTATTGAGGCATCAAACAAGTTCTGAATTCCTCTAGATGTCAATTTTGTGTCACTGAATTTATACATAGATTACAAAATTTTCCTTGTTGTATCCTCTCTTAAATCCATCACTTTTCTGCTACCAGTTATGTATTCACGTAGCTTATCATAGATTCTTTGTAGATCAAGCATGAATTCAAAAAATCTAATCAAATCATCAATTTTTTCGTTTATTTCCCCCCAAACATTATTCATCATATTAATCAATGCCTTTTTATTAAATTCAGATAGTTTGATGTTGGAAGACTGTATATCCTTTTTTACTTTCACCAACTCCTGTAGCAATATTTCATTTTGTTTTTTCTCTTCCTTCTACATTTTGTCCCTGATTTTTCACTCTTCATGTAGGTTTTGTTCCCATTTTTTGGAATTTTATTTCTCTACCTTCATAACCTCTTTCAATTCTCCCAATGTTTGTTTTAATCTATTATTCTTACTTATTGTTTCCTGTAGATTTTTCTTCGCTTCTTCTAGTTCTACCTGTGCATGTTCATTTGCATTCATTGTTTCCTATAACATTTTCTTGGTTTATTCTAGTTATACATGTGCATGTTCATTCGCAATAACTACACTCATAGAGGCAGATGATTTTATCTTCCTCTCCTATTCCCATGTCTTATTAAGTGTCTTTTTTTCATTTGCTTTCTCATTTTCCATGTATTCCTCTAACTTTAGATTCAAACTTATTGTTATCCCTCTTTGCCTTTAAAAATGTTTTGTACACCACATCATTGTTCCTTTTTGAGACATTTATTTTGTCATAAGGTTTCATTCCCTTAAAATCATTTGAAGGGAGATTACATCGTAGTCACTAGAAACCATTTGATTCTTTGTTTTTTACAAATTTGGGCACAACATACATGTATTCCATTGTATTTTCGATTGGGTTATATGTTGGAAATACCCTCATTATGTAGGATCTAAAATTACAATAGCCTATAGAATTTGTTTCTTTTTTATCTCTTTATCATTTATTAGCAAACTCATCTCTATAATCAAAACCTGGGGTATTTATAGGAATGAACTGTTTCACCTTGAATGGAGAAGGAGAAATTGAAGTTTAGGGAGAATTTCCCTATGTAATGGAAATATTTAGAGGGGTGGCAGTGGCACCACCTTATATTTCTATAATTAGTTTCCTTGAGGAAAGAGTAATTGTATATGTGCATTCCTGTTTTTTCCCTCTTCTCGTTTCCTTGTTGGACAATAGGAACTTCAATTGTATGAATTGGCCTCTTTACAATAACCTATTCTCATCACTAGAAATGCCAACATTAGCAATACTAATATATTCATGGCCAACTTCTCCTCTAGGATTTTCAACGTGTGGCTGAAATGTTTGTTCAGGATTTGACTTTGGAGAAAATTGCATTGGATTACTATTTGTAGATGTTGCAGTATATAGTGGTCCTTTCTCCAAAGTTGAAGCTCCAAGTCCTGACCTATCGAAAACTCTTCTAGGTTATGTCTCTAGTGGAAGCCAAATTCCTTGTCCTGTTGAACCCAAACCACCACCACTAAAACCTATCTTTTCAGCAATAACTGTTCCTATAGAATATTTTGTTTCAAATATTCATCAAGACTTGGTTTATATGTGCCATGGGGAGTGTGTAATTCCTCATAGTCAGTGTCATCGTCACTACTTCACTCTGTAGGATGTGTTTTATTCCACAATTTTTTGAAATATGCATCTTCTGGAATAGAACCATACTCTCAAACAAATTTTTGATGGCCTATGTATTTCCTCATAGACTAAAATGCAGTAATTTTTTACCTTGGAGATTTTTGTCTCGCAATTCATGATGTATATGCTTTGGCATGCTTTTAAATATATTTTTATCAAATTTTTCAAATTGAAAATCCTCTTCCTGTTTTTGTGGAGGCTCAGACAATCCCAAAAAAAAATTGACAACTTTTGAAAACTAATTCATTTCTCAACAACAATTTCATCCATTGCTTTTTTTTACTTCATCCGAAGAGTTCTTTTTTTCAATTTTTCTATCAAGGGTTTGCTTTCATGTTGAATTTTTAGTGGCAGAATTCTTATTCACCACCACCCTTGGTTTAATCACTTCACATGGGTCATACACCCAATGAGAGTCAACATCAAAGTTAAAAATTTGTAAGATTTCATGTGCCACATTGATTTTTTTTCTTTTAAATGTGAACCATCCACATTAAAACGGTACGAAAGGAAATGCGATCCTCTTTCGCTGACTAACAAAATAGAGTTTATCTGTGATTTCCATCTATGGTATATATTCCAACGAAAAAATTCTCTCTATAACATGTATTGGCAATTTGCAAGGTTATACTCTTGATCCATAAAACCTTAGCACAATATATTCCTTCATTAAGTACCAGTCTACTAATTGTATTTCTGATCTCAGTTGAATGCAATCTATACATTTTATAGGCAATCTAGGCAATGTACTTTTTGAAATGTTATATAAATTGGAGCCCAAAAATAATCCAAAAATTGATTATAGTCCCTTCTATTATAAAAAATCCTTATCTTGGGGGTCCACTTAGTTAGTGGACACATCACTTTTGGTTAGCCCACAACATTATAGGCATGAATTGCAAGTTTTTTCTTTTCCAAACCATTCAGCAAACCACCATATAATTAAATAGCATAAGTAGGTAGTGAACCTCAAGTTCTTAGTGTCAGAGCCTTCTTTGATTGTTAAGAATTGTTTATGCATAGATTCTACAATGTGCCCAACAAATATGTGCACACAAGGTGGAGAAACAAAATAGATATTGTATACCATTTCCAAGAGGGTTTCTTCCACTTAATCATCACTATCGAAGCCAAGGAAAAATAATAGCATATAAATGGTATCCCTAACCCATGGTTTAAACATTTCAATTCCATGCGGAGGCTTCCCTTTTGGTACCGTTCCATCAACTCTTAATTTTCACAAAAAATCATCTCTATCATTTTGAGTGGTTGCATGATAATCACTAGAAAAAAAAAATTAGGTTTATGCTAACGGTTCCTAAATATTTGCTTTTAAACCCCAACTCATGGCCAAGATTTACCTTCATAATGGAAAAAATTTCTTCTCTATTTCCATTTACAACAATTGTTTTTTTGTTCCATCATAATTATGGGCACATAGAATGAAATATTCAGGGCAGAGTAAAACCTCATGGAGCATCATGAGTCCCAATCCAACCCCCCATGTTATCCAACCTTTATGTCTTAGTCTACCTGATTAGTCCAAATGTTTACTTTCAATTGCCTTTTTCTCATATGAGTATCTAAGTTGTGAAGTTCTTGTGCTAATTACATGATCATAAATATCATGATATTCATCAGTAAAATGAGGGGTTTTAAGCAGTTTAGCATATGGGATTTGGGTTTTAATTTTACTTTAGGGTCCTATGGAAGTAGACACGCTTGGAATTTTGGATTCTAAAAACCCTCAACCCTTATATTGAAATATTTCAAAGCGAAGGCTTATACAATGTTACTTATAAAAAGATGATATTTAAAAAATCAAGATTCAAATGTAGGATGACACTTACTTGGAAATATGGAAATTTTGAGTTTTACAAAGTTCATAACTTCTATGAATCTATTTTTCCTTCTGTTGTAGTATGCCTTCCAGAAATAGAATTGAATATTTTCAATTGTCAATGGATGTTTAATATCACCTCACAACTTGCAAGAACTAGCAATACCACATCACTATAAACAATTAGGTCTCTCATTATACTTTATATACATCAAATTTAGTCTCTTTTCAAATTACATTCAGTTGATGACAGTTGTCACTTAGCTAGGCCTATTCCACGTACTTCCATTTGAAATGTGAGTGTGTCAGGCCTTCGTCCCAGAATAGAGCATGTGTTGTTGATCTTAATATATTAAATGATGCATATTATTTATCAGATGGCCACGTGGGAGGATTTTGTTCTTTCTCAAGGTAAAGGCATTCCCCAGAATCCAAGCCCGTGGAATGAACCGATTCAATAAAGTTTTGGGTCCGCAGTGTGGGCATTTAATGATTTGGTCATTGAACCTTTTTATGGGTCGTTGATAAAATTTAAACCCCCACTTTTTCCCATGCCACGTAGAAGAATTCTGTGGATTTATTTTTTCCTTTCCCCCATGGATGTGAACCTCCTGGATTTAGGTGGGATGAATTAAAATTTTGGGTCTAGGTTTATTTGTTCATTGTTGGTCATGGAATATATGATGTGCCCCAACATATTATATATATATATATATATATATATATATATATATATATATATATATATATTAGCTGATGGGGTTTGCGTGGAGCAATTAAGTCAGAAAGTTGTTTCCGGCTACACCAAGGTTCAAATCCCACTAAGACACAATCCTTGTTTGAGGTAGTAATTTTTTAGGTGGTGCGGCTAACAGGATGGTTTCACTGATGTAGTTTCTAGATTGAGAAGACCTGCACTAGATGTGTGTTTAAGCCTAACAACTCATGGTTCGCTAATTGTTGAGCTTAATGATATATCTTCGTTGGTTGTACTCTATTCCATAGCTCTATTCAAAAGCATTCATCTATTATATATATATATATATATATATATATATATATAATATTTATATATTATATATATATATATATATATATATATGTATATGTATATTATATTATCTTAAATATGTCACTTCCAAATTTCTAAAATGTTATTTCTTATATTTTATATATGTAGTTAGTTTCTTTTTTTCCAAACGTGTCTCCTCATATATGTGATGAAATCTAAAAATCTAAATAATAAATGCATCACTTTAAAGACTAGATTTCTGGGAATATTGTTGAATGATTCCTCACAGTAGAATTTGATTGGGTGATTGCTTGATGTGATTTGATGTGACACATTTTATTTACTACTTTTTAATCAAATTTTAAGTGATAAATTGGCAAGTATTAGTCCCTAGCTTTACATCTATCCTCACCAATACCATTATTGGTCCATGCTCGACGATTAGCTCCTCTCCCTTAACATATTACTCGATATGTTTATTAAGAAGTTATTATTGATTCAATGTATAGCATTATACCCTTAATGAAATCATATTCATCATGATAAAAGGATGTCTAAAGGTAGAGGCACGTGTGATAGTGATGCCGGTTTAAAATTGAATTTTTGGACAAGCTTTACATTTAATATTAACTATCATATCCCCATTTAAAGGACATGTGTAAAGGTCAAGTCAAATAAATCACTCAATAATTATAAATTCAAGGCCCATATTCATTTTCTGACACTTACTATTTTTTTCAAAATCATGAGGGGTGAAATTAAACGCATCGAACCAGTATCAAGTGATGAATACATGGAGGATGTTGAGGTTTCTTTTGATATTAACTTAGAAGTTGATATTGTTGGGAAATACTTCACCCTCTCTACTTCTAGTTCTCCTTATGATGGTACTTCCATCCCCCCTTCTCTTGGTTAGTCGATTGCTTCCCATGTTCCCCTTCATTCTCTTGGAACTTCTCCTTTAGAGCTCCAACTGGATTTCATGTCTAAGCAGCTAATTCCCAAAGCATTATGGGAAATCTCTATTCTTTATCCAGAATCTCATGACATGGAACATATGGATTCTAAACATGCTGCTACAAATGATGTGGATAATGAAATTGATAACAATCAACCCCCTGTGGCGACCCCTCAGATGGACAGTCAAGTCAAAATGGTGTCTTCCATCCTTGAAAATTTACAGTGAGCTTTTGAGCTTCTTAAAACCTAGAAAGACTATATAAATAGCACCAGTGCTATCATTGACAAATAATTTTTCAAGATGATAACCCTGGCTAACACTCTGGTGAAGAAGATAAATACTTATGAAGCTAGGAAAGTGGTACAAGAATTAAAAAATCTATTATGATATGTAGTATTTATGTTATATCTAGTTATATATTTTTTTGTATGCATATATTATGATATGTATTGTCAATTTTATATCTAGATGGATGGGATTTTTTGTAAAAGGATGAGGGTCCTTTCAAAACCCCCACTTTACCCTATTCCAAAACATGTATAGTGTTCTATTTTATTTATAAATAATCTTTTCAATAACCTTATAATTCTTGAATTATAGGTTTCAACAAATATATGAGAGGTATGTTCTGAATTGTACGCAAATGTTCTATGTTTTTTCCTTAGGAAGGTACAATCTAGTTTGAGAACAATAATATTTAAATTAGAGATTCTTGAATGTTTCCTCCATACTCATATTTTCTATTAGTTAAAACAACTTAAGTAAGAACTAAAATATATATAATAAATGGATAGAAACTTAATAAATTAAAAAATTAATAACATCTACGAATAATTTAATAAATTATAATTTTGAAAAAAAAATTATTACATAGGGTAAAAAACAAAGATAGGCTCCTAGAGGTCGAGTACAAAAAGATTACATCGTGACAGAAACAAAGCGAGACAAAAAAGGAATAGAACCCCCAGAGTTAAATAGGCTCAACTCCAAAACATAGAAGGGGGTCCAAAAAATAGTGAGCAGAAGAGAACTAAGCCATTAAACAAGAAAAACAAATAAATTTCCTCGAAATTCTGTAGACAGTTCGAAAGAATTTCCATTAGTTAGCTTTACTTTTTTTGGAGGGTTTAACCTCCTTGATCTCTTCTTTCATGCTAGAATAAGAATTCAACTTCTTCTAGAGGGTTTCTTGACATCCTCCTAGTATCCTCCTCAGGATCCTCCTTCTCCTCTTCAACATCATTTGAACTAATCCACCTCCTTTTCCTCTTCCCTTTTTCCACAGCATCCAGACAAGCAACCAAATCCCGAACCAGAGAATCCAACTGCTTGATATCCCTATGGATTTTCTTCTGGGCCAAGCATATTTTCTTGGTGGCTTCAATATTGTCAATCATGCCATTTCTGACCACCGAGTTAGTCTCTTCCAAGACCTAGACAATTGTCTCCAAGTATTGAACTTGAACTTTGTTCTTCCACATATCAAGACCATGCTCTCCTTCTAGGGTAACTTTATCTGTCCCCTTCGACGGACCAAATTCCTTATTTTCCATCCCTTCCACATTCTTCCCCTCACCCATCTACTTAATACCCATATTTCCCTCCCTCATCTTGGATAGACACTTAGCCAAGCCAATATCCTCCTCATCTTCAATTAGGTGCATTTGTTTATCCCGGGTCGGTTTCCCATTGTGTAATAGGAGAAGAATGAGGCCCTCGTGGATGGGTGACTCGACCTTTCTCCATTGTAAATCCCTCACCGAGGTGGTCAAAGACATGAAAATATAGAAGGGAATACTAAGAAATTTCTTATGTCTAAACATGTTCAGAAATGACAACTGGTGGGTATATATCTTGTGATATTTACCCTCTAGAGTTAGATACTGAAAGTGCAGCAACAGATTTACACAGGAAATAACACAAAATAATATTATATTTTCTATATATCTGCACAACACGTTTGGCTAATATATAGCCAATAGAATAGAAGAACTACTTCCTAGAAAATAGGAAGTCAACAAACAACTTACCCATTTATAATTTTACAGGTACAACAAAACTCTATAATAATATATTGTTTAAACAATATATTATAAAAATATGAGTTGTAATACCAACTCAATTAAATCACATAATTATAATCTAACTTTAATAATAATGTGAGCACTAATAATATGAAATCCTAACATTCCCCCCCTTAGTGCGAACATGGGGAAAACCTGCCTTTGTACTTGCACCTGCTCATGATCTGGTGATTTTCACAGGATGATCACAAACCTCAAGGATGGTTTTGCAAACAGTTGACCACAAACTGAGAATGGTGGTTTAGCAATTGGTTAACCACAAACCACAAAGTGATGGTTTTGCAAATGGATTACCAACAACCAAGAATGGTGGTTTTGCTATTGGTTTACCACAAACCACAAATGAAGGTTTTCAAGTGGTTTACCTACAACCACATCATGATATGCCAAGTACTATTCTCAGCCCTCATCACATCTCACTGTAGGGAATAACATAGGAAATTTTGCTAAAATCTGTTGCTTATACATACATAGAAAATGTTGACATAATGGAAATGGAACATTAGATCATTTTCCCCCCTCAATGTGAAATTTCCACTTATTGAAAATAGGATCACTACAAACTGAAGCAAACGCACAACTGAAAACAAATGCCACCAAATCATCTACGTGGCCCCATTGTTGGTGACTGATGAGAGGTTGTTGAATGACCTCCAACCTTTGTTTGCCTCCATCCTCTAGTGTCACGCTGCTAGCTCAGTAGAATGTGAACATGAAGGTCAAGTTTAGATATTGGACGTCACGTTCCAGCGATAATGCGCCCATAAGAAATTATTATTATTTTTATTTTTTACAATTTTTATACTGACCCTTTTTTGACTTTGACATTAACAACCTATTATTCACCTAAACACATTTTGACAACACAATAATAATGAGTGACATATATGATGGAAAGATGGTACAAAATATATTAATGAACCTATAACAACATGCACTATTTGACAACACTTTTTTTTTATGTCAACATTTGACAAATTAATTTTGACTTGACACTCCTAATAATACAAACATTTAGTTTTACTTACAATACTTAACATATGAGACAAGAAAATAATAAACAACAAAAAACATAGACTCTATTCCTAAATAATTTTTAAAACACCACTAGTTGACACCCTTTTTTTTAAATAAGGTTTATAGGCATCAACCGGAAAGTAAAACAATACATTAATGGGAAGGACTTGGTGAAAAACATACCCATTGACAATGGGATGAAGCAAATAATATACTACAGAAAAGACCATACAGATTTTTGAGCACAAAATTTAAGAAGACATACTCAACATTAAAGACTAAATGATGGAGATCTCCCAAAATTCTATTGAAGACAAACCAGATAAAATGCTCAGGTAGTTTGAGGATGATCATGGAACGTAGTTGGAATTCTTGTACTACAAAAGGAAATCCATATCCAAGAATGGAATAAATAGAGACATTGATGCACCACGAGAACTCTTTTTCAAACGTATCTTAATGATTTCGTCGTTTCTCCTGAACCTAGATCTGGGTTTCTGAAATTTTTTGACAGAACTTTTACAACATCAAAATAACAAACCCATAAAAAATTGAAATATTTCATATCTAGGTTTTGTAGAAAACATCAATTTATCAGCTGGATTGATTTAATCAACGTGGAAAACCAAGCAGACTTGGACGCATCATATTTTCCCAAGTAGGATCAATTCCTTCAACTGATGCCTAAAGTGTTGGATCTTATATGGCAGCTATATTCCTTGAAAAACAAAACTGATCTAATGTGCTTCTCACATTCATCAAACAATTTTTTTTTGAAATGCCTCCCTATACACATGGAGACTATATATGAAACTTTGAACAAAAAACTACAAATGATTTCAAAACTCCCACACAAACAGAAATCTAGATAGCAGGATGATTCAAAGTCTGCCAATAAAACTTATGGATCCTTGCATCTAACCATTATTGCATCTCATGGAGATCGCTCTTACATTCTTCGACCACAACTATGATTTGATTGAACAATCTATTCACTTTAATACTAGCCGATAGAATCCAATGTGTTTGCTTCTACAACTTAATGAGCATCCAGACGCATTTTCTTTCATAATAGATTAAAACTGTATATGGGCATTCCAAACTATGCCAAAGAATGAAAAAACTGTAATCTTTTATCACTAGGAGCAATTCAAATTTCATGTCATTGCTCCTTTTTAATTCTCAAACAACCATCATGCTCAAGAAAAATGTCACTCTGGTACCAAATGAAAGTGCAGCAACAGATTTACACAGGAAATAACACAAAATAATATTATATTTTCTATATATCTACACAACATGTTTGGCTAATATATAGCCAATAGAATAGAAGAACTACTTCCTAGAAAATAGGAAGTCAACAAACAACTTACCCGTTTATAATTTTACGGGTACAACAAAACTCTATAATAATATATTGTTGAAACAATAAATTATAACAATATGAGTTGTAATACCAACTCAATTACATCACATAATTATAATCTAACTTTAATAATAATGTGAGCACTAATAATATGAAATACTAACAGATACTTCATGATGTGCAGGCATACCTCTCTCCACACCCCAAGAATACAGGAACGAGTGATGCCATCGGTGAAGTAATGGACAATTTCCTTTCCCACAAAGAAAGTATTGATTTTGTACTCTCTCTAATTCCTATCCTTGAATATTTTTAGACCTTCCATGTCCATGCTACTAATATAGGTAATGGCTTCCTCTAACGTATCAATTTCCATGCCACGGATCACCACTTTCCCCTCTTTCCATGCCATCCCAAACTCCATAGTAAGTGAGGGATCATGCCCTTCGAATCTGGTGATAAAGTTCCTAGAACCCCCAATCCTAAACAGGTGCCACATAGACTTATCCTCCATAATACGCCCATGGCTGGATGGCTCGACTCTGATTCTATCACTGCCCATGGTAGCCAAATTTTTACTCCAATGTACAACACTTTAAGGTCTACAATTTTTGAAATTAGACTTGTCTTTCTAAGAATAGCTTAAGCCAGACTCACTTTTGCAATATTGGAAAATGAACCAATTATTCTCCCTTGCACGGCTTAAGGTGAAATGCTTACAAATTTTCATGATTAATAATATCGTTAATATGCATAGGTATGACCTCACATTTTTGCCACACTTTGATATCATTACTTTGAACTCCCTCATTCACCAATATTTCCACACAAGTATTGGCGATGCGAGGGATATGATTAATGATATGGGAATCAAAGTACTTAAAGTTCTCTTTAATATCATTAATAATATTACCCAATACCCAATTATTATGACTAGTCTTGTTGACTGATTTAAAATGAGAAGAGAGTCCCCCTCAATAAGAATATGTTTAATTCATTTCTCCTTAGCAAGACTAACACCCCAAAGAAGAGCAAAAGCTTCAACCAAATTGTTGCTATGAGTCCCCAAAGGTCCATCATAAGCTAAGATCCATTCCCCATTATGATCCATAATTATGCCTCCTCCACCAGCTAGGCCAGGGTTGCCTTTAAAATCCCCATCAAAATTAAGTTTGACTTTTCCCCTTTCAAGGTTGGACCACTTAATTTTAGTGGATGGTAAACTATCTTGAGGCAGAATCAAGGTGAACTATTTGAGAACTTCCTCTTCTCTAGTAGAAATGGCCTTTTTATTCTTCACCTAATGACTTTTGAGTTCTCTTTAATCGAGGAAATCAAACCAGCACTAATCTTTCTAAAATTGGCCTTCTGATTTCTAAAGATGAGAGCATTCCTTTCCTTCCATAGGCTCTAGATGAAGTAGGGCAGGGCCATTTTCTAGGTAGCCATAAGAAAGGGATACCTAAAAGGAAAATCCCATTATAACCATCATTCCTCGATGGAATTAGGATATACCCACTGAACCTTGAAAAGCTCTAACACCTTAGACATCACCACTTGAGCAAATGGATAGGAGATGAGGAGGTGGTTGACAATATCCTCCTCTTATTTACATAGTGCACATCTATTCGAGAGGAGCATTCCACATTTCCTCAAATTATCCATGGTGAGGATTTTGTTCTGAGAAGCCAACCAAAGGAAAATTTTAACTTTGGGTAGAAGGTAGTTTACCCAAAGTTTACTCTAGTAATCTTTTTGGCTAGAATTATTGAAGTTAGGAGGTAATATTTAACAGAGAAATTTCTAGAATCCTCTTCCTTCCATATAATAGAGTCCTCATTCTGTTAGAAGAGTGGAATATAAATACTCTTTAACTTTCAATTGAGGTCGTCAAAACATTGAGTTTCCCTAATGAAATTGGGAGGGGGAAGCACCTTCCCCCAAAGTACAAGATTGTTGGAGAAGCTCCAATAGTCCCTAACTCAATTTTGACCATTGTCTTCAAAGAAATGCTCCACATTTCTCCCAAGATCTTCCTCCACTAGAGGTTTATCAGAGAACCAACAATCCCTCCAAAATAAAATTCTATCTCCTTTCCCAATATTCCATTTAATACCCCTACTCAGGATCTCCCTATAAGAGAGAAAAGAATTTAAAAAAAAGGATCCATTAGGGATATTGTTCTACAGAAAGAAAATATTTATTCTACCAGTATTCCTTAAATATTTCCTTTTGATAATATCAATCCATAGGCCTTCTTCCTTTATCACTCTTTAACCAGCTTTAGCCACAAGAACTTCATTCATGAGTCTCATATTCTTTAATCCCAGTCCAGCACAATCCTTAGGCTTGGTCACTTTTTCCTAGGCCATAAGAGGAAATTTGAACTTCTCCTCAGCACTAGCCCACAGGAACCTTTTTTGAATTTTTTTAAGAGCTTCCAAAATCTTTCCCGAGAGCCAAAAAAGGGACATGACATAGATTGGAACACCTTAAAGAGAGCTTTGGAGGAGTTTAATTTTTCTATCTTGAGATAGGAGAATCCCCTTCCAAGAAGATAGCTTATTGGAATCTCTCTCGAGAAAAGTGTTCCAGAAGGAATGATTCAGTATTTTGTGAATGAGGGGCATCCCCAAATATGAATTTGGAAAATTATTTATCTTACAACCAAAAATGTGGGCCAATCTCTCTTGAAAATTCTCTTCCACATTCATGAAGAAAATATCACTTTTGAGGAAGTTGACCAGCTGACCAGAGACCTCCTCATACTCATTCAAAACCTTGTTGAAGATATAGGCTTCCTGTAAAGATTCCTTCCCCGTCAAGAAATTTTCATCAACAAATTGGTTGAGGCAGGTAGGTTAAAGACCATTAGAAGTTTTGATACCCTAATTTATTGGCTAAGTACAAGAAGGCACGTGGGTGTGCAAGGCCTTTTTAAAGAAGGGCACACAAGGAGAAAGCATGTAGGACAAGGTTCTATGAGGGTTTAATAGAACAAGTAGCATGTGCTCAAGGCAAAGTAGGATTTTGGGACTTAGCCATGGTTGGCATATTAGGTAGGACACGTAAAATCATGACCCGACTATGCATACAAAGTGGATAAGGTGTCATCCTGGTGATAGGTTGGCCTAGGAAGGAATATGCCCTATGATGGAAGCTTCTAGAAGACCATGGAAATGAGTGGATAGCTCAGGCCTAGAGGAGCATGCTCCCATGGAGGACCACATTTTGACACTTGGCGATAGATCTGAAGCCTCAGAAAGGTGTGTTGGCAGTTCAAGAGGCCTATAAATACAAACACCTCCAGAGGAATTGAGATATAGAACAATAGAGAGTGGAGCTCTATAGAAATGTTGTAATGAACTCTATTGGGTTGGGTAGATGACCTATAGGGGAAGGATGTATCAAAAGGTTTAGGTAATAAAATTTCCTTTCATGTTTAGGATGAATCTAATCCAGTTATGATGTATGACTTCGGTCTGCCATACAATGATATTCTATAATTGATCTAATGCATGTGATGATATTTTTGGATATGATGGGATATACATATAATAGACCCTAGTTTATACATATATCTACATAGTTCTATTTTGTATGTGTTATATGGATGAATATAAACTCCTATACATTTCCTTTTCAATTCAGTTCTATAAATTGTTAAGTATCCTTTTGTCTGTAATGACTGCATTGATCTAGAAGTCGTTCTAAGCTCTATGATGAATTTATGTCTCGTGTCCACTCACTCTTTTTAACTTCCTATCATAGATGATGCTTTCCCACTTAACTCACATAAAAGAGAGACTTGTCACCCACACATGCCTCGGGTGAGCGCTGTAGACACCCATAATTATGCCCAAGCAATTTAAATACTTAAATTGCGTTAATTATCGTCTTTCTCACAAATCAATGACATATCATCAAAAGCACTCATTTTCCCTCATATCATCATTAATTAATTACACTAAGCTAATTAATTAAGTTTCCTATCCAACAAATACCCTAATTAATGACCTTCCGTTAATAAATCACCCCTTCTACCTAGACTAATTAATTATTATTAATTAATTAGCTTTCCCTTCCATTTAACCAATAAATCAATATTTAATTGATTTAATCCCCTTTTAATAGCCTAAATTGTACTAATATTCCTCTAATTATCTTCTATAAGCTTACATCTACCTATTAGTTAATCACCTTTGATTAATTAAAACACCCCCCAACTCCCATGACTTGCTAAACATGTATTAAACTCTTCTAAAGTAAGGTTACCTTTAATAAAGCAACCTTATCCATTCCTAATCATGTTTTACCTTTATCCCACATTCATGAAAATGTGTTGAATCCTTTATCCTTTGGGCTATATAAAGAGCCCTCCACCTACCTTTTTACTTACACCTAAACTCCTTAGAGAGTAAATGCAAAGCATATAGCAAAGAGACTAAGAGCTTGCACCTTGCCCTTTTGAGAGTTCATCATCTTGAAGAGTTAAGCCTCTTTCTTAAAGTGCTTGGGTCATATGGGAGGTGTCAAAAGGGTCTTGTAGCTCAACTTTGATTAGCCCCCATTCCTAGGTTCTTGGAACATTAAGGACAACTATTTTGATAGCCATGGAGCTTACTTAGGTCCATTCATTTATTTGTTGTTAGAGAATAGAGGAGTTTAGATATTTAGCATTATTAGTTTCAAAGTTTGTATTTATGAATGCTAGCATCTAACCCTTGTTTAATTCTTATCATGATGGTGTTTATGCTTTGTTTTAGCTAAATTGTAGAACTATTTTAGGTGGTAGTTCTTGCTTCATTTGATTTATCATTAAGCAAAGTATACATGCAAACATTTGGCACGCCCGGTGGGACTTAATCCATTATTCTTTGCACTTAATTTCAAGTTTTTGTAGTTAAGTTTTATTTTTGGTTACTAACCCTCTTTTACACATGTTGATCTAACTTGTTTTTTTAAACTTGTTTTGTTGAGTTTGAATGTGTTGGGCATTCCTTGTCGTTATGAAGGATGTGAAGTGCTATCAAAATTGGAATTGATGGGAAAATTTCAAGATTTCATCATGTTTTCATTTTTAGAGCTTACTTTTTCAGCATTTTACATGCTAGTTTTGTCAATTTCTTGAAAAATTTCAATTCTTGAGCATGTAGGTTAGTGTTTGATAGTGTTGAGTCTTCTATTTACATATTAATGTGGTGGGTTTCTTTCAAAAATTAATCTTGGTGAGAAAATTTCAAGATTTCATCATGTTTTCATTTTTAGAGCTTACTTTTTCATCATTCTACATGCTAGTTTTGTCAATTTCTTGAAAATCTTAAATTCTTGAGCATGTATGTTAATGTTTGATAGTGTTGAGTCTTCTATTCATATATTAATGTGATGGGTTGTTGTCAAAATTGAATCTTGGTTGGAAAAAATTTCCCATTTTACAGATTAAGGGACGTTTTTTTGACATTTTTTTAGTGCATGTCAAGTGCATACCCATGAGCATAAGAGCATATGTGTAACCCATCTTCCGAAGGCCATAACTTTTGCTCCCGACATTGAAATGACTCCATTTTTTTGCGTTGGAAAGGTATTGAAGTTAAATATGCAATGAAAACATAAATTTGGGATTTATACTTACAGAAGTTGCAGGTTTTTCTGTTATTTTAAAACTGGTCATTTTCTAACATGTCTAATGTTTTGATGAATGTTGTATTTCCATGCTTACTAGATTTAGACCAAAGCGTGTGTATGCTCTTCTCTTGCACCTTTTGGAGATCTTGAGAATCAAAAACAACTTTGATCTCTATCTTGTTAACATTGGGATTAAACTTGGAAACTTGATTATTCATTTTGCTTAAGGGAATGAACCTTTTACAAAGTATTTTTCAATGGTCCTTTGATTTGAATTTTTCCATTTCTATATAGTTGGGATAAAGTTTGTGTATGCTCTTCTCTTGCACCTTAGGGTGATCTTGAGAATCAAAAGCAACTTTAGTCTTCATTTTATAACATTTGGTAAATTGGAAACTTCATCTTTCACTTTTGGTTTAAGGGAATGAACATTTATCAAGAATTTTATATGGTTCATTGATTGAAAAGATTTTCTTTACTTTTTAGTTGGATTATTTGTTGTGTATACTCTTCTCTTGCATCCTTGGATGATCTTGAGAATCAAAAGCAACTTTTAATCCTCTTTTAAATAATGTGATTTTCTTGGAGAACTACTAACGCTTGAGTGCAGGACCTAAAAACGCTTGTCAAAGAAAGGAGGAACCAAAACAAAATAAAAAACTACTAATACAGTTGTTATACAGGTTGCCAAAAGGTGTTCAAGAAAACCACACCTAATTAAACAAGATAAAAAGAACAACATATTCAAAACACTGTATTGCAGGTTTTAGAAAAGGGTACGTCCCTCTCCGCTCAACTGGAACATAACCCCTTTGGCATAACGCCTTAAGCTACAACAATGGGGGTGGTTCCAGGAACCCCAAAGTAGTCCACGCAAGAGGGAACCTTGTGGACGAAACGGGAAGTGCTCCGCACTACCTACTTGACTAGTGATTCCTTTGTGAGATAGAGTTACAAGTTGTCCGTTGTGGCGACCCCAGTGATAGTACACGTAGACACACTAGTTGCCTACTGTTCTTGAAGGGGGTAAAGTAAAGCCGAGATACTCCCAAACTAGTCAGTGTGACTTTTTGGGTAAATCGCGCTCGCTCGTGGCAACTTTGTAACACCTAGGGCGAGAGAACCACCTAGGAGAATATACTTTGGCCAGGAGCCCACTTTGACCATTTTAAAACAGTGTTGAGTTGTGAACCTTCTTTTTGAGAAACGTGTGACGTATTACTTTCGCCTAGTTTTTACTTGCCTTAGGGCGAGGTGAAACTCTGCCGAAGTGAGGCTAACATTTTTCATCATTTTTTCTTGATTTACTTCCTTCACATTCTTTTGACACTTTGTTGAGAAAAAGAAGGGTGACTACCTTTGTGTTACCAATCGACTGTTTCTCTCACTTTTATGTCCGTTTACGCCCATCCATGTTTGCGGCTGGGTTAGTTAAACATCTAAAGTGTGCGGAGGTGTTTTCACGTCATTGGTAGCCATTGTGATCTTGATACCCATGTCAAGGTCGTCATTGTAGTTAGGTGTGGTTCATCACCGCAGACTTCCTTAGAAGAGTTAGCTTGTTTGTATCGTATCACTACAATTTCGATATTTACGTCTTGTTTCTTGTAAACTCGACATAAATACCTATATTGTATGGTTATGTTGCACACATTTTTAACTATTCCTAGCTATACTTTGAGCTTTTTAGTTCGGTTCTATTATTACCTCGATTTCAAAGAGTGCTAGGTGTTACTATTTGTGCATGTTATATCAATAACACCTTGATATCAATACTTCACTTTCTCGCAAAGTGGGTTAACATATCTTGGTGATATTGTTGTGTCATTCACAAATTGTAATTGGCACTTTTTGAGATATAGGTCTTAATCAAGTTTGAGCTCACTCATCGTATATCTTGATTGGGAGATCGCATTGACTTCTTGTTTTTACTTACATTTTGTTCATTTCCTTGAACTTGGCATAAGTGAAAACATCTTGTTGATCATCTTTGCATCGCATTTTCATATGGTGTATTTCCTTGTTGATTGGCTTTGGGTTTCACACTCGCATGATTGTTCCTTGTGATTATTCATTCAGAAAAATTATTTTCTAGGACAATCCCTTTTTATCTCATCGATATTACGTCGTCACGATGTCTATTTTCCTTAGACCTTCTTCAAAAAATCACGCACGCATCCCCATACTTACACAATGTCTGGTTGGTTGTCCTTATGCTACCCAAATTGACATGTCACTTCCTTCCCTTTGAAGGAGTTCCATCACACTATCTAGATCTAGACATTTGTGCTTAAAACAACACCAAAAATGACTAACTATCATGTGGTTCCCCATACTTACAAAAATACAGAACCTAGGTTCAGCAATTCAAATCATAGGATTCCCATCACAACTAAACCTCGTTTGGTTCTTCGTGCTAGAGAGCCCATATGGTAACTCGTTCCCCACCTTCATCTCATAGTTGGTGGTATGATTTGGACATGTCTGATCCAAATTATTATTCGAGTTCCCCCCACTCTTCTTCTAATTCTAATCCAAACATTTCCTCTTCTTCTGAGGATTCCAATCCAAATATTTCCTCTGACTCTTCTGAGGATTCAGATCCAAACTACTATTCAGATTCATCTAATTCGACTCCTAAGTCATCTAATGTGACTCCTAAGTCATGGTCCTCCCTTTCTTTGTAGGATCCTCTTCATCAATCATCTAATGCGACTCTTATGTCGCGGTCCTCCCTTTCTTCGCAGGACCCCTTTTATCAGTCGCCCCAACAACGTCTTCTTCCTTTGAAGATACACGCGACTCCAAATCCCTCCAATCAGAAGTATAATACAATTCTTGAATCACGGTCCTCTCTTTCTTCATAGGACCCTTTTCATCATTCATCTAAATGCTTGAATCACATTCTTGAATCATCTAATGTGATGCTTGAATCCTCCCCTTCTTTACAGGACCTTCTTCATCAATCACCCCCATGGAATCTTCCTTCTGTGAAGATTCATGTGACTCAAAGTCCTTTGAGACAAACATCTGAATCGACCCATGTGTCGCAATCTATAGACTTTGGACTTAATCCTACTATTTTACATACGACATACCATTGTATAGGTAGGTCCACACCACCTTCTTCTACTCCTGAGACATCTAGCTACACTTATTCTTCGTCCCCCACACCATCTTCTTCTATCAATAATCATCAAACATCTTCTCAGCCTTCCACACCAAGTGAACCTATTTCTTCCAATAAACCCCTAGGGATCGATCAACAACTCATACCGATTGATCTCTTTCAGAATGAAGAAACAATTAGGGCATTTATAGGGGCATATGAAGATATTCCTTTAGTAGATTACAAAAAGGGATTCTCTTTAGACTTTGATGCATCTGCATATTGTGAGGAAAAGGTTGATTCCTTTAATCAAGAAATGGAGGAAGAGCCTCAGATCATGCAACTTGATCCTCCTCTTATTCTTCCATCTTCACATTCTTCATTATGTGATGAAACTCCTTGGTCTTGCATAGATCCATGGCCTATATTCTCATCACCCAATAACTCTTCGTCTATCATAATTCCTCAATCACAATCTCTTGTGGGGTCAGCACCAAGTAGCCCTTCATCTTCATCTAGGTGTGGGTCACCTTCTAGTAGCCCTCCCTCTTCTATTTGTGGGACATTTTTGAGTAGCCCACTATCTTCGATTATTGGGGCACATCCAACTAGCTCCTTATCTTCTATGTATGAATCTAGTATCCCTTTGACTTCTATTTATGGGTCACCCCCAGGTAGTCCATCATCTTCTATTCTTGGGCCACATCAGTAGTCCATCATCTTACATCTATGGGTCACGTCCTAGTAGCCCTTCTTCTTCTATTCTTGGGCCACATCCTAGTAGCCCTTCATCTTCTATTTATGGGTCATGTCCTAGTATCCCTTCTTCTTCTATTCTTGGGCCACATCCTAGTAGCCTTTCACCTTCTATCCATGGCTCACCTCCTGGTAGCCCATCCTCTTCAATTCTTGGACCGTATCCTTTTCATCTATCACATATTTCTTCTATCAATGGTTGTGGCAAGCCCACTACCATTTCTATCGTTCCTATCATCAATCATAAATGTTCGCATTCTTCTCCTTCTCAAGGTCAGAAAATTCAAGCGTCAGCTTATAAGAAACCCAAACAGGTTCATTATCAAGCTCAGGTCAAAACTTCCAAGAGCTCAAAATCCCCCAACAACTGGAACAATCTCAAAGTTGTAAATCAAGCACAATTCAAGAACACACATCAACATAACCATCAAGTATGGCAGAAAGTGCATAAACCTCTGGATAGGGAACTCAAGCTCCCGCATACAAAATCCATGTTTCAGGATAAATCACAGTCCTTTGTTGAGTGTGAACTCACCATGATCATCGAGATTGGGGAAAACATGACTCTTGATAAACAAACACGCTTAGTCTCCCTTATCAAGGAAGTCGCAAACATCATTGTTGGATCCTATCACACAGAGTGACTTTGTTAGTAACAACGGTTTAAAACTGTCATATATATCTCAATATATATATATATATATATATCAAAAATCTAAAAAAAACAAAAAAAAACAACAAAAATCAAAGGTACAAAGATCAAACATTGCAATCAGGTGTTGCGTACACATGGATATTTCTTTCTTCCCTTCCTTGCTATTCTTCTACAAGTCTTCCTACCATTTTCATCCCTTCGGTGATATTTTGGTTAGCTTATTCACATGCATTTTGTGACATTTATCTCTATGGTATCTGTTTGCCCCTGGTCTTTTATCACCTTGGTAAATTAAAGAACGACTGACCTCATAGAGATCCTATCACATTCAAACATCTAATAAACTTGTTGCGAAGAAATTTTGGACATATTTGTTGACACTAGCCAATGTCGTCATCACAATCACTTCCACCTCCTTCCATCAAGCCATCAGTGGTTCTTAACCCCTTGTCAAACAAGAGAGCTGAAATAAGTTTTCAGAAAGCAAAAGAATCAAACAAAACTCAAAAGCTAAAAGCTACAAATCAAAAGAAAATTAATATATAACTCTCTCTTGGGGTATTTCCAATAATCTCTATCGGGGCTATGGATGCCTGACTGGCAATAGAGAAATGTTGTGATTAGAATCAAATACATCTCCATCAGGGCTATGGACGCTTGGCTGGTAGCAGAGCAATGTACGGCTATCCTTTCACCCTCCATTCACAAAATCACTTATCAAAATAAATCATTCCTACACATTGGCTAGGGTCTCTTCACTTGTTGTCTATTAAATATTCACTTCAAGAGGTAATAAAATCCACGTGCACACACTGGATCTCTATGAGTAAATAGGATTAGTATGTTACCAAGTGTCTTTTTTGGACCTTGTTCAGACTCTTACTCTAGTCCATATCTCGTCTCACAATTTATGCCTTTGGCTAATCACTTCTTCATCACGAGGCTTCTAAGCTACATTCATATCATTCACATCATTCTTCTACTTCATTCAGAACATCCATGTGTATAAGATTACTTATTTTCCATGTTTGTGGAAACCTTTGTCCCCTTCCAAAAAAACAATCTTCTCCTTCCTTTTTATCATGTGCTTGTAGGCCAACTTACGCTGGGGGCATCCTTGGTTCTTCCCAGCACTTCATTGGTTTACGTTCACCATCATGTTGAACCTATCCATAATGGCCTTGGATCCCACTTCTACCTATGAAGATTTTACCTTTGAATACTCCCACCTAATCGTTGGGGAATTTTTTTACATCTTCACCTTTTTGGTACGCACAGGGCCTTATGCCTTTGTACATCCCATCTATCACTAGGGGCATCCACGCTTTCTCGTCTTCCTGTACATAGTTTCATAAAACTTTCAAAATCAACCAAAACATTCAAATATGTTAGAAAAATCATCAAAAACATTCAAATATGTTTCAAAAAACTTCTAAAAATTGAAAATCATCCTACAAAACGTCACTCTTTGGTTCTCACTTGTTCATGTGTGCGACTTGCGGATCATCTTGATCTACCTCCATCACCAAAAGCTAGGTTGCTTACTTCATCCGTACTCTGGGGCACAATGAGTTGCCTGGTAATGTTTCGTAGTGCACATTGCTTTTCCATCGGACCCAAGTGTCCTTCGTTATTTCCCCTCACATGTATCCTTGCTTGGGGCACCATCATCAACCCTTGTCGTTAATTTACACAGGTCGTAACTGAAGCTCGATAATAAAAACATTATATTATGTTTCTCTGTTAGTTTAGCTTGTTTACTTTCTCATATTGCATTACATTTTGTATGTTGCATGGAGTTAGGCATCTTTCACTTTCTCGTATTGCATTACATTTTGTATGTTGCATGGAGTTATGCATCTTTCACTTTCTCATATTTCATTGCATTTTGTATGTTGCATGGATTTAGTGTTTTCAGTAATGGAAAATCGTTCGTAGTATGGCTTTTCATGTCGTTCTACCTTTGTCGTATGCTTATATTTTTCATAAGGACCGATGATGTAGCTCTTATGGCCATATGATGACACCAAAATTGTTCCAATACACAGCGGCTAGAGGCTAAGCTCTTCTCTCCCCTCCTCCATATTCATTCTACATCACTTTCCTCTCAACCCTATTCTTCCATCTTACCGGGGCATCTTTCCTCTTCCCATTCTTCTATCTATCTCTCACCTTTTTCGATCGTCGATCGTCTTCTTTCATCACCCCATTGACACTCGAGGGGGCATCTCTCACTTCTACTAATTTTTCTTCTACCTCTTCAAAATTCCACCTGTCTACTATCTTTGAAGTGGCGTCACTTACACCACCCCAAAGAGGGGCAAATGTAGACACCCATAATTATGCCCAAGCAATTTAAATACTTAAATTGCGTTAATTATCGTCTTTCTCGCAAATCAACGACATATCATCAAAAGCACTCATTTTCCCTCATATCATCATTAATTAATTACACTAAGCTAATTAATTAAGTTTCCTATCCAACAAATACCCTAATTAACGACCTTCCGTTAATAAATCACCCCTTCTACCTAGACTAATTAATTATTATTAATTAATTAGCTTTCCCTTCCATTTAACCAATAAATCAATATTTAATTGATTTAATCCCCTTTTAATAGCCTAAATCGTACTAATATTCCTCTAATTATCTTCTATAAGCTTACATCTACCTATTAGTTAATCACCTTTGATTAATTAAAACACCCCCCAACTCCCATGACTTGCTAAACATGTATTAAACTCTTCTAAAGTAAGGTTACCTTTAATAAAGCAACCTTATCCATTCCTAATCATGTTTTACCTTTATCCCACATTCATGAAAATGTGTTGAATCCTTTATCCTTTGGGCTATATAAAGAGCCCTCCACCTACCTTTTTACTTACACCTAAACTCCTTAGAGAGTAAATGCAAAGCATATAGCAAAGAGACTAAGAGCTTGCACCTTGCCCTTTTGAGAGTTCATCATCTTGAAGAGTTAAGCCTCTTTCTTAAAGTGCTTGGGTCATATGGGAGGTGTCAAAAGGGTCTTGTAGCTCAACTTTGATTAGCCCCCATTCCTAGGTTCTTGGAACATTAAGGACAACTATTTTGATAGCCATGGAGCTTACTTAGGTCCATTCATTTATTTTTTGTTAGAGAATAGAGGATTTTAGATATTTAGCATTATTAGTTTCAAAGTTTGTATTTATGAATGCTAGCATCTAACCCTTGTTTAATTCTTATCATGATGGTGTTTATGCTTTGTTTTAGCTAAATTGTAGAACTATTTTAGGTGGTAGTTCTTGCTTCATTTGATTTAGCATTAAGCAAAGTATACATGCACACAAGTGCCCAGTGCCTGCTAGGTGATAGGTTGGCACACATGGGATTCCCTTGTTCTTGATAGGTGTAAAAATGACTACATCTTGGTTATGTTGATGGGACCTATTTTAGAAGTTGTAGTGGGAAATAGCATGCACCATGATTTGTGCAATGAGTAATGATATAATTCCTAACTCTATAAAGTATTGTATCATGGTTCAAGAGCACGGAGGAATAATTTTCTCAGAGATTCAACACTAGGCCTAGGTTTGATGCACGCAGATGGGTAGAAGAGAACCTCTACCATGAGTTGTATGAAATGTTCTTCTGTTGCTTTCCAGTAGAGTTGTATGAATGACTCTCAGAATATGCATCCAAATCAATTTGGTGTTGTAGATTACACACGTGGACCCAAGAATAGTACTAGAGGCTGTAAGAGGAAAATCTGACATGGACTCATGTTGTGGATCATTCATGAAGAGGATTACTAGCTGGCTACATTATGGAATATGATATTTATACATATTCTTTTCTATAATTCACTGATTTCGAGTTTCTGTGGGAACCTAGAGGATCATTTTTACGTGATATTCCTTTGGCGATGAAGATCTTGATCATTACCTTGAGTTTGAAGGCATTTCCAATGGTTTGCTAAACCTTCCTGAGCACTGGGCGAGGAAGCTAAGGTGGAGGAAGATGGAAAATAATGCAACTGAAAAAGAAAGGGAGTAGAGACAACTCGAGTATAGTAAATCATGTGGAAGGGAGATTTCTAGATAATGCGAGGTTGCAAGTGTGATGGATATATGGTGGCAGACATTCCAGGAAGGAGTTGAGGTTCATACAAAGGACATGGAACCTAATAAATTTATGCTACCCCATCTCGACAAGTGTAGGAGAGAGACCCCTTCAGCTTCTTATGAGAGTTCGTCATGCTAAAAGAGAATAGTTGTTGGTGCGCATCTAAACCCACATAGTGACCAAACATTAGTGCTTAGTTTTCCAAATTAGAGGAGTGTTGATAACATAGTTGGTATCGATGGGAGTGATTGATTAGCACCTAGGAGGTATAATTTCTCGTTTGGAACTTCTATGGCTGCACACTCTATTTAAGTGTTTGGAGGAATTTTTGTACAAGGTACAAATACACAAGGTGGTAACGTGTCAAGGAGTAGTGTGGGGCATACATCTAGCAGTGGAAGGATCTCACAGACCATTGGCACATAGTTAAATGGGACGTTGGCGATGCTAGGAACGACCATGTCAGGCCCATTATTGGTTATAGAAGGATATGGAGGTGGAACTAGTGGATCAGGAGGCACAAGACCTGGTGGACCGCATGGATCTGGTAGAGGAAACACTGAAGGAAACTAAGGATCTAGACTAGGGGGATAGGAGCCTCAGCCACCTCCTCAAGTAATCTTTGAAATGTCTTTACAGTTGCTAGACTACCAAGGCATAGAGGATGATGCAGAGCATGTTCACAAGTGTGAATTATTATGGCATGTAAAGGGGTTCACAACCTCAAAATGGAAGGCCAGTCAATTTACAATGACATTGCAAGGGCACGCACATAGCTGGTATAGGAAGTATGACCCCCATCAGACGGTGGTGGATTACACCGCATTGACAAATGCCTTCATAGTAGAATTCCACATCCCCAAGTTTGAACAAAAGAGCATCAATGCCCTCAAGCAAATTCAGTATGGAATGGAAAAGAGTTTGCAGGATTATGACGGGTGCTTTAAGACTCTCCTGTCAAAATTTTCATATGACATTCACCACTCATAGCAATCTCAATGGTTTGTTGGAGGGTTGATAACACCATTTAGAAGAGATTTATCTCATAATACTTTCACAGACCCATGCAAAGTGTTAGAATCTTTTATGCATGTCGAAGCTGTTGGAAGTATTGATACTGGTGTTAGCCCATTCCTAGAAGCTCAAATCACTGCTATGGCTAAGCAGTTCAAAAATTTATCTGCAAACTCATCTCATGAGACTCGATGTGGAATATGGTGTACAGATTGTGAAGTAGAGGGGCATGCCAAGGATAGTTGCCCCCAGAAGACAGTACGCGTCGTAGTGGTAGATTGTGAGATTTGTCATGGGGATCATGATATGAGTAGATGTCCTATGTTGCAGTGCATAATTCGAAAGAATGTATCTTGCTACTATAAGATCTTCACCTCTACAACTAATGATACTTAGGATTATAGGCTTATTGACTAAATCCATGAGGCCATTGATCATGATGTGTGCAAGAACATCCTTGCCAGTAGTTCTAAGGGTGATGATCGACGTTATGAGGAGTGTGGAGATGGAGGCAATGGTGGAATAATTTCTCATGGAGGATTTCAAGGTCGTGGAAACAACAGAGGAGAAAGAAGTGAGTTCCCATGGGAAACATGTTATAATTGTGGATCCATAGAACATTATAAATGAGAGTGTCCTGATCTATTACAATGCTCTTGGTGCAGGAAGAAGCACAAGTATGAAGAGTTCGGGGAAATCTATGAGCATATGAACCAGCAACTCCAGAAAGATAAGGTCACTTCTATGGTAAGCACAAAAAGGGTCGATTCACAATGGATGCCAAAAGTGGCATGTGACTCAAAGCTAGAACCTTTACTGGTGATAATGCATGCAGAGGTTGCATGCACCAAAGAGATTCCCAAACCATGGACATTAGTTTCCTGAGAGGAGGTACCACATGGAAAGTACCTAGACCCTGCTCATCAGAAAGAAGTATATCAGGAGACTATGGACATAATTCAGAGTTTACAAGGGGAGATATAGTATCTCAAGGAGAAATCAAGGCAGGTGGGCTAGCAGAAGGATAACGAGGTTCCAAGAAGTGACCTGGATGAGGTCAAAGAAGTATGTAAAATTTTAAGGAAAGAGAATATTATTCCCTTACTAGGAGAATGGCTAAGGGAGAAGGTACCATGTATTGGAGTGGAGCGTGAAAGATAGGTTTTACATGCAAACCTTTCTCCACACAACTTTGAGTATGACAAAGAAATTACTCTTAATGCAGTTATTGATGGATGGCTCTTAAGAAATATCCTCATCAACACAGGAGCAGAAGTGAATGTTCTTACCTTAGATGCTTGGCATTAGATGGGAAGGCCCGCATTGCAACCATCTTCAAATGTGATGTATATGGAAAATAAAACTAAGGAAATTCCCATTGGAGTATTAAAGGATGTATCTATCACCATTTAAGGGGCCAAGTTTACTGGGGACTTCGAAGTCTTGGCATTAGCCAAGGTATAAACTTTTCTAGCATTGCTTGGGCACCCATGGTGTTACAAGAATAATGTTGACATAAGGTTTAACAAAGGATATATCAGTTTTAAAAATAAGGAAGAATAGGTGATCATCCCGTTTACAGATGTGAATTTGGCGCCCTACACAGAGCCATTGGGAGAAGAATTCTTTGATAGAATATATGTGCACTCAATCAGGGATCCAGAGATAATTTGAGGATGCTCAGTCTATGATTGATACCACGAGCATGTCGTGTGTCAATTGGGCACACAAGACCTATGAGTTGATTGGACGGCACTTAAAAAGATCGGTAACCAAAGTGAAAAAAGTGCATACAGTCCAGCGTGTGGGAGGAATAAAACTACCAAGTTACTTGAGAGGGGCTAATCCAGAATATTTCTTGTGAGAAATAGAGGCCCATTAGAGAAATGAGAAGGAAAGGAGGAAAAAATTTAACTATAGCCTACTCAGAACTATTGTGCGCTGGTGGGCGACACATTGGGAGAACCTCTTGGAATGGCACGAGGTAAGAATTGCCTTCTCCATAAGGTTTTGTAGGAGAAATGCACCCACGGCTAAAAAATGCTACCATGGTAAAGAGACCACTTCCTTCCATATCCAAGCATGTGAGACATCCTATATGAGAAGCACAAAATCATTACCACCTTCATTATGGGTTCACAAGTTATACTCCACCATGCAAAGTTGTGCACATGTATGGTATATCCACTCAGAGATGCATCGTCAAGCTGGTAATTGGTAAGAATTGGTGGCTGATCTCATTCAAACATTCAAGTATCTGAGTGTAAAGTCATCAGTACATAAGTCATTGCAGGTATTCAAGCACCTTACAACAAGGGATAGTGCTATGGTAGAAGATAGATTAAAATAATTTCTAGGTGAACCTAGCCTAGAGGCGCACTTTGAGGAAGAAGAAATAAAAGAAATACAAATTGAGTGTGTGTGTGTGTGTGTATAGAAAAATAAAAGGGGAAGATGGTGTATTTCATTGATGGTGAAGAAGTGTACATCTTGGATGTTAACCATTCTGTAGGGAAGCACGAGCTCATAGATCATGTTGATGAATGGGCATGCACCTACCATGAACCTTTAAAGACAAAAAATGTTAACATCATCTCAGAAGTAGAACCCAAGGAGGAAATCATTGGAGACTATTGGTCAGAGAAATAAGTCTCTTAAATCATTGATCTGTTATGCAAATTCCAAGATTTGTTCCCATGTGGGTACCATGAGCTTAAAGGCGTCCACCATTCTTTAGGGGAGATGAGGATAAAGCTGAAGGAAGGTGCACACCTAATTAGGAAGAGTCCATACCAGATGAATCCCAATTTATGCATAAAGCTCAAGGAGGAAAAAAATAAAACGATAGCATCAGGTATCATTGAGGTTGTGGAAGAGTCGGAATGGATAAGTCCAGTGGTGATTAGTATCAAAAAATGATGGGACTATAAGGATATGTGTTGATTATAGGCACCTAAATGTAGTATGTGTCATTGATCCTTTCCCAACCCCATTTACTAAAGAAATATTAGAGGGAGTGGCAGGACATAAGGTCTACTCTTTCACGGATGGATTCTCGAGATATCACCAGGTAAGGATTGCAAGGGAGGAGAAGAGGAAGATGACTTTTGCCACTAAGTGGGGAAGTTTTTCCTATAAAGTCATTCCTTTTGGGTAGAATAATGCACCTTCAGTGTTCTTATGCATTATTGTGCAAGCTTTCCAAGACTTCATCCATAAATTACTTAAGTTTTACCTGGATGATTGGATAATATATGGGTTAGTGAAGGACCATTGTGACAACTTTAGATTAATGTTTGAAAGGTGTCAGCAGTTGAGGATATCCTTCAAAATTAAGAAATGTGTCTTTGTTACCCCATTTAGAACATTATTGGGGCACATTATATGTAAGGAGGGCTTACTGGTAGATCCCACCAAGGTTGTAGTAATTGTGGGATTGAGGGAAACTACTAGTCGAAGCGCAGTGCACAGATTCCTTAGACACACGAGTTACTACAAAAATTTTATCAAGGGATATGCTAAGATCGTTGTGCCTTTAGAAGAGTTACTTAGACACAAGAGTGCCTTCCTTTGGGGAGAGGCACAGCATAAGGCATTTGAAACGTTAAAGGATAGGCTTATCATTGTGCCCATACTATGATTTCCCTCTTAGGATAAGCCCTTCAATATTCATGTTGATGCCCTAGGAACTGCCATTAGAGTAGTACATGCACATCCTGGTTAAGGGTTCATTAATCATCCTCTATGCTTTGTAAGCATAAAGTTGACACCAGTAGAGTAGAATTATACTACAAATGAGTGCAAGGCATTTTTAATGATATACGCGCTTCACAATTTCATACAGTATCTGCTAGAAACCCCTTTTATATTTTATACTGACAATATGGCATTGAAAAGCTTAGTGAACATGCCCATTCTACGAGGGTGCATATGTCGATGGGTATTATTGTTCCAAGAATTTGAGTTCACAGTGGTTTTCAAACTAGGAAAAATTAATTCCAGACCTTATCATTTGTCTAGAATCGATTCAGGGGAGGACACACAAAAAATTGAGGATATCATGCCAAATTCACAACTATTTACATTGTGGCATGTGCCCTCAGACTTAGAAGATATTGCAGTATTTCTCAAGACAGGTGTAGCACCGGAAGGAATGAAGGCATTAGATAAAAAGTAGTTAGCTATATGCTTCACACCCTAAATGTTGATTAATGGGGATTTATACAAATTATGGCATGTTGTGATTATGCGTCTGTGTGTGCTAGAACATGAGTGCCTAGACCTAACAAAAGAGGCATACGGAGGTAGTGCATGTGGACACTATACAGGTGATGCCACTACATGTAAGATATTGATGTTTGGATTATGGTGGGAGACCCTATATCAAGACTGCAAGGAATATTACAAGGCGTGTGACCATTGTCAGTGTAATGGAAAACCAAGGTGAAGAGATGAAATGCCTATGTGCCCTATTCCCAATGTCGAGCCCTTTGAAAAGTGGGCTATAGACTTCGTAGGCCCTATTGCACTAGCCACGCATAGGACTGGGTCACATTATATAATCACTTACACAAATTACTTGACAAGGTGGGAAAAATCATCACCTACTAAGGATTGTACAGTAGCTACTGCAGCAAGGTTCCCATGGGAAAACATTATTACAAGGTATGGGTGCCCTTTGAGTTTGACTAATGACAGGGGTACACATTTCTTAAATGAGACAGTAAGGATTCTATTAGCAAAATTCATGGTGGCTCATCACAAGACTACCCCTTACCATCCACAAGAAAATGGAACCGCAAAGGCTTTTAACAAGATACTAAGTCATACCCTAACCAAAATTTGTGACGTTGGTAGGCAAGATTGGGATGACAAAGTATCAATAGTTCTATGGGCATATAGGACAGCCTACAAGAGGTTAAATAAATCCACACTATTTCAATTGGTGATTGGCATGGAGGCTATCCTACCAGTTGAATTCATGTTACCATCATTGTGTATAGCGCGCGCAAGAGGTTTAGTAAATGAAAAAGTGTTGGAAGAAAGAATTGAAAATTTAATGTAATTAGACGAAAGAGGATCACTTGTCAGGTGGAGCCAGATGACTGAAAAAGTAAAACAAAATCCATGGCATGATCATCACATTAAGAACAAAAAATTTGAGGTTGGGTATATGGTGCTACTATATGATTCCAAGTTTTTGTGCCTTCCTGGGAAGTTAAAAGTCCATTGGTTGGGTAACTACATCATCTCGTACATCTATGATTCAGGAGCATGCCAATTACAAGCGTTGGATGGGATGAGCTTGCCAGGACACTTTAATGGGAGTAGGTTGAAGCCCTACTATAAATAATTCTTCTTTGTGTTTGTAATAAGGCAATATTTCCAGATAGGTTAGGACTTCCTTTAATGCATTTTTCTTTTCTTGTGTTTCTCTTTCTCGTTGTTGTTATGTGTTGCACCTTGGGCTCCGGTAACCTCATTACTTTTTCAAAGGTTGTGAATGTGTAGAGGACCACGTGTTGTTTTAGTGTGGGGTAGAATAATGTGAAGGAAAGTGCAAAGTGTGAAGTGCCAACAAGGATTGTATTGGAAATATTGGTTAAATAGCCCTGTGGAAGAAACCACATAGGAGAAAAGGTGAATGAGGATGGTTAGTATCAGGATAAGGCTATATTTTGGTTCCACGTACAAGGGAGAAAGAAGCAAAAAACCAACATGAGGTAGGTGAGAACAAAAATCATGAGGATAGAAGAAGTACCTTTGGCACTGGTAATGCACGCATAAGATCCTTATGTCAGATAGATTGTTTGTGGACTAGAAGGTTGTAGGATTTTCCACGTAAGTATGGGCGCGTGAGTGAGGGCGTTAGAGTCTGGCTTAGTTGAAAAATCTGCAATAAGTGTTGAAGTATGGTTGTAGGTGAAGTAGTATTTAATGCTAAAAAGATGGAAAAATTATAAATAGAGGGTCGAGCACCTCATTATCAACATTTGTGAATATGAAGAAAGAAGAGCTCTTACGAACTAAGGTTTCCAGAGTTGATCCGTGTGAAGAAAAATTTGAAAAATTTAACCGTGACTAGATTTGATTTGCAAACCAGAAGGAAAGAAGTTCATGAGCATAGAGAAAAATATTTTTGGAGAAGCATTGTCTTGTGAAAGAGGATATTCTAGTTAGGTTTTGGCAGCTAGGGCATGAGCTGAAAAGGGTTTCTTCACAAGTTTGAGATCTAGGAATAGAGGAGGTAGAAAAGCAGAGCAAGTAAGATAAGTTGATGTGCTAAGATAACATAAACCATGTCACATAAGAAACCAACTATCTCACCTAAGAAGCCCAAAGGAAAGGGCAAGGGAAAAGGTAAAGGTAGACAACCAGAAACCCCTGCAATTACAAATGAAGAATGGTATGCTGAAATACAATACCTGGATGGCATTTTTCTCAGGATGGAATGGGAGTCCCATTTAAGGAAAATAGTTTTAAGCGATTACGACCATCGCATAAACACAACGGAAAAGGAAATGGCACTAGATTTGCATTTTCCTATTTATAGAGACGAGGTAAAAGTGAAGTTAGAGAAGGCAACACTATTGCAACTCTATGAGTTTCCTTATTTTGGAAAACCTGAGTGCCTCTATCAATAGTTAATGTCGTGCATGTATGAGGACCACTTTTACTTCACAGGGCACAAGATGTGCATAACTCCTCAGCTGATTTCAAAATTCACAGGCCTCATCTATGAAGGAGAAAGTATAGATGATGACTTGAGCGACAAGGAATCCATCAAATAAATAGTGACTGCATACACTTATAATAAGGGGGAATGGTACTTTGATATCACGGAAATCACAGACCCAATGATGAAAATGGCCATGTGCCTGGTGACCAAGTTAAATGACCAAGAGAGGTGGATGCATGTAAACAATTCCTGGTTAAATTTTTACAGGAGGATATCAGAAGGTGCCATCTACAACTTGTTCATGTACATCGCGGATGAGATTATCAGCAACGTGTAGGAAGGTGACAATATACTCTTTGGAAATGTCCTCTTGACCATCCTGTTTTTAGAGATCGCAGTTCCTGATGGACTGGAAAAGGCTATATGGGACTACCCAGTAGAGGATCCATCACCTACAGAGAGATTCGTAAAGTACACTTGCGACAACATGACAGTTGTTCACAAGGCACATCTTGAGAAATGGCAAAAGCACTTAAGGGATGCGTTTAGGGTAGAGTGGAGAATCCCAAAGAAATTTCCTACACTTACAGAGGGAGATGCTGAATTTGCAGTGTACCAGCACTTCTGCATTGGCAAATTCAAGATGGTGGATGAAACCATGAGCCCATGGTGTAAACTCCCATTCTCTTTCACAGCCTTATATTTCCAAGCAGGGGTAAACCAGTTTACAAAGCCACAAAGACTAAGGTTCAACCTTAATGAGGTGGATCAATACCACAAAGAGCTATGCAGACAGCTCGTTTACCCCAAGAATTGCACATATGTGGAGAGGCATGTCTCCCACAAGGTCTAGATGACAAAGCCTCTAACTTTGCCAATTTTAGGAAGAACCGCGGCATGTGTATATCTGCGCATAAGGCCAAAGTTTGAGAAGGGCACGTACCTAGAATGTGATGTCTCCATCCAGAAGACCCCTTGGGAAGAAGGAATCCCACACCAACAAAGAAAGGAAAAGAATACGTGTAAGGGAAAGAGGCACCAAGTGTCAAGAATATGCCAACAGTGGGCACGCCGAAGATAAGTGCTAGGACAAGAATTTACATGCGCAGGAAGAAGTCTCTAGTTAGAGAAAAGGTGCTAGAACAATAAAATCCTATCACAAAGGAGAAGTCACCAAAGGAGGAAGAAATATATGAATCTCCCATACTAGAATCCCCAGTTAGGAAAAAACAAAAGACGATGGAGGAGGCTGAGTTAGAGGACACAGAGAGCTTAGAGGCCTATAGGGGTGAAAGGGATGATGACAAATAAGATTACCCTGAAGGGGCACAAGAACCACTTGTTTTTAGTGTGCATGATTCAGAGGAAGAGGGTAGAGAAGAGGAAAATGAGTTTTGCTTCGTGTGGAGGAAGGGTAGCCATGAGGGGGAAGGCACCCAAGATAAGGGAGAAAGCGAATAAGTGAGTACAAAGAATCAGACTCCGAGCCCCACATAGGAATAGGTAAACGAGGTGGCATAAAAGGAACCAACAAAAATCATTGAAGCCTTAGTAGAACAAGAGTTGGAGTGCAGCACTAAAATAGTTATGAATGAAGATAAATAAGAAAGCGTGGGAAAATATCACTGTAGCACAGGAGGCCCCAGTCTGACGGTAACTATTCCTAAGGGAACGCACACAGGAGGAAGGCACACAGAGATCTAGAGACCAAGGATGGGTTATGTTGATAATACAAAAAAAGTGTTACACATGTGTTTCTTAGGCACCGTTCCAACAAAGCAGCTCCTGGCGATGACATCCTTTGATGTACAAGGTGCATACCCATGGACAAGGAAAATGATTTCATGGGCATTTGATTCCCACATCGAAAAGTTAGAATTCAAGGTAAGCCAAGGGGAAATAATGAAGGTTCCTAAGTCAAAAGGAGACAACCCCTTGGTGAGCTCTCAACAGCTATCTGAAAAACAAGTCTGTAATGCACTGAACAAGTTCTCAGTTGAACTAAAAACTAGGTTATTCGGGAGGAACGATAGGGTAAAATTCCTAGAGGCAGAGCTCGAGAAAAAGGAAGAAGAGCTTGAAGAAATGACCAAGGACTTAAAGAAGGAAGAACTAATCAGTGTGTAGCTGAAGCATGAACTAAGGGAAGATAAGGAAATGGTGCACAAGGTATACAAGAAGGTAAGATCCATCACAAATGCCATTGTTTTAAAGAATCTGGGTCTAACACCACCTGCGTAAAAGTACGGATCTTCCCTAGAGTACTTACAAGACTTAACACGTATCCTCACCATGGAGAGGTAGCCATTGGCCTTAGATTATATGGAAGAAGTATCAGTGCACCTAGAAAGGGAAGACAAACTGAAGGTTATAGCAATCATTGTCGAGTACAGCAAGCTCCTTGCTGATGTAAAAATTTCTACCAAAATTACTGAGGCCACGTATGAAAAATCTGCAAATAGGGATAGAGTGGCAAGCATTCTTGTCACCACTCATGAGGAAGAGCTCAAAGAATTCTAAGACAAGAACAAAGGGAACAGGGCAGAGAAGGATAGGATCTTAGCCAAGGTTGAGAAGAATTTCAAAGCCATTGAAGTCCTACAAGGTTAAGTCAAGAACTAGTTGAAAGGGTTGTACCCACAAATCACAAGGGGGTGGGTGTGCTTGAGGATGTGGGAAAACAACTGGAAGGGGTGGTTGAGGCAATGAATACTCAAGGAGATAGATTGGGTTTTGATGAGGTAAGCACCCTAGTCGGTGACCTCTGTAAAAGAGCACAAAATGAATTTGATGTTTGGAATTAGTTGGAGGCTGAATTGAAGAAAAATCTTCCTCTCCTGTTGCAGCAGTAACAACACTTTCCCATTCTTTCATCTTTCCCAATTCTTCTTTCCCTTATTAGTTTCCAAATCATTATTTCTTTCGGTATCTATTGTAATTATTTATTCATTGAAGACATGTTCCCATGGTCAGAGAAAATGCGTAGTGTGCGGTGATGTTGGGACCCTAATTTATTGGCTAAGTACAAGAAGGCGCGTGGGCGCACAAGGAGAAAATGCATAGGAAAGGGTTCTATGAGGGTTTAATACAACAAGTAGCACAAGCGCAAGGCAAAGCAAGATTTTGGGACTTAGCCATATTTTGCATATCAACCAGGACACGTGAAAAGCATGACCCGACTGCACATGCAAATTGGATAAGGTGTCATCCTAGTGACAGGTTGGCCTAGAAGGAAAATTTCTTGTGATGGAAGCTTCTAGAAGACCATTATGGCAAAGAGTGGAGAGCTCAGGCCTAGAGGAGCATGCTCCCATAGAGGACCACATTTCGACACTTGGCGATGGATCTGAAGCCTTGGAAAGGTGGGTTGGTAGTTGAAGAGGCCTATAAATGCAAGCGCCCGCAAAGGAATTGAGATATATATCAACAGAGAGTGGAGCTCTATAGAAATGCTATGAGGAACTCTATTGGGTTGGTTAGATGACCTATAGGGGAAGGATGTATCAAAAGGTTTAGGTATGAAATTTTTATTTCATGTTTAGGAGTACTCTAATCCAGTTATGATATATGACTTCGATCTACCATACAGTGATATTCTGTAATGGATCTAATGCATATGATGAGGTTTTCAGATATGATGGAATATAAAAATAATAGACTTTGGTTTATACATATATCTGTGTAGTTATATTTCATATGTGTTATATGGATGAATATAAACTCCTATACATTTCCTTTTTAGTTCAATTCTATAAATTGTTAAGTATCCTTTTTTCTGGAATGACTGCATTGATCTAGAAGCCATTCTAAGCTCTATGATGAATGTATGTCTTGTTTCCACTCTCTTTTTCAGTTCCTATCATAGATGATGCTTTCCCACTTAACTCACATAAAAGAGAGACTCAACACCTACATGTGCCTCGGTTGAGTGCCCAGTGCCCACTGGGTGATACGCCGGCACATATGAGATTCCCTTGTTCTTGATGGGTGTAAAAATAACTACATCTTGGTTCCATTTCTGGGACCTATTTTTAAAGTTGTAGTGGGAAATATCATACATCATGATCTATGCAATGAGTAATGATAGAACACCTAACTCTGGAAAGTATTGAATCATTGTTCAAAAGCACAGAGGAAGAATTTTCTCAAAGATTCAACACTGGGCCTGGGTTTGATGCATGTAGATGGGTAGAGGAGAACCTCTACCATGAGTTGTATGAGACTTTCTTTTTTTGAGTTCTAGTAGATCTGTATGAATGGCTCTCAGCGTATGTGTCGAGATCAAGATAGTGTTTTAGATCACACGCGTGGACCCAATAAGAGTACCAAAGGCTACAAGATGCAAATCTGACATGGACTCGTGTTGTGGATCATTGGTGGAGAGGAGTAATGGTTGGATACATTCTAGAATACGCTATTTCTACATATTCTTGTCTGGAAGTCATTGAGTTTGAGTTTCTGGGGGAACCTAGAGGATCATTTCTATGTGTTATTCCTTTGGCAATGAATATCTTGATCACTACCTTAAGTTTATAGGTATTTTCGATGGCCGGATAAACCTTTTTGAGAATTGGGTGATGAAGCTAGGGTGGAGGAAGATGGCAGATATTGTGACTAAAAAAGAAAAGAAGGAGAGATGACTCAAGTTTAGTAAATCACATGAAAGGGAGATTTCTAGACAACTCGAGGTTGCAAATGTGATGGATCTATGGAGGAAAGCGTTGTGGGAACGAGTTGAGTTTCACGCAGAGGACATAGAACCTGAGCAGTATGTGCTACCCCATCTCAGAAAGCATGGGAAAGAGACCCCTTCGGCTTCTAATGCGAGTTCGTCACACAGAGAGAGAAGAGTCCTTGGCGCGCATCTGAACCCATCTGGTGACCAAACCTTAGCACTTATTTTTCCACTTTAGAGGAGTGTTGATAACACATTTGGTATCGGTGGGAGTTACCGATTGGCACTTAGGAGGTATAATTTCTTGTTTGGAACTTCTATGGTTGCATACTCTATTATAGTGTTTGGAGGAATTTTTGAACAAGGTGCAAATACACAAGGTTTGGGTAATGCATCGGTAAGTGGCATAGGGCATACATCTGGCAGTGGAACAATCTCGTAGACCATTGGCGCACAGTTTAGCGGCATGTTGAGGACACTAGGTGCAACCAATTTAGGCCCATTATTAGCTATAAGAGGATCTGGAGGTGGAACTGGTGGATCGGGAGGCACAAGACCTAGTGGATCCAGTGCATCTGGCAGAGGAAACACCGGAGGAAACCAAGGATCTGGACCAGGAGGATAGGGGCCTCAGCCATCTCCTCAATTAATATTTGAAATGTCATTACGATTACCAGACTATTAGGGCATAGAGGATGTTGTGGAGCATGTTTACAAGTGTGAATTGCTATGGCGCGCAAAGGGGATCACAACCATGGAACGGAAGGCCAGTCCATTTGTAATGACATTGCAAAAGCATGTGCATAGTTGGTATAGGAAGTATGACTCCCATCAGACAGTGGTAGATTACACCGCATTGAAAAATGCCTTTATAGCAGAATTCCACATCCCTGAGTTTGAACAGAAGAGCATCAGCGCCCTCAAGGAGATTCAGTATGGAATGGCAAAGAGTGTGCAGGAGTATGATGTGTGGTTTAATACTCTCCTGTCAAAACTTTTATATGACATTCACCACTCACATCATGCTCAATGATTTTTTGGAGGGTTGATAACACCATTTAGAAGAGATTTATCTCATAAGACTTTCACAGACCCATGCGAGGTGTTGGAAGCTGCTATGTGCACCAAAGCTATTGGAATTATTGATACTGGTGTTAGCCCATTCCTGGAAGCTCAAATCGATGCTATCACTAAGCAGATGGAAATGTTATCTGCAAACTTAGCTCATGAGACTCACAGTAGATTATGGTGTATGGATTGTGAAGTAAAGGGGCATGCCAAGGATAGTTGCCCTCGGAAGACAATACGCATCGTATTGGTAGATTGTGAGATTTATCATGGGGATCATGATACAAGTAGATGTCATGTGTTGCAGCATGCAATTAAGAAGAATGTATCTTGCTACTATAAGATTTACACCTTTACGACCCTTGATACTAAGGATTATAGGCTTATTGACTAGATCCATGAGGCCATTGATCATGGTGTGTGCTAGACCAGCCTTGCCAGTAGTTCTAAGGGTGATGACTATCATTATGAGGAGCACGGAGATGGATATATGCATAGAAGATGTTCTTGTGGAGGATTTTGGGGTTATGAAAACCACGGAGGAGGAAGAAGTGAGTTTCTATAGGGAACATGTTATAATTGTGGATCCACATAACATTATAAACGAGAGTGTCCTGATCTATGACAATGCTCGTGGTGGGGGAAGAAGCACAATTATGAAGAGTGCTTGGAACTCTATAAGAATATGAACCAACAGCATCAAAAAGATAAGGGCAATGCTATGGTAAGTGTAAAAATCACTGATTCACAATGAATGCCAAGAGTGGCGCATGACTCAGAGCTATAACCTTTACTGGTGACAATGTGTGTAGAGGCCGCAAGCACCAAGGAGATGCCCAAACCATGGACATTAGTTTTCTGAGATGAGGTACCACATGGAAATTACTGAGACCCTTCCCATCATAAAGTATATCAGGTAACTTTAGACATAATTCAAAGTTTACAAGGGGAGATACAGTATCTCAAGGAGCAATTAAGGTAGGAGGGGCAGTGGAAGGATAACAAGGTTCAGAGAAGTGACCTAGATGAGGTCAAATAAGTATGTAAAATGTTAAGGAAAGATAATATTATTCCCTTACTGGGAGAATGGATAAATGAGAAGGTAGCACGCGCCGGAGCGGAGCGTGAAAGACAGGTTTTACATGCAAACCTTTCTCCATACAGCCATGAGTATGACAAAGAAATTACTCTTAACATAGTTGTTGATGGATGGCTCCTAAGCAATATCCTCATTGCCACAGGAGCAGAAGTGAATGTTCTTACCTTAGATTCTTGGCATCATATGGTAAGGTCCACATTGCAACCATCTTCAAATGTGTTATATATGTCAAAAAAACTAAGGCAATGCCCATTGGAGTATTAAAGGTTGCGGTTATCACCATTAAAGGGGAAAGATTACTGGGGACTTTTGTGAAGTCTTGGGACTCGTTGAGGCAAAAAAAAATTCAACATTGCTTGGGTGCCCATGGTGTTACAAGAATAATCTTAACATAAGGTTTAATAAAGGATATATCAATTTTTAAAACTAGGAAGAACAGGTGATCATCCCTTTTATAGATGCGAATTCGGCGGCCTACACAGATCTGTTGGGAGAAGAATTCCATGATAGAATATATTTGTGCTCAATTAGGGATCCAAAGATAATTCACCCTACAAAAGGATTTATCCAATTTGAGGATGCCTAGTCTATGAGTGATACCACGAGCATGGAATGTGATAATTAGGTACAAGGGACCTATGAGTTGATCGAATAGAACTTAAGAGGATCGGTAACTAAAGTGAAAAAATCATGTCAGTCTGATGCTTGGGAGGAATAAAACTACCAAGTTACTTGAGAGGTGATAATCTTGAAGATTTCTTGCGAGAAATGGAGGCCCATTGGAGAAATGAGAATGAAAGGAGGAAAATGTTTAACTACATCCTACTTGAAACTACTACGCACCAGTGGGCGACACATGGAGAGAACCTCTTGGAATAGCGTGATGTGAGAATTTCCTTCTCCATAAGGTTTTGCAAGAGAAATGTGCCCACGGCTATAAATGACTACCATGGTAAAGAGACCGCTTCCTTCCATATCCAAGCATGTGAGATAGCTTAGATGGGAAGTGTAGAAGCATTACCACATTTATTATGGGTTCACAAGTTTTCCTCCACCCTACAAGGTTGTGCACACACATGGTATATCCACTCGAAGATGCGTCATCAAACTAGTAATTAAAATTATTTATGGCTAATCGAGCATTCAAACATTTAAGTATCTGAGTGTAAATCCATCAGTACATAAAGTTTTGTAGGTAGTCAAGTGCCTTACAACAGGGGATATTACTATGGTGGAAGATAGAATACAAGAATTGCTAGGTGAACATGGCCTGGAGGCACGCTTTGAGGAAGAAGAAAAAAAAGAGATACAACTTGAGCATGCTTGTATAGAAAACAAAAAGGGGAAGATGGTGTATTTCATTGATGGGGAAGAAAAGGAAAGCTTGGATGTTAAGCATTCTATAGGGAAGCATGAGGTCATAGATTGTGTTGATGAATGGGCGTGCACCTACCATGAACCTTTAAAGACGAAAAAGGTTAAATCGGCTCAAAAGCATAACCAAAGGAGAAATCATTGGAGACTATTGGTTGGAGAAAGAAGTCTCTTAAATCATTGATCTAATACATAAATTCCAAGATTTTTTCCCATGCGGGTACCATGAGCTTAAAGGCATCCACCATTCTTTAGGGCAGATGGAGATAAAGATAAAGGAAGGTGTGTGCCCAATCAGGAAGAGGCCATACCAGATGAATCCCAATTTTTTCATAAAGGTCAAGGAGGAAACAGATAAGATGATAGCATTAAGTATCATTAAGGTTGTAGAAGAGTCGGAATGGATAAGTCCAATGGTGATTAGTATAAAAAAGGATGGTAGGATAAAGATTTTTGTTGATTACAGGGACCTAAATGCAGTATGTGTCATTGATCCTTTCCCAACCCCATTTACTGAAGAAATCTTAGAGGGAGTGGCAGGATGCAAGGTCTACTCTTTCACGGATGGATTCCCGGGCTATCACTAGGTAAGGATTGCAAGGGAGGACAAGAGGAAGATGACTTTTTCCACTTAGAGGGGAAGTTTTTCCTATACAGTCATGCCTTTTAGGTTGAATAATGTACCTACAGTGTTCTCGCACATTTTTTTGCAAGCTTTCCAAGACTTCATCCATAAATTTCTTCAAGATTATCTAGATGATTGGACAGTATATGGGTTAGTGAATGACCATTGTGACAACTTAAGATTAATGTTTGAAAGGTTTCGATAGTTGATGATATCCCTCAACATTAAGAAATGTGTTTTTTCTACCCCATTTAGAACATTATTGGGGCACATCATATCTTAGGAGGGCTTACTAGTAGATCCCACAAAGGTTATAGTAATTGTGGGATATAGGAAACATACTAGTCAAAGCGCAGTGCATGGATTCCTTGGACACACGGGTTACTACAGGAAGTTCATCAAGGGATACGCTAAGATTGCCACACATTTAGAAGAGTTACTTAGACACAAGAGTGCCTTCCTTTGCGGAGAGGCACAACAGAAGGCATTTGACACTTTAAAGGATAGGCTTATCACTGTGCCCATACTACGATTCCCCTCTTGGGATAAGACCTTCCATTTTCATGTTGATGCCTCAGGAACATCCATTGGATTAGTACTTACACATCTTGGTTAAGGGATCGTTGATTATCCTCTATACTTTGTAAGCATAAATTTGACACCAGCAGAGCAAAATTATACTACAAATGAGTGCGAGGCATTTTTAATGATCTACACAGTTCATAATTTCAGACAGTATCTATTGGCAACCCCTTTTATATTTTATATTAACTATATGGAATTGAAAAACTCAGTGAACAAGCCCGTTCTACAAGGGTGAATATGTCAATGGGTATTATTCTTCCAATAATTTGAGTTCACAATGGTTTTCAAACTAGGAAAAAGTAATTTTGGACCTAATCATTTTTCTAGAATCAATTCAGGGGAGGACGTGTAAAGCATTGAGGATACCATGCCAACTGCACAACTATTTAGGTTGTAGCGCGTGCCCTCAGACTTAGCAGATATTGCAGTATTTCTCAAGACATGTGTAGTGCTGGAAGGAATGAAGGCATTGGATAAAATGAAATTAGCTCTAAGCTCCATGCCCTACATGTTGATTAGTGGGGATTTATAAAAATTAGGACATGATGAGATTTTTTTCCGATGTGTGCTAAAATATGAGTGCCTAGCCCTAATAGAAGAGGTGCATTGAGGTAGTTTAGGTGGACACTATGAAGATGATGCCACTACATGCAAGATATTGATGGCTGGATTATGGTGGGATACTCTATATCAAGACTGTAATTAATATTCCAAGGCATGTGACCATTTTCAGCCCATTGGAAAACAAGGGCGAAGAGATGAAATGCCTCTATGCCCTATAATGAGCATCGAGCCCTTCGAAAAGTGGGCTATATATTTCGTAGGCCTTATTATACCAGCCACACATAGGATTGTGTCACATTATATAATCACTTGCATAGATTACTTGACAAGGTGGGAAAAAGCATCACCTACTAAGGATTGTACAGCAGCTACTACAGCAAGGTTCCTATGGGAAAACATTATTACAAGGTATGGGTGCCCTTTGATTTTTGCTAGTGACCGGGGTACACATTTCTTAAATGAGATAGTAAGGATTCTATTAGTAGAATTCATGGTGGCTCATCACAAGAATACCCCTTACCATGCACAAAAAAATGGAACCACGGAGGCATTTAATAAGATACTAAGTCATACCCTTACCAAATTTTTTGATGTTGGTAGGAAAGATTGGGATGACAAAGTATCAAAAGTTCTATGGGCATATAGGACAACCTACAAGAGGTTAAATAAAGCCACACTATTTCAATTCGTGTTTGGCATGGAGGCTGTCCTACTAATTGAATTCATGTTACCATCATTGCGTATAGCCCACGCAGGAGGTTTAGCAGATGAACAAGCACTAGAAGAAATAATTGACATGTTACTGCAATTGGATGAAAGACGATCACTTGCCAAGTGGAGCCAGAAGACTGAAAAATATAAACAAAAGCCATGGCATGATCATCACATTAAGAACAAAAAGTTTGAGGTTGGGCAGATGGTGCTACTATATGATTCCAAGTTTTTGCGCCATCCTAGGAAGTTAAAATTCTGTTGGTTGGGTCCCTACATCATCTCATACATCATTGATTTCGGCGCATGCCAGTTACAAGCGCTGGATGGGATGAGATTGTTAAGACACTTTAATGGGAGTAGGCTTAAGCCCTACTATAAATAAGTCTTCTTGGTGTTTGTAATAAGGTAGTATTCTCATATAGGTTAGGACTTCCTTTAATGTATTTTTCCTTTGTTGTGTTTCCCTTTCTTGTTGTTGTTTTTTGTTACACATTGGGGTGCCGGTAACGTCATTAATTTTTCAAAGGTTGTGAATATGTAGAGGACCACACATTGTTTTAGTGTGGGGTGGAATAATGTGAAAATAAGTGCAAAGTGTGAAGTGCCAATAAGGATTGCATTGGAAAGCCTAGTTGAATCGCCCTGTCAAATTATGTCAAATGCGGCCAAGGGTTGTGCTGGTGAAGGAATGAGTCCCTCACTTCGTGATGGTAGGGTAGGATTACTGGTCTTCATGGGAATAGAAGAAGGCTGATTTGGAGGAGAAATGGGGGGAAAAGATTTCCTTGTAAAAGACTTAACAGGGAGTTGAGTAGGAAGAGGATTACCTCTTTTAGCAATAGTTGGAGGTGCGTTTAACACGGCCTTCTCCTTCTACACATGGGCAACGACCTCTGCTTATTTTCCTTTTGAGCGGGTAAAAACAGCATATGATTGTCCACTTGCATAGCCTTGGGTACCCTCCTCTTCATCAAATTCTTCCTAATCAAATTCCATATACCCGATAGTAGAGTCGCCAGTCGGCTCACTGACGTCTTGATCATCTTCACCTTGAGACGAAGGTTCTTCATAATCTTATTCCTCTTCTTCAATTTCAGCTAAGGCATTGACTAGAGGAGCCTCAAGTGCCAACCGTGGAGCAGTTGTGGGTAAGCGCGACCTTTGTGGAACATTGTTGGAAACGAAATTCCTCCATGGAATATCCCAGTATGAGGAACTGGGGGAAGCTTGGGCTAACTGCTTCTTTAATGCAAGCAAGTCGTTCGCCATCTTTTGAAATGTTGGATCAGACGAAGTAGTGGGGGAAGGGCCCGACGATTTAGGCTTAGATGATTCCCTTTTCAATTTGCCAAATATTATCAAATTATCTTTAATTCGGATGGTAGCGGCCTGGGCGAGAATCAAGGTAGCCACTTGCTCTTGCAAGAGTAAGAAACTTACTTTTGAACTCATAGCGTTCACAAAGAAACACTTCTGATTTTCTGGTGTTGGAAGCATGGTGACAGGGACGCGGTTGATTAATGCATTGAACCTGGTGATAAAATCGCGCATGGTCTCATTGGCCTCCTTCTTCAGGTGAGTGATTTGTGATAATAGTGCAAACGCATCTTCCGAAGGCTTGTACCTGTCTTCGAAAGCATCCCGCAAGGTGGCCCAACTAGTAATAGATCCGGCTGGTAAATGCTGAAACCATTCTGCTGCGGGCCCTTGTAAAGTTTCCAGAAAAAGGCAAACCGACACATCTTCATGGGTTACATCTAGGATACTTCATGACATGATGAATGAAAATATGTGTGAATCCGTGCTTTGGTTCCCGCTCCCGTCAAATTTGGAAAATTCTTTCGGTTTCCATGAGGGAGCGCGTGAATTGGATGTGGTAAAGCCAGGGGAGCCATAGCATTTCCCCATGGTACCGCCATCTAGAAAGCTGGAAAAAGAACATGGGCTGGAAACACAGTTCCATTGAGTAGTAAGGCGCTACAAAGGGATGTGGAGGCTCCTTGTGAAAACCGGTTCTTCCGTCGGGGTGAGGTGCTTCTGGCTGACCGATCAGCTGAACTTAGTGATGAAATGCGCATCGGTGTTATACTGAAATTGTTCCTTTGAAGCAGATCAAAAGTAGGATCGACTTCTCCACAAGCTCATATGCTGCGCGTAAATGGCTCACCCACCAGCGTACCTTCCAGATCTGCAATGTTGTGGCGTAGATTTGAAATTTCTTTTTGGTTGTACTTGCTGATTTTCTAGTTTTTCTGACAAAAACCAGCAGTATGTACTTTTCTGAATATTTAAAATTATCCCCTTCTGAAAATCGATTGCGGTTTAATGACAAAGAACAATGAGGATAAAATGACAGTGAAGATTAGTAAGCTGATTTTCGGATCTAAAGTTGACTTTTTCAAAGAGTTTGAAAATTTCGGTAAATAGTTAAAAACTCAGATCTATGGAAAAATACATATTTTTATAAAAACTTAGCGAACTAAAGATCTCCAACTAGGCCAGATCTATGGATCTCTGAAGAAAATTTTTGATTTAGAGCACTTTTGCAAAAAATTTGGATTTTTAACAAAAAGTTAAAGTTTGCAAACAGGTAGTGATTTATCATACCACCATCATAGATTGGATAGATCTGTTCATTCCCCAGTAGAGTCACCAAAAACTGTTGGATCAAAAATCTGTCGCTTGGGTAGATTTATGGATAGACGGGTCAACAGTGTGCAGAGCATAGCCCCTCTTTGAGTTAGCAAAATGAAATTGGTTTATTGCTATTTTACCAGCAAGAATCTGTGCAAGTCTCACAATATTCTGCCTTCAGGGGTTTGGGATCTCATCCTAGTAGGGTTATTTCTAACTGCAGAAAGAAAGGAATGGAAGAGAGGATGAAGAAAGATTAGATCCGAAGAAAGAAAAGAAATGAATTCCAAAGTAGAAAGGTCAGAGGGTTTATGTTTTGGGATTGGTAGTAAACAGAGCCAAACCTACTTACATAAACAAATAAAGCAATACTGATGAATAAATGACAATAAAATAGAAGTAGATCTAACAGAATAAACACACAGATCTGACATAAGAAATATCTAATGTAAATAACACATGTATTCAGCACAAAGACTAAATATTGTATTAATATTTCTTTCTGCTAAAAAAATCTTAAAGCCTTTTCTCCTCACTTCTATTTTTCATCTGAAAGATATCCACTACTCAAATACAACAAGTATTTGAGTATTTATAGAAGAAGGGGAAGAAGGAAGGAAAAAAGGAACCAACCACCTATTTACATAAAATATACAAAATATCTACAAAAATATCTCAAAGTCATGTTGACTTTTGACAACTTGATGGATGACATCATCCCATGGTGCAACATGGATGTTGTCATCATTTGTGCCAACATACTTTAGACATTTTACAAAAAGAAAGTCGAAGGAGAGAGAGAAGAAGAGAAAGAATTCATTCATCGTCGTCATCCTGCGGCCGAAAGGGGGTATCTTTCTTTTGCTGCTGCTCGGGTGACGAGATGTGGAATTGGGCACTGTATTCCATGAACTTACTGATCATGGGCTCTAGTTGATCTTGGGAAGGATCCTTGTGTCACTCGCTAATCACCTCGCAAGTCTCTCGCTCGTCTATGAGATTCTCTGGGAGTTTGGAATATTCTTTCTCTACTTCTATTAGGAACCCGATGAAGTCCCGACAGGCCAGCGGGTTATTGATGGATTCCGTGTCAAAAGTGACCTTTGGCCTCAGCCCTTGTGAAACGATCTCCTTGAAGATCTAAATAGTTTCATCAACTTTCCTTAAGGCAAAAGGAGTAAGTAACCTTGGAGACATGTTGAGAACAATTTGTTCCATTTGGTGCATCGCGTCCAGGGCTTCCTCCTTTACCTTATCGATATTTTCAAGGAAGAATTCCAGTTGATCCATCTGGTAATCCAGAGTGGAAAGGATTTTATTGAGGGCCCTAAGGTGACCAAAAATGCCGAACTTGACAAGGTCTTCGACTGAATAGTCGAACATTCTTTGAAATGTCTCACGCTGTAGCCTAGCATGGTCTAGCTCTTCTGATATGGGTCCTGTTAATGCCTGGAGTTCTTTGTTCACCTTGTTGATGTTTAGGTAAAAATCGGTGAACTTGGCGATTACGCGTTCACTGTCCTTGAGGATCTGGCTCCTCCAAGTGGACACTACCAGGCCCTGCTCGCAGATCTTTGCATATTCATTAATTTTATCCTGACTCAGAGGCTCAGGTGTCTCAGCGGCAGTTGTGGGAGGTGCACTACCCATTTTCTGTAAGGCGTGGAGAAGATGTTTATTTTGCTCTTTCAATAGCCTTTTCTCTTCTTTTGCTTCTTGAAGCTTCTTGCAGAGGGTGTCGACTGCAGATAGGGCCTCTCCCTAAAGGCTTTCAAAAGACGTTCCCATTTTGACTTGAGTCACTGTGTAATCTGTCGAGGACAGATCTTTTTTATCCTTCAGAGGATTACGGTACGCGATCTCCATTACCCTCTCTCCCGAAGCACTCTGAGATAAGCGTGTGATGGGCTTCTGCTTCTTTACCCCTTTTGACGGGATCACGGAGAAGTCCATCGGTGCGATGGGAACTTTTCTTTTCTGCTGACTCAGGTGCTGGGAGATCCAAGCTGGACTTATGGGAGAAGGACCAGAAATAGAGAAGGGGGCAGCTGCAGTAGTAGAAGGGAAAAACGTGGAGACACTTGGAGGCGGCATCGAGAGGGAGGCCGAGGAAGCACTCACGAGAGGAAGAGATACTGCAGGAGAGGAAGACGTAGGAAGGGAAGGGAGCTTAAAGATGAGGGAAGAAATGGAGGGGGATAGATCCCTGAGAGAAGAGAAGATAGACGAAGAAGCAGGAAGAACAGTAGAAGAAGGGGGAGAGGACATGACCAAAAGAATGGTCGCTTGGGTCACCTGAGGAGGGGAAGGAGGGGAAGGAGAAGGAACAGAAGGGACCTCAGTTGTTACAGCAGTGGTGACATCCTGAGTGGATAGGCCTATTGGGACATCTTCCACTGTTTCTTTCTCTAGGGAAGCCAGAGTTACAACTTGTTCGGGTGCAACGGAAGGAGGACTTACAGGAGCTTCCTCTTGGGTGGAGCTGGATTCACCCTCTTTGCCTTTTCCTTTGCCCTTTGGCTTTTGTTTAGCCTGAGGAGGTGTGTTTCCCAACGGAGAGTTTGTGAAATCGACCCCGAGGTAGATGAGCCCGTTCATTCGGCACGAATGTTCTGTTCTACGCAGAGTTTCTTTGACCATTTCCTCAATTGTCTGAGGGGCTTTAGTTCTATCAATTATCATGAAAGGCCAATTGTCCCCACCTGTGTCAAGATACACTTGATCCACTTCCTCTTCAGTAGTTTGGTAGCCTTTGGGGATGATGACCACCCCGTACTGGATGATTTCTGCTAAGGCCAAGCGAGAATGATCCTTCCTTCTAAGCTCAACCTCATGATATATGTCAATGTAGATATCTTCGATCTAAGGGATATGGATCCGGTCAAGCTTGGCTCTAGGCAAAAAATTTCTCAGGTCGAAGGTAGGCCTTGTTGTGAAGTCATGTTTCAGATTCAGCAGCTCCAGTTCTGCAAACATATCTTTTGCCTTATGGTGAGTGAGACACGTATATCTACCCACTGTGAGGGGGAAAGGAGTTCCACCCTTCTTTCTCTTTAGGCACTTTTCATGATAAGTAACAAGCTGCCTTGACAGCTCCAACAGGATCAATTTGGGCCTGGCATACCTTGGCAGTCTAGTCGGTTCCCCCAAGAAATTGACTACCCTTAGATAGGTAAACGTGGGGAATTGAGTGAATAGGGCCCCCCACTTCTCAGTAGCTGCTACTATGCTCTTGGTCGTTCGACCGTGAGTCATATTCGACCTCAACAGGCAGATGATGAAGTATTGTCCAACCTCAGCTCTGGATAGTATTCATAGATTTTAACTTGGGGCCAAACCCCACACCGCATCAAAGCTGGATAGTCCCTTTCTGAAGCTGCAGCATAGACCACGTAGGAGTTCATATAGAACCTCCCCGTTATGTTGAGTTGTTGTAGCTGCTCAGAGATTGTGCTGCTTATAATTTCTGCCCATTCAAAGTGTTGATCGGGCACATTTTTGTTCATTTTCTCAAGGTACCGCAGCATCCACTTGTGAAAATAATGGGCGTCAGGAAGCCTGAAAACTCTGCTCAGGAACGTAATTGTGTCGCTGAGTTCCTCTGAAAAGTCACTGCGATGAATGACTTGTGGCCACCGAGTCACTACTTTTTTGTTCTTGAGATAAACTTCATTCATCAACTGCATGCACTGATCTTCATTGTCGTCCCAGGCCTTGATGCAATCTTGTTGGCTGACCGCCACAAAGTGCCGGTGATGAGGAATGCCGAGCATTATCTCAAAGTGACAGGCAGTGAGGTTAATTATAACCTCGCCCTTCTCACCATGGACACATCTTGTGTCTTTTTTCTAGCATCAGGCTACCACCATCATAAATTCTTTGTTTATGGCACTAACTGGGATCCCCCCAGCAAGGTGTAGGGAACTGCCTATCAGCTTGTCCATCCATGGACTTCTTGTGACCCTCTGGGTTCTGGCCTAGAATTCCTCCATATCAATATGACCCAGCTCTGAGTCTCTGATGTCTAGGTCACACTCTGCTTGGGACTCGGGCATTCTGACCCTCTGATACTTATACTTCATTTCTTCTTCTGTGAGCTTGGCCTTGCCTTTAGATTTGATAGGTTTCTTGCTTGATGTTGACATATGCTCTTCTGAACTTAGTTGTTGATCTGTAAGAATAAGAAGTGAAACCTAATTGAAGAAAGTCGTGTCAGCTGTCTGATTTTCCATTGAAATGTTGACAGAAGAAAGAGTTAGCAATTTAAAGGCCTCAGGGCGCAGGAATACTGCAGGCTACAGGGCTAAATAGTAAGGTGCACAGGAAAGAGTTGTTGCAGGGGATAAATCAGTGCCAAAGGGTGCATGGCGCATGGACACTGCAGGGTGCATTCTTTGTTGCTGTAAGCACAGGTGTGCCTGTGCCATATGTATGTGTTTTGTAAAGGGCGCATGGATTCTTTATGTTGCACGGGAACAGGATGCGCCAGAAGCGCATATAATTTTCATGTTGCATGGAACTGCGGTGTGCCAAAGGCACATATAAGGTTCATGTAACATATGATTTTTGTGCGCTTAAGGGAACTTGGCATGGCACATGAAAGGTCTGTATGACATGTTGTTGTTGCAATGATGGATGTGCCTGTGTCGTTTAAAGATTTGCACTTGGCATGAATAATTTCTACGTTGCACACATGCAGGATGTGCCATAGGGCGCAGGTTTTAGCAATGCAAAAAATGAATTTGGTGCGTCATGAGGGGGCGCAAAAAAAGTGTTTGTAACAAACTAAGGCAGTGCACCTTGAGGGCGCAACTTTTCATGATGCAGCAGGCAAGGAATGTGCACCATTGGCGCAGCTGCTCTTTGTGTAACAGGGGTGACAGATGTGCCATTGGCACAACTATTCTTCATGTTGCAGGGTGTGCCAATGCGCAAGAGGAAAAGAAAAATAGAGTTTTCTTTTCAAGCATCAGTTCTCTCTCTGAGGGGTTTCTATGTGGTTAAGCCTCCTTTTGTAGGGTCATTTGGGGTGATAGAAATGGCTTTAAACAAAGGGTTCCAAGCTAATATTTCAGGACAGAGCTTCCTCTACCAGCAGATCTGGAAAGAGGGGGAAGATCATGTGGAAAGACATCAGCAGGGGGGCAAGTTCATGATTTCATTCTTTTTAATCCAATTCATACCCACAAGCAACCAAAAACCACAAACACGAAGCACAAAAGAAAGAGGACCTCTTACCCGGATATTTATAACGAAGAAATGTGCAAATGGGTCCACAAAGCAACTCGAAAGTGACAGGGCTGGTGCGCAGACAGGTACAGAGAAAATCACGTGATTTGCGTTGGTGATAATGACAGCGCAGACGCGCCTATTTATAGGTGAGGAAGTAATAAATGCACCACCAACTTTTTAAGTGGCGCACCAAAAGAGATGTCAACACAAGAAAACATGCACCCTTTGGCACACCAAAACACTTGTCAACACGATAATATGTGCACCTATGGCACACCGAAAGTGGTGTCAACGGAGGATTATGTGCGCCCTTTGCGCACCAAAAAGGGGCGCAACAAAAGATATGTTGACAGGAAGGCGCACACGCCTTGGCGCATGCAGGAAAGACTCAACATAGAGAGGCGCACCAAAACGCTTGTTGACACAAGAAAACATGCGCCAAAGGCTTTCAAGGGGGCGCATGAACATTTGATGTTGCACAGTCATTATATGTGCCCACCCAAAAAGACCAAAAATGGCTAAGTTTAGACAACTAGATTTCCTAGAAAGGGATTTTGCAACATTCCGAACACAAGGAATCCCTGACAAGGAATTGGAACGAAATTTCGGTAGGGTTATCTGTAAAATTTCCCTTGCCAATTTTACGGGATAACAGTAGTTCAAGATCCCTATAAATACAAGCGCCCGCAGAGGAATTGAGATATAGAACAATAGAGAGTAGAGGTCTATATAAATTCTGCAAGGAACTCTATTGGGTTGGGCAAATGACCTATAGGGGAAGGATGTATCAAAAGGTTTGGGTATGAATTTTCCTTTCATGTTTACGAGGAATCTAATTCAATTATGATGTATGAATTTTGTCTTCCATATGGTGATATTCTGTAATGGATCTAATGCATGTGATGAGGTTGTCGGATATGATGGAATATAAATATAATATACTCTAGTTTATACATATATCTGCGTAGTTCTATTTCGTATGTGTTATATGGATGAATATAAACTCCTATACATTTCCTTTTCACTTCAGTTCTATAAATTTTCAAGTATCTTTTTGTCTAGAAAGACTGCATTGATCTAGAAGTTGTTCTGAGCTCTATGATGAATTTATGTCTCATTTCCACTCACTCTTTTTAAGTTCCTATCATAGATGATACTTTCCCACTTAACTCACATAAAATAGAGACTCGACGTCCACGCGTGCCTCACATGAGGTCCCAATGCCTGCTAGGTGATAGGATGATGCGCATGGGATTCCCTTGTTCTTGGTGGGTGTAAAAATGACTACAGAATGATTTAGTATTTTATGCATGAGGAGCATTCCCAAATAGAAATCTGGAAAATTCTTTATCTTATAGGCATAAATGCAGGGCAGTATCTCTTGGAAATTCTCTTCCACATTTATGAAGAAAATAGCACTTTTGAGGAATTTTCCGAGCTAACTAGAGACCTCCTCATACTCATGTAGAACCTCTTTAAAGATATAGGATTCCTTTATAGATTCCTTCCCCATCAAGAAATTTTCATCCGCAAATTTGGTAAGGTAGGTAGGTTGAAGGCTATTAGAAATTTTTATACCTTGCAAGAGATTAAGAGAAACCACCTGGTTGCAAAGTCTGTTTAAATTTTCTGCCACAATCGTATAGAGGGAGGGGAAGAAGGGATCTCCGTGTCTGAGTCCTCAACCATCTTGAAAGAAGCATTCCGGTTTTCCATTGATCATAACAGAGAAGTTGGCTGAAGAAATGCATACCATAACCATGTTGATAAAGAAGGCATCAAACCCCAACTTGGTCAGAATGGCATGGAGAAGGGCCCATGAAACTTTTTCATAAGCTTTGTGCATATCCATCTTGAAAAACATGGTGGATCTTTCTGAAATTTCAACATAATGAATGGCTTCTTGGATTAGCACAATGCTATCAAGAATTTGTCTCCGAGGAACAAAATCCCCTTGATTAGGAGAGATAAAATTGGCCAACACTTTCCTGAGCCTGAAAGTGATAATTTTGGTAATCAGTTTGTAGCTGGTGTTGCACAGACTAATGGGTCTAAAATATTTCACATCCTTGGCCCCTATCATCTTGGGAATAAGGACTGTTGATTTGATTGAGAATCTAACCATTACTGAAGAAATTCTGGATCATCTCAATGACCTCATTCTTGATAACTTCCCAGAATGATTAGAAGAATAAGGCCGAGAACCATCTAGTCTTGGGATTTTATTTGGTTCCATATCAAAAACAACATATCTGATTTCTTCCTCCCCATGAATGAGCATAATATCTCTATTTTCATGTTGCAAGATGACATTCTGGAAGATTTCGAGGGCCTTCTCCCAAGAATTTCTATTTGGATCAGCCCCGTGGAGAAAGAGGTCCTTAAACTATTTTATAATAACTTCATTGATTTCTTTTTCATCTTCTGTGAGAGTACTATCATTTTTCCTAATTTCCTTAATCTTGAGATGATTTTTCTTGGAGGTGGCAGAGAAGTGGAAGAATTTAGTGTTTTTATCACCCTCCTTTATCCATTTAACTCTAGATTTTTGCTTCCAGTAGACTTCCTCCTTGTCCAAGATATCATGGTATTAAATGAGGAGATCCTACTCTTGACTTTTAAGTGTTTGGTTGAGCCCATATTCCTCCATCAGTTCCTCAATAGTCCTCAAGTCTTCCTCTATTATGCTCTTAGACTGAAAGATGTTTCCAAAATTTTCCTTATTCCAAGTTTTCAGATTTTGTTTAACATGTTTCAACTTAAAACTTAATTTGTACATTGGGACCGTGATCTCCCAAAAATCCTGAATTCTAAAGAGGATTTCAAGATGTTGGAGCCACGTTTTTCAAATCTGAAAGGTCTAGATTTTTTAAGAATAACCATACCCAACTTGAGAATGATCGGATTTTAGTCAAATCCAATTCTGGCCAAGGTGGATAGAGAGTAGAGTTGATTAAGTATGCAAGAATGACTCACCACAAATTTATCTAGTCTAATATGTATGAGTTCTTGACCAATTCTTACGTTAGCCCAAGTTAATTTGGACCCTCCAAGCTCTAGGTCCATAAGATCATTATTTACTAAAAATTTAGCTAACACATCCATGTTGTCAGTATAGGAAATGGATCCACTTTTTTTTCCCCTGGGGAAAGAGTGGTATTCAAATATACTCCAACAATCCAATCACCATCTTTAAATAGGAACCTCCCCTTAGTAAGTTCTCCCTAAAGATTCCTTCTACCAACCACAAATTTTTGGGCATAGATATTAGATACAATTCAGGACTTGTTTGAAGCTAAATCAATAAATCCCATGGTTAGGTGGTTGGTCAATGACATGAGGACCAAGCCTTTAACCAATAGGGGATTCTAGAGGGGGAAAATGCCTCGTGAAGCCCTTTTTGAGCTTACCCCATCCCAAAGGCATTCTTTCCAGACCATCCTTCCCACTTCCTTGAACCTTTCTGTACTTATCTTTGTTTCTTATATCATCAAGATATCATGTTTGTATTTTTTCCTAAAATCCTTCAAGATTATTTGTTTACTGGGGTTATTCAACCCTCTAATATTCCAAGAGAGTAAGATCATTTATTATTTGATTGAGGAACCTAAGAGGTTTCTCTATCCCTTTATTCATATCTTTCTATACCAAGGTCTCCCTCTTCTCCTTGTTAGATTTTCTCCATTTTGGAGTTAAGTATTTACCCACATCAGCTCTTAAATTGCTTCTAGTAATAGGCTAGGACCCTGTTATGGGAGTGACAAGGGAGGACACTGGATCAACAAAATCTAAAATAATGCCTCCTATCAATAGATCAAAAGCATTTGAAGTTGATATTCCTTCCTCCTATCTTTGGACAAAAGATATTTGTCCAATCGAGGATAGATCTTCCAGAGAAAGTCCCTGAGCCACTTTCAGCGCATAGTTCCCTTTTGAATCTAATAGATACTAAGCTTCCTTCTATTTTAGATTTAGGGAAAATTCCTCTTCACTCATCTTTTCATTATCTACTTTACCCCATTCAACCTTGTTCTTTGGGTTATCCTCTTCAACTTCAGCTTTGGCCACAACTTTTGTTTTTCCAACTATAGTCTCCTTTAGAACCTCTTGATCCCTTCCAGGATCTTGTTTAAAGGTTCTTCCATTTTTTCCCACCTTTCTCCATTTTGTGTTATCTTTATTAGGAACCGTAGTATGAAATCTTGGACCTTTTTCTTGCTTATTCTTCTGTGTTGGGAAAATTTGAGGATCATTCCCTAAAAATTTGCATTTGTATCAAACAAAAGGGGACAGAGCATACTCAAATCTTTGCACCCAATCCCCAAACTTTGAGATCAAAGTGATAGTTTCTTCCAGTGCAGCTTCTTCTTTCATATTAACGTAAAACATCACATGTGTAATCCTGGTTCTATATTTAATAATAGGATCAATCACTATCAAGGTTCCTAGACTTTTGGCTATACCAATTAAGACCTCAAGTTTCTAGAACTCAAGAGGTAAGCTAAGGAGACTCACCCAGATAAGATATTCAGATACGGTTTTCTCAAAGGGGTTGAAGGTTGGTTCTCAATGTTACACAACCACATGGGACTTACCAATGAACCAAGGCTCTCCAAATAGAATTCTTAAGACATGGTCTTTACTAGGAAAATAAATTATGAAAAAACCATTCGCATATGGAGTTACCTTAATAGATTTGTTTTGCGCCCATCTTCTCTTGGTCCAACTGCGGAAAAAAACAATGTTGGGTCAAGATCCCAAAAATTTGGTGAAAAAATATCCTTCCATATTTTCCTTGGCTAGCTCCAAGAGAGATTTAGGTATTTTAAAGGACAGAATGCCCTTATCTTTAGAAGCTATAATCCTTCCAAGGAATTTTTTTCCAACTTTTTCCTGATCAATATTTCTACCCACATGGATTCCACCACTGGATCAACTCTATAGTCCATGCCTAGGTCAGGAACGTGCACCTGCAATGGCACATGAGGTTTCTTAGGTTCCACAGAACCCGCAGAAGGACTTCCATCGCTCCTGCTTCCAACATTCAAACTAGGGTTTCCCGCTTCCGCTTCCCACTTCCATTACTCTTATAATTTTGAAATATATGTTATAAGTTATTAAGTTATTAAATTATGAAATTATCTTTAGATGTTATATATTCAAAAAAGGAATTCGTTATTTAATATAAAGGGTAGTCAATTATTTAATAATTCAATAACTTATAATATGTTATTATTAAATATAAGTTATTTTTTCCTTATTATTAAAGTTACCAATCCTTCACCGCCCATTAGACAGACACGTGGTAGGATTTCGAGCCTCCCCAAGGAAAAGTCATTCCACAAACTCCAAGCCCAAGGAATGAAATAATTCAATAAAGTTTCAGGTTCATGGTGTTGGTGAGGTAACGCAGAGTGGTGGTCAGATATCAGAAGATACCACGTGTCATTTTCATGTTCCTCTGAGTGGCCAAGTTTCACACATTCCAGGAACTTGAGCGTAAAGGTATGGCATGCAAAAGAAATGAAAATTTTTGGGCCTTATTACAATCAAATTTGATACAGGGTATTCACCAAACTAGTTACATGAGATTCTCCAATTGATTTCCAAATATTTTTTTATATTTATACCATTTTTTCCGAAAGAACAAAACAAGTTACAGGGATATTCACCAAAACCACGAAACTAGTTTCAGGTAGATTCACCAAGATTTCTATAAGCTTTTTTCAGGGGGGTTCCTTAAAATATTTCTTAGCTTTGACATAATTTTTATCTTTCATGTTAATAGGTGCTTACTGTGCAACATTTTCCTTGCATGACTATTTTCCATCATGGTTGTCTAATACATTTTGTTTCTCATTACTTTCTACTTGTATATTATTATTTACAGGCTATAACCTATGTCTTGTTTGATCATTGTTTGTATTCTTTTGGCCACTTCGGCCCTGATTGACTTCTGAAATTATGAGCAATGTCCCATGTTTGAAACCCAATTTTCATCGTCTATCTAGTATGCACATTGTCTTGTTACATTGATTTTCTATGAAATGTTTGTTACTTTTGCAAATAACACATATATCTAGTCATTGTGTTTCATGTGCCTCAGTTTCTACCATGCACATCTCATACCCCTACAGGGATATAGTTTAGATTAGCATCAGGTCCTCCCTTTGGGTTGCACACTCATATCAACATCACATGCACACCAAACAAGGGGGGAACACATTGGGTGAACAAATCACACCATACAATAGCTCAGAGCTACAACACAATATATTATAGCACAAAATCAGTTACAAAACGACCTATAATCTGACTTGGGTCATTATCACAGTAAAGACACCAGCACCTAGGCTTAGATAGAAGCTCTTGGGCACATGTGTCATCCCCTAGGCGCTAATGTCCTAGGGGCACACATAATCAATTTCTCATATCAGCATAGTTCACTTAAGTCTTCAGATAATTTTGACAACATTAGACATAGTCCTTTAGCAAATAGAATATAGTTTATCACCTACATTCATTTCAATTGGTATAATTTAGAACAAATTAGTGACAACATGAACAAAACATGGACACACAATCTGTAGTGGTGTTTATTGGGCAAAGTCATAGAAGGAGAGTAACACTAGACCTATCTCCCCAACACTTGCTCTTTGGCGTGAGATAACCCAAAAAACTCGCACTTGGCATGAGATCGCCCAAAAAAATTGCTCTTGGCATGAGATCATCCAAAAAACCCATTCAACAAAACATTTTAAGGACACTTTTCTATCCTTTTACACTCTTCTACAACAGGTGCATGTAGACACCCTAAATTACACACTTGTTTCCGAATGTTCCCAATGTTATCCTAATGCACCCTGTTATTCACCCATTTGTGATTAATTTATTAAATTGATAAATTCATGCACATTGCACCCTTTGGATTAATTAAATTAATCCAATGTACCCCTAGTACCACCTTTAGCTAAGTTAATTATCATTTATTAATTAATTAAGTGTGCACATCCTAGTCAACTATCACTCAATCAAAAACCACTTGGATTCCAAATCCTCGTCCTATTTAACTACACTTCTAGAATCCTAGAAAGGTGGGGACAATTGAATTGCACTTACAACGACCTTTCTGGATGAAAATTATGTAATTGATTCCATTACTACCCTTAACTGCCTTAGAACTACCGCAACCTCTTCCAATGTTATTTTTAGAATGTGCATTCAATTGTGTTGAACCAACTTCCAACCACTTTTTCCTTTATAAAATGTAGGCTTGTCTTATCCAAAATCCACCTGAATTGTTTGTAAGTAAACTCTGTCAATTTGCATTCTGAAGATTTTCAATTTCTCGTAGCAATTGCATCCCAAGTTTGGATAACATTTAAGAGCACCTGCATCCATTTGCAAGGTTCACAAACAAATTTTCTACAATCTTACTAAGTTTTGCATTGTGTTTGTTTATCTTTCCATTACTGTGATTTTTCCCTATTTAGATTTTGGCACACCTTGTGGGACTTGCACCCCTATTTGTTTGTTTTTTTGTGTTTCATTTGTTTTATTTCATTTTTTCATACTCGTTTTCTAATTTTTACAGCCTTTGGTGTCTTTAATGGTATTATGGGGAAGGCAATCCATTTATACTTCAAAAACTTTTTTTATGCTTTGTTGTATCTTCCTACTCTTTCTAAGTAATAGACATGTTTTAGGAAAATGTTAATTTTGGAGGAGATTTTGTTGTCTAGTTTCTTTTTTTCCAACATGAAAACAAAAATTATTTGATGTCTTCCTTTCACAATCTAAATTTTTTGTTTTTCCTACAAATTCAAAATCAAAAAATATATCTCATATTTTATTTTAGCAAAATTTATCAAAAATTTAAACAAAAAAAAATTGACTTTGTGTTTATTTCTATTTTATAACCTACACACACACACACACACACACACACACACACACACACACACACACACACACACACACACACACACACACACATTAGTTAAAAAAATTAGTAAAAAAAATAGATTCAATTTTTTTCTAAAACAAAAAAAAATTGAAAGCAAAAAAAAAAAACAGTAACAAAATATTTTAAAACCTAGACTACCCTACCCCTTATCCCCTACCTACCCCGACTCGACTAGCTCGATCAAGCCACATCCTAACACCCCTACCTATCCTTAAGACCTACCTATACCCCCATCCCAAACTACCCTTATTTTACCCCTCATTCCCAACATGTATCATCTCTCCCCACCCCATTCCCCCTACTCCCTCATCCTTAAGCTCGCCCCAACATAAACTCCCCCGTGAGCCCCCCAGATTTGACCCTATATTCCACCCCATCCTGAAGATCCATATTCTACCCACAAGCCATTTCATGTCAAGTTCCCAACTTACGAACCCCCATGACCCCGTCCTAGACTCTACCCAAGCTCCCTTGAGTTCACCCAACGACCTACCTCACTTTTCTCACATGTCCCCTTGACTCGGGCTCACCAAGTCTGCCACCTACACACCCACCCCTAGACTCATTGTATCCCTCCCTTCTCCACATGTAGCTTGATGCCACCGAGTCATCTTCGTAGCACCTTCTACGTGCTTGTAAAACCCTCCCACCATAGTCATACCCTCCTCCACCCAAAAACCTACACATAGCGACCTCCACAAATAATAACCCAAAAATTAATTCAGCAACCTACACAAATAGCGACCTACACACAGCGACCTATAGCGACCTACACAAACAATAACACCTACACCACTTCATTTTATCTTTTTTGGTTTATGTGTTACGTTTAGGTTTAGGTTTTTCAAAAATTTATTTATGTTGTTTTTATTTGCATTCTTTTTAAAAAAAATCAATTCACTTAGATACAGTTAGTTTCTGACTATGCTTTTTTCTATTAGGTTTTGCTTTCAATCCCATACATAAGGTTTTTCTTTTTTATTTGTATTTTTATTTCATTTCTTTTTATTTTTAATCAAATTTTTAGGAAAGGTTGAACTTTCAATATAGTTTAAAATATAGTTTATATTATTCTTTTTCTTACTTTTCCCTTATCTTTTAATTAGCTCTTTTAATGTATTTTTCTTTCGTTCCTCGTTAGTTTCATTAATTAATCTAGGAATTTTTAGTACATAATTAGTCACTTTGTCACTTACTTTTCACTATTCTCATAGCAGTAGACTAATCATGTTACTCAATTTTGCAGGGCTACTCAGGCATTTTCACTTCACTGTATAATTTTCTTTTAGAATTTTTGTCAACTTTTACTAGCTTCAACTCCTTTTCGCTTTTGTTTTTCACTTTAGACTACTTGTGAAACTTTCCAATATAGGGCTAATGGGAATTTTGGACCAAATTTTATTACTTTTCTATCCTTTTTGCACACGTTTAATCATTTTTGTATATTAACTAACACTTTGTAACATGTTTTTCTAGTGTTTCCTTTGTCAATTTTTTTTTTGGTAGAAATAATCACTATGCGATCATGTGTATGCTTTTCCCTCATGCTTTCTAAGAGATCTTGGGAATCATAAATGTGATTGTATATTTATTTTTTTTAGGGAATTAACATTTTCTTAATCAAATCTTGTTCACACATATGTTATTTCCTTTCCCTTTCTATGCAATATGGGAAATCAGAAACATGAACTTTCTTTTATCGTCTTGGCCTCTACCTACCTTAGGTGACCTTTCTAATCCTTTTTTGTAGGATCCGATCTCACAAAGGTTGTTAAAACATTGAAAACTACTAACTTCATGTTTCCAAACAGTGTACAACCAAACCACATTAAGCTCAAAGATAAGAAAAAACACCACATTTAAAACATTGTATATGCAGGTTCGGTTAAGGGCATGGCTCGTCTACTTTGAACTAGCAGTAGTGCCCTTTGGCATAAGCCTTAAGACAACAAGAGGGATGTTCCCAACAACCCCAAATTAGTCCATGTAAGAGGGAACCTTGTGTATGAAATGGAAAGTACTTTTCTTATGTACTTGACTAGTATACACTTGTGAGATTTATCTTCAAAATTATCTTCACATGACTCTAGTGAAAATACAACTGAATGCATTTATTGCTCATTATATCGAAGGGGGTAAATTAAAGTTTAGATACTCGAAGGTTTATTCAATGTGAATTCCTTAAAAAAATGAGCTCATAGAAGTAATTTGTGACACCTATTTGAGTGAAACACAAAGGAATCCACGCCTTTTCCAAGCCAATTTAAGGTAGAGTCCCAAACTTTTCATTTTTCTCATGTGTTACACAATTGTGTTTCACTTTCATCATTCATGTTTTCTCTCTCTCATCCATCTTGTCATTTTGTACATGTGTCTAAGTCTTGGGTTGTAGACATCCATATTCACAATTGAGTACTTTCATTTTCATATAAGTCTTGACATCGCAATACTCACTTTATGACAGTCAAGCACTCTCTTGATCCCTTGATCTTTCATTTCCATAACTCTTAAGTTTAATGTTATCTTTTTAAACTCTAAGCATTACACATTCTTAAATGGTAGCATTTAAGATTTACTTTGTGGAATTTTTGACACATTATTTTATCTCACTTCCATCACTCTTAGGTTGTCACATTGCACATTTACTTTGTTGAATTGACGACATTATTTTAACTCGCATCCATAATCTTATGGCATCACACTTTGCAATCACTTTGTTACATTTACATCATCTTCATCTCTTCATCACTTCTCTCTTTAAATAATCCACTTAGCTTTAATCTCATCTCTCTAATCCATTACTTCCCCTTTGTCTCTTATCTTCACTTTTATGAGATTTAGAGATTCTCGTCGTCATTGCTTCACTTCATGTGATGAACTTTATTTTATCATTCTTCTCATCTTCCCTTTTCTTTGTTGTGTCTCCTCTTTTAATATAATTTTTTTAAGAGTATATATATTTCATCATATTCCTAAGTATCCCCTTTTAACATTCACCTTGTTAAAAGTCGAGAAAAATCATCACATTTTTCCTAAGTATCTTCCTTTAAAACATTTTTTTTAAGAGTTGGGCTTCGTCCATCGTGTTTTAAGTCTCCTCTTATCGTACTTACATTTTTGTAAGCTGATCATGCTAACCTTTCATATCTTTCCTCTTTACATTCACCATGTACATAGACGCAACACCTTTCAATTCCTCCTTCATCTTTATTGGCACTCATTTTGCTAAGATTTTTCTAAACTAACACTTCAATCCACCTTCCACCTTTAACATCGTTCATTTTGTTAAAGTGTTGCAATGTTCCCCTTTTCGTCACTCTTATCATTCATTTTTATTACGATTTGATCATGTCCACCTTGTCAAGTCTCTTCTCTCTTAACATCCATATTTATTAACGACTAATCTAACCTCTTTTTGACACTTCCCTCTTAAATTTTATTTTGTTAGTAATCAGGCCATTGACTAACCTTTTTTTCTTCTTCACTCTTAGAACTCATTTTACTAAGGGTTGAGATTTTTCATCTTCTTCCCTCATTCATATTAGCAGACACTTTGCCAAATGTTGAGTTTTCCATCACACATCTTCTTTTTCATCCTCTTTTTCAACAATGGTGGGAATATGACATCGTGACTATAGTCCTTTTTGATGGGAAGAAATAAATCCTTTATATATCATCTTGGATGAAGAAGATTAAGAAAAAATTAAAAATCCTTTTATAGACGCCACTTTACGACAAAACAAAGACCAATTCCTTCTTCATCTCCTTGCAATGGGAGCAATATTTCCCTTGGAATTTGATGAGGATGAATTAAAAACCTTAATATCATGACCTAAATCCCCTAAGGGTCCACCACCTAAGTTAAAAACATGTTGATGAAGGACCAAGTAAAAAAATGATAATAAAGGTGAATCTAATGCTTCATCCTCTAATCCCAACCAAGCCTTTCTTGATCAAATCAATGCAATGGCGAAACAATTGGATCACCTATCCTCCACGGTCACCAAAAATGGTACTAAAGGTATCGAACACATGAAGAAAAGTGATAACAAATTCAAAAATCATTTTAAGACCAATAACGAGAAAAAAAATCATACGAATGATAAATCACCATTATTCCCACAAAACAATTCACCATTTTCTCAAGAGTGGAAAATGATGGACACCATTTCAGGAATGCAAAAACAATGTAAACAATTCAACTTTGATGACACTATACAATCAAAGACACTATATGAATTTGGGGGAATAGATATTTCAAATGTCTTAAGAAATTTTGCAAGTGGTAATATGGTCACTTATCATATCACGCAACCCTTCCCTAAAGGTGAACCTAATCTAGGTTGGTACAAACATAACACCTATTAAAGGATGTGGTTATCACCATTAAAGGGGAAAGATTATTGGGGACTTCGAATTCTTGGAACTTGCTGAGGAAAAAAAATTTCCAGCATTGTTTGGGCACCCATGGTGTTACAAGAATAATGTTGACATAAGGTTTAATAAAGGATATATCAATTTTGAAAACTAGGAAGAACGGTTCATCATCCCTTTTACAAATGTGAATTCGGTGCCCTACACAGATCTGTTAGGAGAAGAAGTCCTTGATATAATATATGTGTGCTCAATTAGGGATCCAAAGATAATTCACCCTACATAAGGAGCTATCCAATTTGTGGATGCCTAGTCTGTGAGTGATATCATTAGCATGGCATGTGATAATTAGGCACACGATACCTTTGATTTGATCGATTAGCACTTAAGAGGATCGGTAACTAAAGTGAAAAAATCACGTCAATTCGATGCTTGGGAGGAATAAAACTACCAAGTTACTCAGGAGGGGATAATCTTGAAGATTTCTTGTGAGAAATGGAGGCCCATTGGAGAAATGAGATTGAAAGGAGGAAAATGTTTAACTACATCCTACTTAGAACTACTGCGCACTAGTGGGCGACACATGGAGAGAACCTCTTGGAATAGCGTGATGTGAGAATTTCCTTCTCCATAAGGTTTTGCAAGAGAAATGTGCCCACGGCTATAAATGAATACCATGGTAAAGAGACCACTTCCTTCCATATCCAAGCATGTGAGATAGCTTAGATGGGAAGCGTAGAAGCATTACCACATTTATTATGGGTTCACAAGTTTTCCTCCACCCTGCAAGGTTGTGCACGCACGTGGTATATCCACTCGGAGATGTGTCATCAAACTGATAATTAAAAATTATTTGTGGCTGATTGAGCATTCAAACATTCAAGTATCTGAGTGTAAATCCATCAGTACATAAAGTTTTACAGGTAGTCAAGTGCCTTACAACAGGGGATAGTTCTATGGTGGAAGATAGAATACAAGAATTGCTAGGTGAACATGGCCTGGAGGTGCGCTTTGAGGAAGAAGAAACAAAAGAGATATAACTTGAGCGTGCGTGTATAGAAAACAAAAATGGGAAGATGGTGTATTTCATTGATGGGGAAGAAAAGGAAAGCTTGGATGTTAACCATTCTATAGGGAAGCATGAGGTCATAGATTGTGTTGATGAACGGGTGTGCGCCTACCATGAACCTTTAAAGACGAAAAAGGTTAAATCAGCTCAGAAGCATAACCAAAGGAGGAAATCATTGGAGACTATTTGTTGGAGAAAGAAATCTCTTAAATCATTGATCTGATACATGAATTCCAAGATTTTTTCCCATGTGGGTACCATGAGTTTAAAGGAATCCACCATTATTTAGGGAAGATGGGGATAAAGATGAAGGAAGGTGTGTGCCCAATCAGGAAGAGGCCATACCAAATGAATCCCAATTTTTTCATAAAGGTCAAGGAGGGAAGAGATAAGATGATAGCATCAAGTATCATTAAGGTTGTAGAAGAGTCAGAATGGATAACTCCAATGGTGATTAGTATAAAAAAGGATGGTAGGATAAACACCTGTGTTGATTACAAGGACCTGAATGCAGTATGTGTCATTGATCCTTTCCCAACCCCATTTACTGAATAAATCTTAGAGGGAGTGGTAGGATATAAGGTCTACTCTTTCACAGATGGATTCTCGGGATATCACCAGGTAAGGATTGCAAGGGAGGATCAAAGGAAGACTTTTTCCACTGAGAGGGGAATTTTTTCCTATATAGTCATGCCTTTTAGATTGAATAATGTACCTACAGTGTTCTCACACATTCTGGTGCAAGCTTTCCAAGACTTCATCCATAAATTTCTTCAATTTTACCTAGATGATTGGACAATATATGGGTTAGTGAAAGACATTGTGACAACTTAAGATTAATGTTTGAAAGGTTTCGGTAGTTGAGGATATCCCTAAAAATTAAGAAATGTGTCTTTTCTACCCCATTTGGAACATTATTGGGGCACATCATATCTTAGGAGGGCTTACTAGTAGATCCCACAAAGGTTGTAGTAATTATGGGATTGAGGGAACATACTAGTCAAAGCACAGTGCATGGATTCCTTAGACACACAGGTTACTACAGGATGTTCATCGAGGGATACATTAAGATCACCGCATGTTTAGAAGAGTTACTTAGACACAAGAGTTCCTTCCTTTGGGGAGAGGCACAGCAGAAGGCATTTGACACTTTAAAGGATAGGCTTATCACTATTCCCATACTATGATTCCCCTCTTGGGATAAGCCCTTCCATGTTCATGTTGATGCCTCAGGAACTTCTATTGGATTAGTACTTACACATATTGGTTAAGGGATCATTGATCATCCTTTATGCTTTGCAAGCATAAAGTTGACACCAGCAGAGCAAAATTATACTACAAATGAGTGTGAGGCATTTTTAATGATCTACACACTTCACAATTTCAGACAATATCTGTTGGCAACCCCTTTTATATTTTATATCAATTATATGGCATTGAAAAACTTAGTGAACAAACCCATTCTACAAGGGTGCATATGTCAATGGGTATTATTGTTCCAATAATTTGAGTTCACAATGGTTTTCAAACTACGAAAAAGTAATTTTGGACCTGATCATTTGTCTAGAATTAATTCAGGGGAGGACGTGCAAAGCATTGAGGATACCATGCCAAATGCACAACTATTTAGGTTGCAGCGCGTGCCCTCAAACTTAGCAAATATTGCAATATTTATCAAGACATGTGTAGCGCCGGAAGGAATGAGGGCATTGGATAAAATGAAATTAGCCATATGCTCCATGCCCTACATGTTGATTAGTGGGGATTTATAAAAATTAGGACACGATGAGATTTTTCACCTGTGTGTGCTAAAATATGAGCGCTTAGCCCTAATAGAAGAGGTGCATTAAGGTAGTGCAGGTGGACACTATGAAGATGATGCCACTGCACACAAGATATTGATGGCTAGATTATGGTGGGATACTTTATATCAAGATTGTAATTAATATTGCAAGGCATGTGACCATTGTCAGTGCATTGGCAAACCAGGGTCAAGAGATGAAATTCCTCTATGCCCTATTCCCAGTTTCGAGACCTTCGAAAAGTGGGCTATAGACTTAGTAGGCCTTATTATACCAGCCACACATAGAATTTTGTCACATTATATAATCACTTGCATAGATTACTTGACAGGGTGGGAAAAAGCATCACCTACTAAGGATTATACAGCAGCTACTGCAGCAAGGTTCCTATGGGAAAACATTATTACAAGGTATGGGTGCCCTTTGATTTTTTCTAGTGACCGGGGTACACATTTCTTAAATGAGACAGTAAGGATTCCATTAGCATAATTCATGGTGACTCATCACAAGAATACCCCTTACCATGCACACAAAATTGGAACCGTGGAGGCATTTAATAAGATACTAAGTCATACCCTTACAAAAAAAATTGATGTTGGTAGGCAAGATTGGGATGACAAAGTATCAACAGTTCTATGGGCATATAGGAAAACCTACAAGAGGTTAAATAAAGCCACACTATTTCAATTGGTGTTTGGCACGGAGGCTATCCTACTAATTGAATTCATGTTACCATCATTGCGTATAGCCCACGCAGGAGGTTTAGCAAATGAACAAGCAATAGAAGAAAGAATTGACATGTTACTGCAATTGGATAAAATATGATCACTTACCAGGTGGAACCAGAAGACTGAAAAAGCTAAACAAAATCCATGGCATGATCATCACATTAAGAACAAACAATTTGAGGTTGGGCAGATGGTGCTACTATATGATTCCAAGTTTCTGCGCCATCCTGGGAAGTTAAAACTCCATTGGTTGGGTTCCTACATCATCTCGTACATCATTGATTTAGGCACAAGCCAGTTACAAGCGCTGGATGGGACCAGATTGTCAGGGCACATTAATGGGAGTAGGCTTAAGCCCTACTATAAATAAGTCTTCTTCGTGTTTGTAATAAGGCAATATTGTCATATAGGTTAGGAATTCCTTTAATGCATTTTTCCTTTGTTGTGTTTCCCTTTCTTGTTGTTTTTTGTTGCACATTGGGGCACCGGTAACGTCATTAATTTTTCAAAGGTTGTGAATATGCAGAGGACCACATATTGTTTTAGTGTGGGATGGAATAATGTGAAGGAAAGTGCAAAGTGTGAAGTTCCAATAAGGATTGCATTGGAAAGCCCAGTTGAATGGCCTTGTGGAAGAAAGCACATAGGAGACAAGGTGAACGAGGATGGTTGGAATCAGGATAAGGTTACATTTGTGTTCCACGTACAAGGGAGAAAGAAGCGCAAAAACAACACGAGGTAGGTGATATAAAAAATCGTGAGGACAAAAGAAGTACCTTTGGCATTGGTAATGTGCACGTAAGAGCCTTCTGTCAGATAGATTGTTCGTGTGACAGAAGGTGGTAGGATTATCCATGCAAGTATGGGCATGTGAGAGAAGGCGCTAGAGTTCGGCTTAGTGGAAAAATCTGCAATAAGTTTTTAAGTACGGTGGTAGGTGAATTAGCTTTTATTAGGACCTTGATTTATTGGCTAAGTACAAGAAGGTGCGTGGGCACGCAAGGCCTTGTTAAAGAAGGGCGCATAAGGAAAAAGTGTGTTGGACATAGTTCTATGAGGTTTTAATAGAACAAGTAGCGTGCGTGCACAAGGCAATGCAAGATTTTAGGACTTTGCCATATTTATCATATCAGGTAGGACACGTGAAAATCATGACCCAACTGCGCATGTGGAGTGGATAAGGTGTTATCCTGGAGACAGGTTGGCCTAGGAATGAATATTCCCTGTGATGGAAGCTTCTACAAGACCATCATGGCAAGGAGTGGAGAGCTCAAGCCTGAAGGAGCATGATCCCATGGAGGACCACATTCAGACACTTGGCACTGGATCTGAGGCCGCAGAAGGATGAGTTGGCACTTCGGGATGCCTATAAATACAAGCGCCCACAGAAGAATATGAGGGAGAGATCAATAGAGATCGGAGCTCTGCAGAAATGCCGTAAGGATTCATATTGGGTTGTTTAGATGAAATATAGGAGAAGGATGTATCAAGGGCTTGGGGTTATAAATTTTCCGTTCATGTTGAGGAGGACTAAATGATATGGATCCAGTTATGATGCATGACTCTGGTCTGCCATAATGTGGTGTTTTGTAGTAAGATCTAATGAATGTAATGAGGTTGTCGGATATGATGGAATATGAATATGATCCTTCTTGGTTAAGATTTATACATCATATCTTCATAGTTCCTATTTCATGTATGTGTTATATGGATGAATATGAATTCCTATGCATTTCCCTTTCTATTTTGATTCAGTTCTATAAATCTGTTCAAGTAATCTCTCTATCTGGAATGACTGCACTGATTTAGAAGTCTGTTCTGAGCTCTATGATGAATTGCATGTCTCATTTCCACTCACTTCCTTTAAGTTTGGATCATAGATGATGTTTTCCCACTCAACTCACATAAAAGAGAGACTCGACTCCTGCGCATGCCTCGGGTGAGCACCCAGTGCCCGTTGGGTGATAGGCAGACTCGCATGGGATCCCCTTGTTCTTTGGTGGGTGTAAAAATGACTACAAAAAAAAACTTCATAAATGTTGTTAGCATTACCATAAGGTATAAATCTAGACAACATTAGGTGAATGTTACAGAACATAAATGCGGTTTCAAAAACTTCTAACAAATTCTAATAGATGCAAATCCAATGAATGAAAATAGTACTTTTGAGAAATTATTCCGAGCTAACTAGAGACCTCGATGCATTCTCATGTAGAACCAGTTGAAAGATAAAGGATTCCTTAATGAACAAATACATTTGTTCCCCAACAAAGTAAAATGTGCATCAACTTAATAAGATAAAATAGGTATGGATTGAATGAACCTATTACACAATTTTTATACATTACAAGTAGATTAAGAGAAACAATGTTGTTTGTCAAAGTATACTTAAAGATGATGCCACAATCATTTAGAGGGAGTGGAATTATGGGATTGCTAAATGTGTGAGGGTGATGCTTACTACAAACATCTATGGACTGAAGTATTCCGGTCTTATCAATGGCACTCATAATAGAGAAGTATGTTTGAAGCATTGTTTACCATAACCAAGTTGAGTAATCACCCCTTGAATATCCTACATACATTGGTCAGAATGGTTCAATTTGATAACTGCACAAGAAACTTTGTCATAAGATTTGTTGCATGCGGATCCAACTTGAAACACATGGTCTGATACCCTTATAGAAATTGGGTCGCAAACGTCAATTGCCTTTGAGATTGGTATGGGGATTACCACAATGCCATCAAGAATTTGTCTTCGAGGAACAAAATCCACTTGAATAGGAGAGCCACAATTGGATATACGACTTATAGAAAGACTGAAGGTTTGATAATTTTGGTAATCAATGTGTATCACGTGTTGCACAGTCATTACATGGGACTACGGATCTTTCACCCTCCATTGGCACATATGACCAGTCTTGAGAAATTGAAGAGTGGACCAAGGTAGTAGAGAGAAGAAAGTAGGATTGAGAAAATACTTCAAACATTGGACTGAAGAAATGTATAGATGATCTGATTTACCTCATTAAGTGCATAACTATATCATATATGCATAATAATGTTTTACTATACTCATGCCGATTAATCATCGTTTTTATTTAAAATGTATATTGGTTGAATATGAAATACAATATATATGAAATTTCTTCATCCCCATTAATGTGCATAATCTATCTATTGTGCATGTTGCAAGATTACAGTTGAGGATACAATTAATAGGGCCTTCTCCCAAGACTTTCTATGTATGTAACTATCCCCGATGGAGTAATGACTTGTCCTTAAACAACGCAAATCAATAACCCCACTGATTTCTTTTTAATCTTCTAAAAGAGTAGCAAAATAGATTTTAAAAATAGGTTACTTGAAAGGTTTTGAGATGATTTTCCTTGGAGGATGGCTAGAGAATTAGAAAAAAGGTAATGTTTATTATCACCCTGGTTTAGGAAAATTCTAACTGCGAGATGTGTATAAGATTCCATTTGAAAGGTCCTCCTTGAAAAATATTTATCATGGAAAATTAGAAAAGAGGATAATGTTTACTCTAAAAAGACTTGGGGAAAATCTTATGTGAATGGTGTATTTGCAAGTCTTCCTCTATTATGCTCTTAGACTAAAATATGTTCCCATAGTTTTCCTTATTCCAAGTTTTCAGATTAAATTTAACATGTATCATGTCTATCACTTCAATTTGTATATCGGGAACTCGTGGTAATTTGATCTCCAATTAATCCTGATATTCTAAAGAGGATAATTCAAGATTTATAGAGCCACATTTGTTTTTGAAATCTGAACTGTCTTTAGACTTTTTAGGAATCACACATTTCAAATCATTGTCTAGAAAGATTCCATATATATCGTTCAGATCCAATTTTGACACAAGGTGGATAGAAAGCTAGATATTCATTTTCCTGATTTCATGTGAATGACATCACCACAAACTCATGTCTCGACAGAATATCGTGGATTTGAATTGTCGACCAATTACTTCTAATTAAATGCCCAAGTCTAGCTTCTACATGATGATTCGCCGTCCCAGCTTCGTCATTATATCCAAGACTTAAATGACTTATGGAACCATCTCCATGTATTCGTTTAAAGATCGTTGCTCTCACGTTCTTACACACGTCTAAGCTGTCCACAGGTGGCTAATGTGGAGGTGCTTGTTGTCCCCAACTCTTCGTACGGGACTAAAATTTGCCTTTGCCATTGCCATTGACACATTGCACAATCCCAAGCTCCAACTGGCTCAAACCGTTGCATTTTTTCTATCAAACTTTGGTCCTTGAACGACTCCAACAGATCTCTTCCAGAGTTGTTTCGAACTTTGTTTCCGGCACCTAACCAGAACACGAACACTTTTCGTCAGAAGACTCTGCTTCAACCCTTGGCGTAGAAAAAAGAGGTTCCTTTATCCGGCGTACCATTGATCGCCTTGGATTTTATTCTTTCAAAAACGTGACTCGGATGTCCACTCCACCTCACAATGATCAATTGTGTAGGCATCTCGATCGCCAATGCCGGCCGCCTTGGCCCGCAGATCGACATGAGGATACAATCTACGAGCTCCCATATACCCAGTTAACCGGCCCCATATCCTATCGATTTCAAATGTAAACATTTGGTGCAACCACCGCAATTCACGGCTAAAAAGGATTGCTGCTTGGTATCTCCTGCGCCCGACGTGTTTCCTATACGGAGCTATTAGATACACACTGCCAAAGATCACGAGCGAGAGTGTCATCACACTCTTTTCGTTCACTGGTGAGCATTACAGCGGTCAATATATCCGCCCGACTTTGTCTATGAAAAACGCTGCCAGCATCACATAGGTCTTTCAGTCTCATCACAAACTTATCCCATGGCACATACTTCGCCCCGAGAACGGCGTTCTGGCTCTTAATTCCGGCCTATACTTAAATGTCACCGGACTGTAATACACAATGGCGTCGATTCCCGACGCTTTGACTGTAAGAACATGAATGCCCATGTCTCGCATTGTAGGACTTAACATACGCCTAATTGTGGGCGATTCGTCTCCTGTTATCAGCTCCGCCCATGTTCCCTCCCAAGTCGTCATATTGGAGGACTTATTGAATCTTTAGATTAACTCCTTTGACTTGGACCCTGTCTACCCAAGTCTCATATTACAGGGCGTAGTCAAATATCCGTCCTTGATCTGCGCGAGCCTCTCCGTGGCCTCGGCTTCGCTGTCGGAGGTCCTGAGCAGCACTTTCATGGCGTCCTCCTCGCGGTTCATTCAAATTCACCAGCCAACGCGGACCTTTCTCCGGCATGAGTCCATTACGAATCTTCATCGCTCAAAAATTTTGAAAAACGGCGGAATGATCCCCATAAAAACAACATAAAACTTTGCCAGCTCAGATGCGTCGATTGCAACCCCTGGAAATGGCGTAGTGTCGTAAACGTAATGCCTAACAGTATTCCGGCTATTGACATGATACCTTAATCATACCGGGAAACTAGGTGAGGGTCACCTTCGTGTGGAAGCCGGATTTATGACCTCAGTAGTGTAGACCTTGGAGCGATTGAGCATCGTGTGTCGTCATCCGACTCCCATGGTTCCGGCGATTTCAGATCATTTTACCTACCATTTAGTCTCAAGGCGTACTGAAGGCAGCTCAGCGACATTACAACTGCATTTCTCTATGAACATAATATCACTAAACCGCCAGAGCCATGGTCCTTTTCGTCTTCCCATCTCAGGTCTGAATGTGTTAGACCGGCTTAGGGCGGCTACCCGGCAGGCAAGATTAAGACTTCAGCGAGCCGATCAGGATCCTGTACCTGCAAGAAGCACACTATTAAGTCCAGGTCCTTGCGGATGAATTAGAACGGCGCCGCTCAAAGTCACTCCAATATACTATAAAAACATTACAAATTTCAAACATCAAAAAATTTCAATTATAATCCCTTAATTCTTACAAGAATGCATTCCATGCGAGCTGTGGCTCAATTGTAGAAAAGGGGCCTACTAAAACTCGGATCTACAGATTTATCTTTGGTGTTCATCCCTTCATAAATACTGGCACCCAATGGGGCAAACATGTAGGGGTCCCTCACAACAAAATCATAAATGAAGATAGTCAATGAAAAGACTTTATGAACGGATTCTCCACCACCCACTAGAGTGTTTAATCAAAAAAAACTCCCAGTGACGTTACTGACTAGAACCATCTCATGATAACCAGATACAACAAATCCTGAACAACAGATAAAATAAGAATGCTGTAAGAAATTGTATTTGGACACCCAAGATCATTAATGAGACCTATAAACTTAGAATCATCTAAGGAATTAGACAGCCATTGTTTGACAAAAAATGAGTAAAAGAAGTTCTTGCCATGGACCCATTGCAAAACCGAATTGTGTCATTACAGCCAGTATCTGCACAAGCTCATGACAAACTTATTCACCTCATTTTCACGTCCTTCTTGGATCTTGGTGATGAGCCCTGCACATATTCCTTCCCACCCAGTGAAACATCCTATCATCTTGGGATCATCTGACAGTTATATCCATGGCTCTGGCCAGATGACATTCGGCATTATCTGCCATCTACTTAAAAATCTCTGTACCTACGTTGTGGGCATGAATTGTAGAGGCAGTAAAAAGCTCCTATATATAAAATGTTTCACAAAATACAAGTCCAGTGTATGAATGATTGTCACCGTCAATGCCAGAGGGGGATTAAGCCTTAGGCAAACTAGGCAGTTGTCAAATAATGGGCGACCAACAGTCAGGGGGCTGCCTGACATAGTTCAACAATTTCATCTTTTGTCAACGTTAATTATAGAACATTAACCTTAAAATAATCTTATCTACAATCATCTTAATATTGATCACCCAATGTGGTATAGATATCTATTGCTCATAGTAACATAAATTTCACGCATACACATAAAAAAGTTTTATAATATTTCTTGCAAGTGAAAATTTGAAAATATCACATATTTATTCAAGCACATATCAACCTTTTTTGAGTATTGTTACCCATTCTCTGATGTAGCTCTAGATTATGTAGGTGTGTAATTATCACTTCTACTAAAAGGGTTAATCTATTTTTATAATCGTTGCTAAGTGTATCTCTAGTAGAGGTGCAGTATAACTAAAGGAAAAAAATATTTGATTCTTAGTTTCTTCAATGGGGAACATTTTCTATTATTTTGTTAAGGAGGAACGTCGTTTTGGCCTGGTCCAAATAGAACGTAGCTTCACAAAACCATGGGAGCTACCTAAATGTTTTTGTTTCTTTCATTTTGTTATTTTTTGTGTACTTTGTTTATCTTTGTTGTAGACCAATTACAAGAAATTTACTTGCATCTTAGTTCACATATAACTTTGGTGTGGTTCCTTCTTGTTCATATTGGTTTTGTTTTCATTTCTTGTTTCATGTTTTCTTATTACTTGCACATGTTGTGTTTTCCTCCTAGTTTATTTAATCCATTGAATGTTTTCCTTTTTGTTACTTATTCATGTTTGTTTGCATTTTCTTTTCAAAACTCGTAAAACTTCTAAAAAATCAAATATTTCAAAAATCCAAAAAAATTACAAAATTTGAACAAATGGTCACTTATAAGAGAAATCCTACAATTGGAAAACCATTGAAGTATATTTTACAATATCTTAGCACACTTTTGATAAATTTCATACCTTTATCTATTACCCTAGCGATTGTGTCAATCTTACAACTATCACTTTATTCCCTTTACATGATATGCTAACTCTATTTCGGGCAAGTCACAAAATTATTTTTTCCTTTATGATACAACTTTGCATGGGGAAATTTCAACTCTGATCATTTGCACAACGGATACGACAAGAGCGTCATAAGGAGTCACTTCTCTCCACTCTTCTAGTCTTATCCTAGTCCATCTTTGGGAGAATTTTCATCTACTTAATCATAATTCTAGCACGCATTAGGGGCATAGTTGATTTTCTTCTTTTTTAACTTTGCGTTACATTGTTGGTGTTTACTTTTTAGACCACTTGTAAGTAGTGTGATTACATATTGGTTTCTCTATAACCCTGATTAATGCACCTGCTTTGTATATTGGTTTTGTTTTCCAACTTTATCTTTACTTTGATGTGTATATTTGTTTATTCACATTTTTGTTAACCATCTTGATTCTTTCATAATCATGGTGACAACTCTATTGTGCAAAAACAAAAATAAGGTTGTTTTAAAATTATTCTCCAACTGAAGCTCATGTTATAAGCACAGTCATTTTCCTTGTTTTCCTTCCTATCAAGCATTTTTCCACCATCTTGCTATGTCATCCACTCACTTTAGGGGGCATTCCTCTACCATCCTACTTGTTGGGGTGTCCTAATGCTTCATTACTTGCTATAGCATCCCAATGCTTCATTTCTCGCTAGGGCATATGAATGCTTCATAGCCGCTTGCTAATTTACATGTGTATATTATCTTTAAAGTGTTACTACTTCGCAATAACACTTTAAAGAGTGGAAAATGTAGACACCCTAAATTACACACATGTTTCCACTTGTTCCCAATGTTATCCTACTACATGCTATTATTCACTCATTTGTGATTAATTGATTAAATTGATTAATTCATACACATTACACCCTTTGGATTAATTAAATTAATCACATGTACCCCTATTACCCCTTTAGCTAAGTTAATTATAATTTATTAATTAATTAATTAAGTGTGCACATCCTATTCAATTACCACTTAGTCAACAACCACTTGGACTCCACATCCTCATCCTATTTAACTACATTTCTAGAATCCTAGAAAGGTGAGGGAAATTTAATTTCACGTACAACCACCTTTCCAAATGTAACTTATGAAAGTAATTCCATTACTGCCCCTAAATGCCTCGAAACTGTTGTAACCTCCTCCAATGTTATTTTTAGCATGTGCATTCAACCATGTTCAACCAACTTCCAACCACTTTTTCCTCTACAAAATTTAGGCTTTTCTATCCCAAATCCTCCTGAATTATTTGTAAGTAAACTCTGTCAATTTGCATTTTGAAGATTTCCAACTACTCGTAGCAATTGCATCCCAAGTTTGGAGAAAATTCAAGAGCACCCACATCGATTTACAGGGTTCAAAAACAATTTTCTATAACCTTATTGAGGTTTTCACTGAAGGATTATAGGGATGTTTGTAGTATGTTTGTTTATCTTTCCATTACTGTGATTTGTCCCTGTTTACAATGCACATGTTCCTTTTATACACTTTTACTTTTTTTACATACTTATGCATATTTTTCTTTGATTTATCATAGAAAGGACTTTGAATACATTCTTTCTCTTATTTTTGCATGTTTTTCCTCACAAAAAATAACAATAACAAGCACAAAAATAGGTATAACATGGTGCAATGCATACAATTCACCCCCTAGGGTCACTTTCTCTTCCTAGTCTCCACGCTTCATTTTTGTATCATTCCACACTTAACTTTTCCACTCAACCCGTATTTTTCTACACACTCTACATGGTTATCAGGTACGCATAGCTTATCTACTTTATGTTGATTATTATTCACTCAACAACATAAAGTGGGGGAATATGTAGACACTAAATCACACACTTGGGTACATTTCTAGGTCCTAAACACATATTAGCATTCATATGATTCCTAAGAAATAAAAGTAGTTATTGGAAACTTTCCTTGGCCTCTTTTCTTTATTTATTGTTTCTTATTTGGTCTTACACTCCCTACAGCCTATTCCATATTTTACTTATATATATTTTATGGCTCCAAACACCAGCACCCAGCTAGGACAGGAGCACCCAAGCGTCACTTCCCCTCTAGGCTCCCCTAAACCTTTTCCACCTCACTCGCTTCTTTTGGGTCTCTTTTATCTTTTGAGCATCTTTCTCAATTATGATTTGGCCTTCAAGTTTGTAATTATGAAATTAAAACAAGGGAATCATATAAATACATAGTTATGTGTTCAAAATCAAGGACCAAGCTCTAATAATTATTACTATCACCTAAGCTTGCACTCAAAAGGAACCTAAAGCACTTAGAATCATCCCTTTGGCATTCAATCAAGGGACAAGGGACTACATTTTTTGAATACACTATAATGGAAGGGAAAGTTCATTTTGTCATCCACACATTCTATTCACATTAATACATATAGCTATAGCCTGCTATCAAGTACACTTACACAAAGGCATTCTAGGGCACAATTCTTACACACACACACACACACACACACACAAACACACACACACACACACACACACACACACACACACACACACACACACACACACACACACACACACACACACACACACACACACACACACACCAAAATTACATGGTGTATGACATGTAGTACAACACTCAGTTGTAAGTTTTCTCTTGAGGTGACTGTCAGGGTCATTCTGACTCCCCATTCTACATCTTTATTTTTTTGGATTTTATTTGGTTTGTGGGATTTTGTAGGTGATATCATTTTTTCAGGTTGCAGGTACCATAGGAAATCAAATAATGACACATGGGAGGTCAACAAAAAATATTTACAAAACTTGTGCAACACCATAAAGATCAGGTTCTGACCATTTTCGCAGTCAGAGGTGCCCAAAAGAGGTCTTCAGTGCCCAAGTGTCGATACCCTGTCATGGTCGCCCATGTCCATCCATGTTACTATGGTCCAAAATTTATTCTAACCATTTACGACATTATTCACTCCTTGTCCAGTAGTTTTCCCAGTCCATAGCACCTCTAGATTAAGTGTAAATCAGCTAACTCATTCTCTTTATATCTCTTGCTTAGGGTTTCATACTTATTTTCTTGTTTTCTTGCTTCATATTATACTTAGCAGTTGCATATCATAGTTAAAATTAGTTAATCTATAATTAGGGTTTAATAAAATCTATTATTTTGTTAAATCAGATAGCAAATTATCCAGTTGAGATCAAATAGGTTACCTACAGGAATAGTCACACTGGAATCCATTTTAAACTCACGTGATTAGTTCAAAATGGAGAAATCAAATATGATGGTAAAAGGTGAAGATTATGAGTAAATTTTAGTTAGAAAGGAAAAACTTCTCAAGATTGGAAGGGTATGTACTTAAAAGGAGAAGTGTGCATTTATAAACCTTTGTCAAGAATATTTTGATGTATTTGCACAGGGATATGATGACCTTAGGGGTTTTAATCCTAATTTGGCCTAACATATCATTTAGTTAGACTCATCAACCAAGCCCATTAGGAAAAATCAAAATTTTATCAATCCGAGGATTAAGTCATTAATGAAGAAGGAACTAAACAATTTAATAGAATCACATATAATATTTTCCATAAAACATTCATCTTGGGTTGTTAACCTAGTTCATGTAAAAAATAAGAATGCGGAACTCATATTGTGTGTTCATTTCAGGTATTTGAGCAAGGCATCCATGAAAGACTGTTATTCACTACCTTCTATACAACAGATCTTATAGATGGTAGCTCACTCATAAAAAATTTCTTTATTAGATGGTTACTCTAGCTATAATCAAATCATGGTGGAAGATGAAGATCAGTTCAAGCCATCATTTACCACAAACTAAGGAACATATGCTTATAGAAATATGCCCTTTGGTATTTCTAACATAGCATAAACCTTCCAAAGAGTTATGCTCATGGTGTTTAAAGGATGGATTATCAGTTGTGTTCTTATTTACCTTGATGACATAACAGTGTTCTCTAAGAATGCAAATGATCATCCATTCCATATTAGACAATTTTTGGGTAGGTGCAAGCAATTTGGGATTTCCTTTAATCCCAAAAAATGTATCTTTTCAATGCATGAGGGATAATGCTTAGGCCAAAAATAAATAAAAAGGGCTTGCAATTAATCCTGATAGGGTAATTTTCATCTTGGCATTGTCATTACCTAGTCACAAGAAGGCATTACATAGTTTCTTGGGAAGAATTGACTTTGTTAGGAAGTTTATCCCTATTTTTTAGTCTTGTCAAACCATTAACATCTATGTTAAATAAAAACATGTTCTTCACGTGGACTATGGAAGGGAAGGGCAGTTTTAAATCCATCAAATAAATAATAGCACAAGCCACTACCCTTATTAATCTTGATTTCACTAAGGATTTAATTTTGTATGCCTTTAGAGGCATGAACACAATCTATGTCATATTCTTAAAATTGAATGATGAAGATTTGGGAAAACTAATTACATTTTTAACCAAATCCTATAGGATTATGAGGTAAGGTATTCATTTGTAGAGAAATATGCCTAAGTTGTCATTAGGAGCTTAAATAAATTTATACATTTGGTATCCAACAACAAGATCCACTTAATGGTGTCACACATGGGTGTGAAGGATTTTCTTTTGAACAAGGATTTGGATAACAAAGGTGATGGTATATGATATAAATATCAAATTAACTAAGCTAGTGAGAGGTAAAGGCTTATATAAATAACTAGCTACAAATTTACAAGGTAAAAGAGAAATTGGTCTAGTGCTCCAAAATGGCCCATAACCAATTCGAGCATCACTTCCTCCTTGTTGGACTCATCGCATAATATATTTCTTCTAAAAAATTCAATGTCCTCAAGGCTTGAACAATGTCAAGAGAATATATTTTAGATTTTAATCTATTGACTATGTTCTCATAGATGTAATTTTGTTTAGGAAGGATTTAAATGGAGTTCTCTTGAGGTACATTAAAGAAAATCAAATTGAAAAAGTCTTGTAGTAATTCCATAATGGCCTAGTAGGAGGACACTTTTCCCCCAGAATGGTAGCACTCAAGATCATAAAAAGTGGTTATTATTGGCCCAACATCTTTAAATATTGTTATGCTTGGGTAAATAAATGAAAGAAGTGTGCCTTATTTGTAGGAAAAGAAATACTTGTGTCCCTTCCCATTTTCCCCATTTCAATAAAATGACCATTCATACAATGGGGGTTATGTTTCATTGGATTGATCGGTCCATATTCTAGTTTGGGGCATAAATGGATTTTAGCAGCCACATACTACTTCACCAAATGGACAGAGGTAGTTGCTTTGAAAGAAACAAATGAGGCTAGCATCCTAGACTTCTATGAAGGTATTATGACTAAGTTTGGTGTTGCTTCCACAATCATACTTGATAATACTTTAACATTCATTGACACATAAATTATTTGTTAGGCTATGAAGAATGGAATTTACTTAAATACCTCCTCAAACTAATATCCCCAAGGAGATGGGTTGGCTAATTTGACAAATAAGAATATCCTAAAGATTATAAGAAGAACCTTGGAGAAAAATCATAGGGATTGGCACACAAAGTTGAAATAATTCTCATGGGTTGATAGAATCACTCCTAAGAGATCAACTGGAAGCTCACCCTTCAAAAAAATTTTATGGAAAGGAAACAAAATTGCCAATATATCTTGAATTACCAACATTGGAGCTCATAAATAATCTTTAAATGTTTAAGGTAGATGTCATGGAAGTAATTCATGTTAAGATAATGGAGTTGGAATAGTTGAGAGACCAAGACATTGCCCAAAATAACCCCTGGTTATTTTGGCAACTTGTTGTTATATTCTGGCTCTGGCATCACTTATTGAGGTTTTGCGCACTGCTAGATTTTTCCCTTGGTGTATTACCTTGTTTGTATTTCTTCTCACATGCTCACACATGCTCTCCTTTATTCCTCCCTTTTCCCTTCGTATGCACTCCTTTTTGTATTTATTTCTATCCCAATTTTCATGCACCTTCTTTCGTGCACCCACAGGATTTTCTTGCATCTTTGTAAGTTCCTGACATACTTCTTGCACATATGTCATTTTCTATACTCATTGATGGCGATGCATGACAAGAGATGCTAATTTCTTGATATTACGTATCTAATAATGGGGATACCACTCTTCAAATATATTTCTATTTAGTATCCAAATATATGTGGGAACACCTATCCTAATTCCCACACTTTCCCTTTTGTACACTCTTATTCTCTCTTTTCCTCTATTGGCATGCTTCCTCGTGTCCCACCTTCTCACGAAATTCCATACTTTCCCTTAGTAGAACTTTAGGTATCCCTTGCATATTTACATATCTATGCAGATATGTACCCATCTCCTAAACCCCACACACCCTCTTACAAGAACTTGCAAACTTCTTCTACATCCTTCCATCCTTATGAAAACTTTCTCCTCTACCTCATATTCATGTGCATGCACCTAAGGATGTAACCTCAGTGCCAATCCAAGGTTGTCAAATTTCCAACTCTGGGGACTTAGAAAATAAAGTGCATTCCACGAGAATGAATAGAAAAGTGCTAGCTATGGCCAAATTCTTGTAGCAAATGAAGTCACGACTCATGGAAAAGACTCGGTGCTTGCAAACTCACATGACTAATCAGATTGCATGATGTGTCTAGTGTGTTACTCTTGTAGTGTGGATATTTGAATTCCTTAACTTATTTCACAGAGCTCCAAATCACAAGTGGTTGGTCTTATTGGAAAGATACTAATGTGGGCTACACTATACGATCTTCAAAATAAAATTTTGGTAGGATTTTCTAGGTAAAAAGGAAAAATGCAATTCAGGCCACTAATGTGTAGTTACAGTCGATTTAACCACCTGGATTTCATGGGATATGGCCTTTTTCCTTCTTTTGTAAGAAAAAGAACATCAGGAAGTGGATTTGATATACTTCCATGTTGATTTGAAGGAATTTAATGCATCTTGTTGGTGGTTGGATTCTTTGACCCGAGTTTTCCATTTATTTTCCCTCCTCGTCTCTCCCACTCTTCTATATATTGTGAAATGATGCCCATTTGTAAAGGTTGGAACCTCTTGGAATGTAAGCGCATTCTTCAAAGTAGTGTATTTTGAATTTTGAGTTATAGGCCTTGAATATGGGACACTGAAAGTTTATTCTTACCTCCTTCCTCCATTCTAATGGATTTTCCATTTATTTAAAGAAATAAATTTTTGTTTTGTGTTTATTCTCTACCCTAACTGTTATCCAATTTCACCTCTTGGGTGAAATTGGACAACTTAGTAGGACTGCAAGTACTTATCAAAAGAATCTCATAGCTAATTCGAAGCATACATAACCTTGAGCATTGGGGAGGTCCATTTTCTGTGAAGAATCTGGGGAGAGTTCAAAGAGTTAAAAAGGTTTCCATTTTGGTATGAAATGACCCAGCAAGTCGGTGAATCAAGTTACTAAAAGCTATTGAGCTCACATATTACATTGGTGAGCTATCTTGTGAACCAAGATGGTAGAAACACCATTATCAAGCCAATTATATGAATCACCAAGCTCACCAACACCAAATTGCATCCCCCCAAGCGAGCTATCAACATGCATCAAAAAGAGGCTCATATGGAATCATTTTTTTGTAAGACTGAGCTATGCATTTTAAAGAGGCATCATATTCATTTGATAAGCAACGCAGTCCATGATAAGGAGGTCAGCTATATTTTGGAGGGACCAAGTTATTTTGGTGAAAGACCCGATTCCATAAAAGCTACAACAACCCACTTTTGTGTTTGAACGAGCTAATAAACATTGCTAAGTTGCTCCAATATTATACCAAGCTATTATTATAGGTCAAGTTGTTTAAACTGATCCTTGAGCTCACTTAGTGAAGAACCAAGATAGTTGGAGGAGATAAATTAATGATGGAGGGGATCAAGCTATATAAAACAGCCTCCAAACTTCTATCAAGATCACCAAACTGACTAAAATTCATCAATGATTGAGATCATGCATCATACAGTGGGTGAGTTACATTTCCATCCCGTAGAGCTTTTATTAATAATCATGGTGGGCCCTTGTTGAGGAAAGATCATTGAACTTAATTGGACTAAGAATTAGGACAAGAATGTGGCACTGAATATGGTTTAGACAAAAGGAAAATTAGCATGGAACTGGCTCGGGCCTTCACAGAGAACAAAAAGTGCTAAACATAGGGGCGGGTTAACTGTTGCAAAGTCTAGAACACACTGGAAGAAGGGAGATCCAAGTCATGAAAGCACATCAAGTGATTTTCAAGGTTGAAATACCCCCATCTGATTCAATAATTTGAAAATTGATGGAGGTCTGAGATAGAATGTATACCAAACTCTGTGCTTGCAGTGAACTGACTTGTGCCATCAAATTAAAATGTGGGTCGGCAAAGGCAAAAGCATGACAAGATTGTAAAACTTAACAAAATTGGAGATTGGCCAGGAATATTATGGGTAAGGTAGAGAATTGGGCCTCATATGGCCCTCATGAACTTGGGATACAGGTGTGTCAAAGGCCTGAAATGGCCGCAAAACATTACGTGCTGGAGATTCGGGGTTCGAGAGCTCGAGCTGCCCATGGGACATTTGTGTGATGGGGGCCCAAAGTCACAGCATATTTTATAGTGCAAGAATTGTGGAGTTTAATGGCCCATGTGTTCAGTCAATGTGGGGCGAGGAACCCTTTGTATATGCGATAAGGTTCGGGCAACACAATGCGGGACTGAGGGGGTGAATGAGGCCCGAGTTGTAAATGAATCAGCATTGAGTTCTTTGAGCACATCGGAGTTTGGGAGCCCAAGTGGCCCATGTGATTTGGGAAATTGGGACCCCAAAAGCCTAAGATTACTAATGAATAATGGTTGCAGTGAGTTAAAAAGTGAAATGGCTCGGTCCCAGGGAGAGCGAGTCAACCGATGTGGGGATGCGGCATCTGCATGTCCAAAGTGGCCTTTAGCCTCATGTGATGGGGAGATATGAATTCACCACAGTGCATGGAGTATGGTGAATTTGGTGAGCCCAAGTGACCCACACTGAGCTGGTGACACACAATGCTGAGGAGGGTGATTCATCAGAGTTTCTAGGCATTATTGAGCTAACATGTGGTCGCTGAGTCGTGTGGGTTGGTGGGTAATGGTTTTCCAAATGTGTTAAGGTAGAGGAGTAAGCGGTCACCAAACAAGTTTGGAATGGAGTATAGAAGTGTAGCACCAAAGAAAAGAGGTCTCAACAAAATAGTTGGTGTTGCAAACAATAAATGGGAGCTCAGTGATGTGATGGGTGCCAGCTCAGTTGAGCTACCCCATGTAATATTTTAAAAATATTTAAACTCCAGCCCCTCTAAAATGCAAAACAATGTGTCCCACCAGCTTTAAATGCCCATATTTTTAAATATTTACAAAACATAGGGAAGAAGGATAAATACTTAGAAATTCATTTCCAGCTAAAGAATTAATTGCTCAGTCCCGTGGAATAGAGGGAAAGCTTGGAAAATTCTCAAAATAGTTGCATCTACTCAGAAGCTCATAACTTGAGCATTTCTAAACAAAATCACACAAAATTTATCTCTTTGAAATCATGATTCCAAGACCTATGCACAGAGATTAAGAAATTCAGTTATTGATGAAGATTTGATGGTAAATTTCATAGAAAACTGACCCATTTCCAGAAATGTGATTTCAAGTGGTTGTGAGAGCATTAAATGGGCATGAGTAGACATTTTTTTACTACTGCGAGTTATGGAACAACATGGGGTGCCTTTTGCAAGGAAAATATCATCATTTTCTCTCATTTATTGCAACTTGCAAGTCGTAGGAAAGTATATTTTGGGATTTCTCTTCTCGTTCTTCTCAAACTCTATAAATTGTATTATGAGGCTCAATTGTAAAAGAGTTAGTCATTTTTCTTTTTGCCTCATCTCTCTTTATTATTTTCTCAGTTAAATGTGGAGATTCAAGCCTCCTCTCCATGCTTTGTAATGGCATTCTCTTGCCTCTTTCCCACTAATGATGTACTGTGAAAACTTTAATGGATCAATAAACTATGTTTTGTGATGCATTTTGTCCATCATGTGCATGTTTTATTGTCTCTTCTTTCCTCTCTTCATTACAGGGTATATTGTGCATATTTCTGACATTTATTGCAGGTTTGTGGAAGTTGTGTTTAAAGGAGGAAAATGGTGTTCTGTGTGAATCCATCTTTGGTCTATGGTGCATCTTGTCCACCCTCTCCATTTCTCACCTCTCTCCATTTCAGGTAGTTAGACGGTGTCTAACAACCTCCTTTTCTTGGTGTATCATCACTCTTAGTGTAGGTTTATTTTCATGCAATCTCTCTCCCTGTCTCCTTGGAATATTAGAATAGGACTATGTAGTTTTTCTGGCATTAGGAGTAGTTTTGGTAGGTAATTTTAGGAGAAAGAACCAACTTTCTTTGGAGAGCTATCCCATTGTCAAAGTCCCACAATTTATGATCATGAAAATGGTAACTGTAGACACCTAAATTTGGTTACATTCCCCTTAGCCCCTGATCAGATAACCAATTTACACACATTCACCTAACCATGACCCTTATACCCCACATTAACATTAATTTAATTATTTATAATTAAATTAATACCCATCCTCACCCCATTATTAATTTAATTACTTTAATTAAATGAATAGACACCTCACCTAGACACCTCACCATAGACCTATTCATAGCATGTTTCCATAAATGAATAAGACTTGGTCCAAACCTAAAAATCAAGGCCTATTATTCTCCTCTAACCACCTTCCCACTCATAAAAAGGTAACGTCCATTCGGATCCGTGGAAAAAGGAACGAACCTGATCCAAAAGATGCGAGATCTTCCATTTTTAGTAAACCTAGGGAATCCCGCCTTAACTGACTCCGGTCATCCCTAAATCGACGCTGGTCAACTAGGAACCGTCATCGGTTACCATTTATTTACCTTAGCAACCTTGTTTTTGGGTTGGCACATATTCTGAGATCAAGAGGACGAGAAGAGAATTACATGCAAGCAGAACCAGAGTCTTTTTCACGCACCCATACATCCAACAACCAACACTAGGACAGATCCAGAAGCATTGCACTCATGGAAGCATTCCAGGAAGCACTACCGTGGCACCAAACACCATTCTTCTGATCAACTGTTGTCACCATTCAACCATCAAACCTGCATCACAGTAAGTGTATCTTCTACTATAATAATCTATTTCAGTATAATATCCTTTGTTATTTTTACTATTAGTTTATACTTTGCATGTTCATTTCCCACCTTCTACCTACTTGTAGACTCAGCCATTCCTCTACCCACACCACCAAATCACCCATTCTCGCTTTCTATACACCTCTGATTATACCTAATACCTTTACAAACCTCCATATTCACCCTTCCATCTTTGTTTAGCTTCAGTTCAATCCCCACAATTAGATCTCATTGAGTTCCTTTCACCTCGACGCTACCGACGCCAGTTACCCATGACCGTTCGTCGGTTCCCTTCTAAACCATCATCAGTTACAACTAGACCGACATTAGTCTCTATGTTTTACACCTTTGCCAATAATAGAACCAAACAACCTTTTACCAAGTGACCTAAACAACCCAGAACCTGACCCTGACTAGTTCCAACACCCTGACACCTACCTACCCTTCAGATCTGACTATAGCCTAGCCTGTTATGTTAGATTTGCTTATTGTGCTTGAATGAGATACCTAAATCATATCAAATATAGTAGGAATTTGTTTATTTCTTGCATTAATTTGTTTTAAACAGTGGATTGACAACCATCTAGGGAGTATCACACTTCCTGGATCTAGCACATGCTAGGTAGTCCACTGTCATATATTATTTAACTCTTCTTTTGTGGTCTTGTTTTCTATTTCAGGTAGTTCCTCCCAGCCAAAAGGAATCTCTCACAATCAGCATCAAATCGAGAAGTCAGAACACACACAACAACCATCAGACCAACCAACATAAATATGTATTCCTCCTCATCCCATAACCCTTATCTGTTTCATCTCAATAACGTAAAGAAAACGGTGAAACATTTTGGCATGCCCGGTGGGACCCATCTGGGGTTCCTTGCATTTTTATTCATTCCTAGGTAAAGATGGTGTGTTTGTTTACTTTCTAAATGTATTCACACTAAATATCTTTCCCTGGTAATACTCTCTTCTTCTAATTTTCTAAAACAACATCTATTTTCTGGTGCTTAAAACAAACCATTTCTTCTTTTTTGCATTCGCATAAGTAGTGAAAGAGAACATGTTCCTACCTGTTCATCATTTGCTTCATCAAATGTAATTTGTCAATTTGGGTTTAAAATCAGTTGCATTTCATCTTTGTATGCTTGCATTTAGCTCAAATTAAAATGAGGGAAACCTATATGCTGGAAGTCATGCCCAGCTGATGGTTGACACAAAGAATCATAGAAAAGCACTCTCTTTCTTCTTCTTCTACCAAACTACACAAAATTGAAAAAATAAACATCTTCTTAAACAACATCTCACCCAAAAGAAGTTGTTAATGATCACATGATTAGTGGATTGACAGTGGGCACCTAGATGGTTACTTATGTCTATTCATTACCTCAGAGGATGGCCCACCCCACCGTAACATAACCTAAAACCTCTCCTTTTAGATATACTTCTTCGTAGGAAGCCTTCCTCACCAAAAACTCTACTCTAAATTCATGAGTCAGTATTTTAAATAGCATAATCTCAACACATTAAAAATCACTTGTTGGATACATGTTTTTAGCATTTGATTGACATGCATTTTGAGGTGTGAGGATACGTTTCTCCATTTTTCCATTCTTTTTCCTTGCACACTCCACAATCACAGTTGGAGTATTCTAACTTCTTTTGAGTGTGTTGGGACCTCATTATATCATCTCTAGCTTTCTTGGTTGATCATTCATCTGATCTTAGTTCACAAAAATCTATTTTTCTACATTTTTCAAATTTTCACAGTAACCGACATCAGTTTATTCACCGGCGTCAGTTTACACCTCACCATCATCAGTTCTACCTAACCATCGTCGGTTTCCTGTCCTTTTGGTTAACTTGCCCAAGGGACACCTATTCTCATCTTCTTCACTATTTTGAGTTTTTTTGAGTCTTTGTACTCTCTATACTCTCATAAATGGTCATCATACAACTTATCTATCTGACATTCATCATTTTTTACCCCTTTTGGTCAAATTGTTATTTTCTCACAGTAACCTAGCCTCGATTACACCTAAACCATCATCGGTCACCCATAACTGGCGTCGGTTACCCTATGCTGATTCTTAACTGATAAATTACCCTAATCCACCTATAAACACCTATTTTTCTCATTCTTGCTTGCTCTCTATGTCATCTGCAAGATACAACATCACCTGATATACATTCATTCACATGGTGTTGACTCACAACCAAGCTAATGCTCTTATATTCCATGCTAGTTGTCATCAATCAATCCCGCCTAGTCCTTCACCACCCTCTTTCCTGTCACCCATGGATCCAACCTTGCCTACCACCATTTCTGCAAGCAACGAGGAATTCACATGACTCCTCGATCAGAATCCGCGGCCTTATAGTTCTACCTTTCCCACTCTTCCACCCTGGGACTCCTTAGGTCAGTTGATATATGACATGCATATATCCATCTCTCCTACCCTTATCCCCACTTCTACATCATCCCCTACTAGTTCAGCGTTACCTTCACCTGCTTTACCCCTAGTGGTTTTGCAGCTAGGCCCCATACCCGTTATGACCACTGCATCTATGCAGTATCAGTCACACCTAGTAGTATTTGTTGTCCCCTCATTGACCACCCAGACCATAACCCCATCCACACCCATTGTATCATAGATACCAATTGCAACACAACCATCCCTGTGTGTTCAGTGACCCCTACTCCATTCTAAAATCTTGTCCTCTCCATTCCGCAGTCTCTACCCCCAATCACTACTAGATTCACTGTAATTGCCCCACCTACATATATGTATTATCAACAACCCCCTATCTCATCCAGCATTCATTCTGGATATATGCCCTCTATGTCAATCCCCTATTCTCAACCTTCCTATTCGGCACCGCCATACACTAGAATGCCACCCACATCACATGTTCAGTACCATCCCTTCCATCACAACCTACCAATGACCTCATCAAATTAATGATGGAAAGGATGCAGACACTAGAAGCATCAGTTTTTGGCTCACACAATTCTCTCACCTACGATGAAATATGTAATGAGCCCATTCATCTGTCCATTCCTATTCACCCATACCCTGTACATTAGGAAATTCCAAAATTCAACCATTTCAATAGTAAAGAAGACCTGCAACAACATTTTTGGTCTTTCAAACATGGGTGTTACCTGATCATTCATGATGACGCTTTACTCTTACGAGACCTTCCCGATGTCCCTGACAGGACCTGCATTGGACTGGTATAGTAGGCTACCCAGACATTCCATCTACTCATTTAATCAAGTAGCCCAAGCCTTCTTAGACCACTTCTCAATCAACATTGTCAAGAAAGTCACCTTAATTGATCTTTACTCCACGCGACAGTATGATGATGAGTCTATTGTTGACTTTTTCACTCGCTGGCGCAGCCTAATTAACCATCTCACATTTTAATTACCTCAAACTGAACTCATAGAGTTGTTTACTTGGGCTTGTGTTAGACACATCTTATCAACCCTTCAGATGTAGAAATTTCATACCTTTGACGAGGCATTCACCATGGCACAAAAATTGGATATTTGTGCTATCAAAGAGAAGAAAATTTAGTTGTGTAACAAGAACATCGCGTTCAAATCAAATGATGCTTCTTCATCTTTGAAACCCCAAAACAATTATTCAAAACCCAAAGGATCTGTCAACACCATAGTTCTCAAGGTTGGACCCTCTCACCCATCAAACCAAGCCAAACCTTCTTCTAATCTCTCTCCTGTCCAACCTTTCTAGTTCAGACGAGAACAATGAAAATACACTTCAATAGGAGAACCTTATTCTTCTGTTTTGGAAAATCTTATTAAGGCCGGTGTCATTACCCTTCCACCTATAAAACCACACACTGGTTTTGACCCTGAGCACCCCATGCCTGCATGGTATAAAGAACATGACTTTTGCAACTATCATCGTGTCAAAGGCCATAGCAATGGTAACTGCATCACCTTCAAGAATATCATCCAGGAAATGTTAGACAATGGATATCTAGTCTTGGATAACCCAAATGCACCCGCTAACCAAAACCTACATATCTTCAAGAAACCATTCCCTAATCATGCCCCCATCTTCCAATCACGTTGGTGACACTTCAACCAATGATAGGTAATGTTCGTGAGGTCCACACTATTTTCGATGACATACCAGTTGCTTCCCAGTTGCCCCATGTTCCTTCCATAGATGAAATCTTAGCCCGAGCCCCCCTACCTGCACATGAACCTATTTCATCTACTCCTCCACCCACAGAGGAACCCTCTTCATTTTCTCCTTCAACCGTTGAAGAGCCTATAATTAGCACGCCACCTTTTTCCCCTTAAATTACCGAGCATTCGTCAGTGGCACATCTCCTACTCATAGAAGATACATGTCCATAACCTACACCACTGCAAGGAGAGTCCACCTTGTCTAGCCCATCCTCTCCTCTATCTATAAAGGACCCTATAGAAATACCATTTCCTTTAGATAACCATTCACCATCAGACCTTCAAGATCCTGCTGATATGCTTTTGGCTCTCTTACCCATAGAATCTAAGGCTAGCCATTTCCCTGTGTCTCAAACACATTTTACAGGGATTTTTACTCGATCCACATCGGCCCTACTTACAACAGTACCATTTTCACACTTGGCCGATTGCCTAGACTATGTTGATAGAGCCTTACTTTGGGGATGTCTTCTACTTCCTTCTTTAACCCAAATGCAGCTGTCACTCACCGACACCTCCACTATCTATCCAAAAGTGTTTCAAGTGACCAAACCAAACACAACCATGATTATTGCAACACCTTCCATGTCATCAACCATATCCCAACACACACCTCTACCCACAACCCAACATACATCTACACCCAAACACCTACCCACACCTATATCATCTCCCTTACTTAAACCCATCACTACCTTAGGGGTCATGCCAACATCAAACCTTACTCACCCACCCATCAAATTAGATTTAGCCACATCTTCCCAAACCAACACTAAACTTATTCTGGCCCCTAAAAAGAAGACCCAACCTCCTAGGCCTTCACACACCAACCTCACCTACCACGCCATTATAACCTTCACCCCTTCTGTCCATCCTAGGACCTCACCCCTCAACCCTGGCCAAGTAACCTCCGTCCACAGGTAAACCAAGAACGAAACAACCCACCTCCTCATCACAAACCCTTAATATACCCAAGTGATCCACACAACCTTCTACCATCACCCGTAACCTTCTTACCACCCATACCACCACTACCTTCCATAACTTCTTTCACTATCCATGACACTTTCTTCTCTTCCACTCACACCTTCTACCCAACCTCTACCAACCACCTCCACAACAACTCAATTACCCCCATGGGTAACCCATCCTCTTCCACCATCTTATTTTCCCTCTACATCTCATACACCCATGTCACCTTTTCCTAAAAAGGTGCAACCTAAAGTTAAAAATCCATGTTACCTTCCAATAAGGTAGTTAAACCAACCAAACCTTCCATCACTAACTCTTATACCATGCCCATACCTAGGTAGATACAACTAGGACCTAAGACCACTCCACACACCAAATTAGTGGACCATCCCACTACCCCTCCTATAAAGCCTCTTCCTCCACAATCATCCACACTTGTACCCAAACCCACACTCACCTCCCATTGCAATCCACTCGCAGGGTCCTATGCCAAAATATTAACCAATCTCCTCAAAACCTCTATCATCACATTACCACCTCTTAGACCTTACGACCCGCTCAAACCCAAACCAAAAGGGTTTGACGAAACTAAAATTTGCACCTACCATCATGTGTCAGGACATGATGTAGAGAATTGTAAGGCTTTAAAAACCACTCTTGTCCAATTGTGTCCTCCTGAAGAAAATTTTGAGGATGACAATCTTCTTTATGATGACCCCATTTTATCTTCACATGTTTCCCCAAATCTTCTTCCATTACCTACTCAATGACCAATATATCCACCCCTGTAACTCTTTTGATCCACCCCCTAAAATTTGAGATCAACATGGTTCTGTATAAGAGAGTTGGCCAAACCACCACCCAAATGCCAATGCGCCCTACTCATTTCAGAAGGATCGTATCCCCCACTAGGGTATTTCCCCCCATGTTCATTATACCTTCCATGACACACCTTCTTCATCAACCTCCCCTCAAATTAACATGGTTCATGTTACCACCTGCATGCTCAGAAAGACAAGGGCAAAGAAAAGGTGGCTAGCCCATCAACCAAACCTGTACCCCACATACCATCTGGTAACTACACCCAAAGTCACCATTCGAGGTCCCTCATATCTTATTTCTGATGGGGTCACACATCGCACGATGCTAAAACAACTACACTAATCCCCCTCAAAATGTCTTTATATGACCTTGTCCAAACCTCTAAGTCACATCATCAAGCCCTCATGGAGGTCCTTCAATATATTGAGGTTTTACCAAATGACCCCATACTCATGGCCTCCATCATTACCCCTCACCACATAGCCTCTCTCACTAGGTCATCACCTTCCTCTACGTCTCCACCTACTTGCCAAGTAGCCACCCTCAGCTTTTCAGATGAAGATATCTCTCCCTTCTAGTCCGATGACCCCAACCCTACTCTTTTCATCTCTGTCTTTATCGATAATATACGCATACGACACGTTATGATCAATGGTGGTGCTAGTATTAACATCATCTCCTCCCATGCATACGACCAAATGCACATACCTACCAATTACATGCATGGTAACCCAGTTATGTTGCGCTCCTTCAATGATGTCATGACCTCTACCCTGGGTACTGTCATTCTCCATGTCTGCATAGGTCCTCACACTATCCAGGAACTTTTCTATGTCCTTGAAGGGGATTTCCAATATAATCTGTTGCTTGGACCTGACCTTAGATCCATGCCATGGGATTGTGTCCCTTCAAATTTACACCGTTGCCTCAAATTTGAACATGAGGGACATAATTACACCATCCCTGCCAACCCATCACCTTTCAAGACTTGTAACATGCTATATTAGCCCAATGATGTGCTTGTACCAGTCAAGGTATCTGCCACTATCCCTACTTCACCTTCACCTACAAGCCCATCCACCAAGACTGCCACTACCTCTTCTACCTCTAACCTTGTTATCCCTACTGCTGTTAGCATCCTCTACCACTGACTCAGCCATTTCCCCATCTTCTAGCAAGTCTTCTATCCTTGCTACCCACATATCGACTACTGATCCCTTAGAAGGTTTTTTTCAATGCACCTCACTCTAGGGGAATATTGCCAATACAATATTCGACACTTTCCTCACCCCACAAGAGTATGGGAACCTGCGTCAACACCCTCAGTTATGACATCCGCATAGGATGAAGTTTTTCCTTATGGCCCTCCCCACCTTCGCACTAATCTAACATATGGCAGACTTGCTATTACCACCTATAAACCCGAACCTCCATCCCAAACACAACCATTTTCATCTAACCTACACTCCCTCACTAACTACTGCTTCATTCACACTTTCCTCCACCATTGTGCATGGAAAGGAGTTGGATTTAGCTTTTACGAACAGGGTTTCCATACTGTCATTTCCTGTACCTCTCATAAACATAATGACCATAGTGGCATTGGTTTTGATGCACCACCTTCTAAGAAGGCTTGCGTCGACCTCATTTAGGATGGAAAACCTTCCCCACCTCATTCACCCACATTACCATCTTCACCCACAGAGTCCATAGATCCTGAATCTATTCCTCCTAACTTTTTTTTTCGTAAACACCATTTCCCTGGGACCTCTGACCTATCAATGTGATGGCGAGGATCCCTCTTCTCTCCCACTCTTGTATCCTAACATGATCGATGATGATACACCTTCTATTAATGTCATTCAATGTCGGGATGATGAATCCATTCTCACTTACCTTGGTGCAGAAGATTCTTATATTCACCACTCATTACCTTCTAAGACACAAACCATGTTGAAATGAATCTACCATAGAAATCAACATTAACACTCAGGATGACACGCACATTCTAAAGATAGGCCAATCCTTAGATGTTACTAAACAGGAAGCCTTCACCTCTTTCCTTCAGGATGATAACAATGCTTTTACCTGGTCTTATGCCAATATGCCTAGTATTGACCCAAAACTCATGGTCCACAATATTGTAACCATTCCTAATTCCAAACCCATCAAACAAAATATACAAAAAATGCATCCTCGCATTGCTCTTTTAGTCAAAGAAGAGCTTCAACACCTTCTCTAAGTTTCCTTTATCTTACCCATTGACTATCCCCAATGGATTTCTAACATCGTTCTTGTCACAAAGGTGACAGGGGGACTCCACATTTGCATGGACTTCCATGACCTCAACCTAGCTTGTCCCAAAGATGATTTCCCCCTACCAGGCATTAACCAACTAGTTGATCTCACCACTGGCCATGAAATGCTATCACTCATGGATGGTTTCTTCGGGCTACAATCAAATATTACTAGCTCAAGAAGATCAACACAAGACTACCTTCATCACCCCTTGGGGGAATTTTTGTTATCGAGTCATACCTTTTGGCCTTAAAAATGTTGGTGCCACATATTAGCAAGCCATGACTTATATCTTCCATGACATCATGCATCGCATATTGGAAGATTACGTAGATGATCTTCTGGCCAAATCTAAACATTGAACCAAACACCTTCCTAGCCTTAAGGTCATCTTTGACCATCTCATCAAGTATTATGTGTGTCTTCAACCAAAGAAGTGTGTCTTTGCAGTACTTTCTAGAAAACTCTTGGGTTTCATCATTTCTATGCATGGCATAGAAGTCAATCCTGCTAAAGTCAAGGATATTCTGGAAATTCTTCCACCTACTAATATTTGTCAAATTCTAATCCTACAAGGTAAGTTGCAATCCATTATTCATTTTATCTCACAACTTTATGACCACTGTGAACCATTTCATCATCTTCTCAAGAAATACATTTCATTCAAATGGGATGATGAATGTCATAAAGCCTTTGAGGCCTTAAAAAAATACCTTCTTCAACCACCAGTGCTCATTCCTCCTAAGGATGACCAGCCCTTTTACCTATATATTTCTGCCACTAACCATTCTTTAGGTGCCATGCTCGCTCATCACGATGAGCAGCACAGAGAGCAAGCAGTTTATTACATAAGTTTTACCCTTATGGACTACGAAACTAGATATACCCATGCTGAAAAACTCTGCCTAGCCTTAGTTTTCGTCACCACCAAACTCCTCCATTACCTACTCAACCACAAAACCTTCATCATTACTAATATTGACCCACTACACTATATGTACGCCAAACCCTATCAACATCAACATGCCACACGTTGGCTTATGCTTCTTGCTGACCTCAACCTCGAATTCATTCATCAAAATTCCATCAAAGGCCAGGCTATCACTGACCAACTGGCCAACGCACCTATTTTTGGGAATCAACCATCTAACTTCAATTTCCCAGACGAGTCTATAGCTGCCCTCTCCCTAGATGAACCTACTTACCAAATGACACTCTTCTTCGATGGCTCCAAGTGTCAACGTGGGGGTGGGGCTGGTGTTATCCTCATTCCTCTTGATGGTGAACCTATGCCTTTGTCTTTCAAACTCAATTTTGATTCTACAAACAATATTGCTGAATACGAAGCACTCATATTGGGTCTCCAAGATGCTTATGCCTTAGATGTTAAGTCAATCAATATCTTTGGTTATTCTCAGCTACTGGTCATAAACCAAGTCAATGGTATATACCAGTGTCATAATGAGATACTTCAAAAGTATAAGCATCACTTAGACATTATTTTTACCACCTTTGACCATTACGCACTTTAAACCACCCCAGGATCTACTAATAAATTTTTGAATACCATGACCTACTTGGCTTCTCAGATACCTACTTCACCTGTTGAATCTAAAATATTTTTCACAATACAAAAGATACAATCACCCTCTTATTTACCTCGTGAGGTCTACTCTGGTCACAATCATTGCCCCTGACCCACGTGACCTTTGGTATAAGAAATATGCAAACTATCTTTCCCTTTCCATTCTACCCACCGATCTCACTCGTAATGGACAACGTGCCTTTCTTAAAAGTGTCTCCCGTTATGTCATCATGGGTGGTCTTCTTTACAAGCACAACTTCGATGGCATTCTCGTACGATGCCTTACATGTTCTGAAATTCCCTACACTATTAAGGAAGTCCATGATGGAATTTGTGGAGGTCACTTTAGTGGTTTAACTGTCGCAAAATGCATTCTTTGCCTAGGCTATTATTGACCAACCCTAAAACATGAATGTTGTGATTATGTCAAACGTTGTGTGAAATTCTAGCAACATGCTAATCTCCATCACACACATATTCATGCCTTACAGGTCACACGAGACCTTTGGCCTTTCTCTCAATGAGGTTTAGACCTTTTTGGTGAGATCAACCCCCATTCTTCATAATGCCACCAATGGATCATAACCGCTACTGAATATTACACTAAATGGGTAGAGGCCATTCCCCTCATTTCTACAAAATCTGAGAAAATATGTGAATTCATCAACCATCACATCATTTTTCACTTTGGTGTTCCTCACCACCTCATCACTGATAATGGAAAGCAATTCAAAAACAAAACCCTATGCAAACTATGTGATGATTTTGGCATCCAACTTAGTTTCTCATCACCTTATTACCCACAAACCAATGGTCAAGCCGAATCAACCAATAAAACCTTGAACAAAATTCTTATGAAGGTAGTCAACGATACTGGGAAGGATTGGCATACACACATTCCTTTCACCTTGTGGGCTTATCACACTAGTATTTCACACTTTGACTTGCTGCCACACCCTTTTCTCTGGTTTACAGTACTGAGGCTTTCTTACCTCTCAAAGTCCAGATTCCATCTCTCTGCATCTCACTACAAGACATGCTCAATGATGATGACTTTTGCCAAGATCATTTGGTGCAACTTGAGTTATTAGATGAACGCCATCTCAATGCTCTTGACCATCTCCAAATCTACCAAAAACGTATCAAACGTGCCTATGAAAAATGTGTTCACGAATGAACCTTTCAGGTCAACGACCTCGTCATGAAGGAAAATCAACATGTAACCAAAGAAGAGAAAAGTAAACGGGGAAAATTTTCTCCTAATTGGCTTGGACCCTATATCATTACCCATGCCTATGGATCAGGTGCTTATCATTTGTCTTCACTCGAAGGTAAACCCAAACATGAGCCCCTCAATGCCTTGCATCTTTGACCATTTTATTGTTGACATTAGATCCTATATCAAGCTTCTTTCTAGTTGATCATCTCATCCCTTGAGCATTTCATTCACCTTCCATATTACCCATTTTTTAGGATCAATGACTAAACAAGAATCATGTGATTACCCATCACCTTTCAACCTTATCTTCAATATGAGTACCACGGCTCTACTCATGGTAGGATACTTATGGATACTTTTCATCTTTTTAAATATGGAATCCCATGGTGGTTCATCACTTGAAACCACCTCTTTCATAGTTAATCCATGTGTACTATAGTTTTGTCTTCTAAACAAGAACCTAATTTTCCTCTATAGTCTTTTCCATGACTTAAACATCCAAAACAAAATGGGATGTAACTCCTTGAGTCAAAATTCCAGCAAAAGATGACTCCCTCAAAAGGGACATCTCTTCACTCTAATTCCACTGCTATAAATAGACTGCTCCCTTGAAGGACAACTATATCAAGTCATTTCACAAATATAATAAAAATATTTGGAAGCTTTCCGCATCGATAAGCTTCATGAAGACCTCAAGGAGACAATCTACTCATCCCACATAGACTTCCTGCATTGATCAATCTATTAAAAACCAAAAAAAATGAAGAAAATGATGAAATTTTCATCATGGACTTGCCTATTTTTGATCCTGGGTTTCTTTCTAAGAAAAACATGTTGTTGTACACTAAGTTATGCTAAACCATCCCATTCTCACCTCATTTCCTTTTATAGCCCTAATTTCCTCTTTACTCAAGGGACTTTTTGCAACTGTGACATTTCGTGATTATGTGACTTTCTTCACCCTTAGAATGGTTCATTAAACAACACCTTTAGGTTCTTACGTTCACAAGGCCATCTTGGGTATGGTAGACTCATTAGGGTTCTTATCAATTAAGTGGCTCTGTTTCCACTTCTTACCATTTACCTTCCTCACTACTTATTGATTATCCTATACAGGACCAGATCATCAACATCTATATTTAAAACAACTTAACCATACCCACGACCTAAACTCAATCATGCCTATGACCTACATTCAACCATGCCTAACACCTACCAACCCATTCCTCTACTTCATCATAATCTTCCCTAGCTTATGGGAGAACTACATCGGCCTGAGGTCCCTTTTCGCTGGGACTATGTAGGTAGCACTTTGAGGGCATGGGGCCCTTGGAGGTTAGCTCGGCCACTCTTTACCCTAACCAATTCCCCCTTTCACTTTCCTATTCACATTCTACCCTAGTTAGTTTCCATTTTATATCAATAACTGGAAATTAAACCAAACAAGCATCAATTAATACACATTTTTATTACATCATCAAATCATTCATTTATCATTTTCACATTTCCACTATATCACATATTTGGAAATTAAAACCATAACCTGTATATACATCACCATTTTTCCCCCATGTTACCTATAACTTGGACATTACCTTATGCCTAATTACTCAATCATACCTGCCTCAATCATGCCCAACCTGACTCAATCATACCTAAACCAACTTGAATCCATCATGCCTATAACCTGACTCAACCATGCCTACACATAACCTGACTCAACCATGCCTACCACTTGACTCAACCATGCATATAACCTGACTCCACCATGCCTAAACATAACCTGACTCCATCATGCCTATGACCTAACTCCACCATGCCTAAACACACCTATTTTCCATCCATCTATACATAACAATCAAATTCTACCAACACAAGTACATCATCAACAAATCATCCATCTCATCATATAAACCTATGTATCCATACAATATACACCAATACCAAATAATGTGCATCTCTCAAAACCTCTCATATACAGCCTCACCATCTTTGACACGCAGGCCAGTATATGATCAAAAATACAAAACTCTCATATACAACCTCACCATCTTCAGCACGAAGGCCAGTATATGATCCAAACTCTCATATACATCCTCACTCTCTTTGGCACGTAGGACAGTATATATAAAAAATAAAAAACTACACAAAACAGGAGGTATATACAGCTATCAAGCATCACCCTATTGGATATCCTCCATATCTGTCTCACTTGTCTCCTCCTCCTCCTCCACTACCATGTGGCGTCCCACTAACATCTCACCACCCACCATGGGTCCTAGCCTGATCTCTACTAGTACCTCACCTGGGGCTGGCCTCCATGAACTGGTAGCCTCACCTTGACCCTATCTCAGGGCTCGATGGCCCCTTGTGCTCTCCACATTGTGGGTGCACAACCTAGTCCTCTCACTCAAGGCCTGTTGTTCTCTATACTCTCCATAGGATAGGAAATCTATCCCTGTGGCCATCAAAAGATCCTGATAATACCTCACCTTTCCTAGGGAATCCCTCAACCTAGCTATAGGTACTATCTATAGTAGTGCCATCGGCCTCTAACCCTATACCTATCCCGCGGGACCTTGCCCCACCCCTACCTATAAAGTGGGACCATGCCCCTGAGCCTGCATTGGTGCCATTGACCTCTACCCCTGTGCCTATACCTGGGATTGGAGGGCCACACCTATGATTGTGTAGTGGCCAAATGGCCCTGTAAACCTATAACATGTGCCTATAGGGTGACTACCTATATCCCATCTCCATCTCTGCCCTATGCGGGTACCTGTCCCTGTGCTACCTAGGCCTATAGGGTGGCCACTTGTGCCTGTAAGTGGCCACCTATGCCTTTTACCCTATCAACTATCCCTGCACTATCCCCAACTATGTAATCAGGGTAGCCACCTACCCCTATAGGGCATCCCTCTAAACAGTGATGGTGGCTAAATTCGGATGCCCAGCCTCAGTGGTACTACTCGTAAATGTGTGGCCCACCACTTTCTATATCTATCAGTAACCCCTGACATCATCAATCTATTGGTCTATCACCTACTCCTCCTTCCCTGTCGGCACTGTTGGCTATGGTAGAGGTAGAGGCCTCTCCATGTCATCCCTCCTATACTGTGGGAAGGGTGGGGGTATATCCTGAGGTAGCCTGAACTACCGTCTGACCCTATCTATGGGTATCATCTCGTGCTCTCCAGCATGACACCCCTCTATCCATCGGAATAGTTGTAGTCCATCTAGCTCATCGACCATCTACCTATATGATGGAAAACCCACATATGGCCTCCAAATGATGTCCATGCCCGACAACCCCTCTAGTAAATACGGTACTAGGCTACATCATGAGTCACCATGGCCACTTGGAACTCTCCAATAGTAGGTACCCATCACCTGTAACCCACCCACACCAAACCTAGCTCAAATGCATTAGCTCAAGGCATACTAACTAGACGCACACACACAATGTGCTCATATGCCCAGCAGTGTAGTAAGAAAGTGCAACATAGGCTGAACCTCTGTAGCCACCCATAAGCCCATAGATCTTGGTAAAAATGCACCAGGAATGCAAGCACCCATGCAAAATGAGTCTTTTCCTCCACCATATGATGTAAAACCCCCATCAATGATCATGGAAATCTCCCACCCTCTACATCTAGCAGTGCAAAACAACAAACTACCTCCATCAACAACACCACTAGCCTCATCTCCTCTAGATGGGCCCGATACATATCTTTATAGCTCATATTGGTGCTATGAAACCTCAACTTTGTTAACCCCTTGCCAAACATGGTCAACATCAACTCCTTAGATGCCTCTGAGGAGATCGAATACACTAGCGTCCCCACTATTGGTAATTGTAGGATATTGTACACATCCTCCAAGGTGACTATGATCTCACCATATGACAGATGGAATGTATTGTTTGCCAAGTCCCATCTATTGATGAGGGTGAACATAAAACTTGGTTCCCAGACTACGTGCCAGTAGCTCCTAACCCCAATCAGACTGACCTCTGCAACATGGACACCAATCATCAATGTCACTCCCTCACACCTCCATGAGTAGGGGTGGTACCCTATCTCACATCCGTAGTTGATCTCTCACCTACATCCAACAAACCATCACATTATTAAACCTTAACCATACCTATTCATCCCCCTTAACCAAGCTATTTTCAATCAACCCTACCTTTCTATCTCCTGCCCTCCCTCACCCACCCATCCCACTCATTGTAAGCCCATTTTCCTTCAAATTATGACTAACATCAGTTTATCTCGACTACCCACAGTCTACCACAATTGGCATCAATAACCTCATCTGTGACCATTGTCGGCTCACACCAACCGATGTCGGCCAATCCTTAACCAACGTCAGTCATTTTCATGGTCAAAATCCACAACACCAAACCCCTATTTCCCTCAAAACTTCTCCATTTCTCCCTAACTACCCACCCATTCCTACCTAAAACCCCCCTCAACCCCTCCCCATCCCTCATTTACCTAAATCCACCCTTCCCCATTCCTATTACACCCAATTTTTCTTCCCAAATTAGAAATTCACTTTTCCCCCCCAAAACCCATTTTCCCTCACCCGACCTCTATACACCAATCTACCTCACAACACAAGGAATGGGATTTAATCATACCTCATCATGACTACCATCTCTCATATGTGGCATGTCACATGGGCCACTGCACCGGTGGTCCCCCCGATCACTCTCTGGCCTCTGCCATCACCAACCAACCTCCTCACCTCCAACCAATTGAATCGATCAAACAAATCTCGTGGACCCACCTATCTCCTATCGATCACCCACTACAAGGCTCGCCAACTCAGCTCTCCATCTCACTTGGTCACTTTCCACCTTTTCCTCTCTCCTCTATCATTTTCTCCTATTTGGAAAATTATAAATGATTCCGCAAAAAGTGGAAATTTCCTTTTTTAACCTCTCACAGACTTGACCGACGTTGGTTTTACCTAGACTGACATTGATCATGTGCCCTAGCATACCATGGTCAGTTTCCCTAGACCAACATTGGTTAAACATGACTAGATTCAGTTACCCGTGTTGACCCCATGGCAACCCATTACACCTTATCTACTTGCCCACAACCTTTTTCACCTAACCCAAAGCTGACCCTGACCCTCCACCTCATCCTCCTGACCTCATCATTTATCACCCAACCTCACCATCAGTTGGGGCATATTTCTTCCCCTCTCATGGCCTTACCTACACCACACCTTCTTTTTACCCACACCTGACCTCCCGTGATGTGACCATCGACCTTGCACACTCGCTTTACCTTGCGATGTTGTTACCACGTTGTTATCCTACCAACCATACCTTTCCTTTGGCCGTGACCCTTATCCAAACAAACCTTGACCTTTTTACCTCTTGGATGTACCGAAACCACACCTACAAGTTATTTCATCTTACATCATTGTGTGTCTGGACCGTATCCTTTACCCTGGATACCGGGCCTCAACAACCCTTGTTTGGATAACCCGATTGACCTTGGATGGTGTAGAGTTTAAAAGCTCTTCGACCTGATATCGTGTTACAATATCTACATGTGCGTACATTTTATTGACACTACCCATTACTTTTTTTTTCCTCCACCTACCCTACCCACACCTACCTACCTAATCGTTGATTATACGGATATTCCCATATCCTCACTCATTGCATCTTGTGATATGGTACATTTTTTGCTCAGCCTAATAGCCTTACCTTGCCTATGGCTGTGACCCTTGTCTAAACAAACCTTGACCTTTTGACCTTTTGGATGTACCAGAACCACACCTACATGTTCCTGCATCTTACCTCATTGAGTTCCCAGATTGTATCCTTTACCCTAGATACCGGACCTCAACAACCCTTGTTTGGATGACCTTTACAACCCTAGCTAACGTAAATTTGTTATGTTGAGCAACCCTTGTATCTCATGGAATTTCACAATGTGTGTGTACGTCTGAATGCTCTACCTAATCACCCACCCTACCTTTTACAATCACCATACCCTCGACCCTCACCTTCTTCACACCTAACCCTATTTTCTCAAACCACCCACCGACTCTCTATTCTTCATCATCGGTGCCTAATTTGAGGGGGGATCACTCATGCCCCTATCTGGGCACCCAAATTCACCTTCTCACCCTAAATTCACATGGGGAAAAATACAACCTTTGTTTTTGTCATGTCGCCTACCAATACAGGCTCATAAAAAAAGGGGCAAAATGTAGACACAAAAATTGGGTCACATTCCCCTTGGTCCCCTTTCGAATAACCATCTTACACACATTCACCTAACCATGACCCTTATACCCCACATTAACATTAATTTAATTATTTATAATTAAATTAATACCCATCCTCACCCCATTATTAATTTAATTACTTTAATTAAATGAATAGACACCTCACCATAGACCTATTCATAGCATGTTTCCATAAATGAATAAGACTTGGTCCAAACCTAAAAAATCAAGGGCCTATTATTCCTCTAACCACCTTCCCACTCATAAAAAGGTAACGTCCATTCAGATCCACGGATAAAGGAATGAACCTGATCCAAAAGATGTGAGATCTTCCATTTTTAGTAAACCTAGGGAATCATGCCTTAACCAACGTCAATCATCCCTAAACTAACACCAGTCAACCCGGAACTACCATTGGTTACCATTTATTCACCTTAGCAACCTTATTTTTGGGTTGGCACATTCTGAGATCAAAGATATGAGAAGAGAACTACATGCAAGTAGAACCAGAGCCTTTTCATACCTACGGACATGCATAGCCAGCACCAGGACAAATCTAGAGGTATTGCACTCATGGAAGCATTCTAGGAAGCACTACCATGGCACTAGACACTATTCTTCTGATCAACAGCTATCACCATTCAACCTTCAAACCTGCATCACAATAAGTATACCTTCTACCAACATAGTCTATTTTAGTATAATAGTCGTTGTTACTTGTGTTATCAATTTATACTTTGCCTATTATTTTCCCATCTTCTACCTTCTTGTAGGCTAAGTCATTCCTCTACCCACACCACCAAATCACCCATTCCCTCCTACTACACACCTCTAAGTGTTCCTGAGACCTTTACAGACCTCCCTATCCACCCTTCCATCTCTGTTTATCTTTATTTCAACTCCTACAATCAGATCTCATTGAGTTCCTTTCACCTCGACCCTACTGATTCTGGTTACCTATGAGCATCGTCGGTCCCTTCTAAAATGACATCGATTACACCCGACCAACATCATTCTTTTTGTTTCATACCCTTTGCAAATAACAGAACTAAAGAACCTTTTACCAAGTGATCTAAACAATCCATAACCTGACCCTTACTAGTTCCAACACCCTGGCAACTACCTACCCCTCATATCTGACTATAGCCTAGCCTGTTATGTTAGATTTTCTTATTGTGCTTGAATGAAATACCTAAATCATATCAACTACAGTAGGAATTTTTTTATTTCTCATATTAGGTTGTTTTAAACAGTGGATTAACAGCCATCTAGGGAGTATCACACTTCTTGGATCTAATGTACGCTAGGTAGTCCACTATCATATATTATTTAACTCTTCTTTTTTTCTCTTGTTTTCTATTTCAGGTAGTTCCTCCTAGCCAAAAGGAAGCTCTCACATTCAGCATTGGATTGAAAAGTCAGAATGCACACAACAACCATCAACCAACCAGCATAAATAGGTATTCCTCCTCATCCCATAACCCTTATCTATTTCATCTCAATAACGTAAAGAAAATAGTGAAATGGTTACAAAAATTACACTGAATGCCCCATTCAAATGATAGTCAATCGGGGGGTGTTGTAATTTCGTGATAACACTAACCTTTGTTTGTTTCATCTAATTTCCTTTCTCTTGTAGTATTGTTATGTTTTGTATCTCTTGTAAGGTTTCTATTTGTTTTCTCTATGGAGATGGTAACTTAAATGTTATTCTGGACTATTGCACACATTTCTTCCCTTCTTTTTCTCATTTTCCCTCAGTTTCACTCATATGAGAGTATCCTTCCCCTTATTTTTAACGTTATTACCTCCCCTTAGCTTAGGATTTCAGTTTTATACATCTCCTTCTCACCCTGGTCCCTAGGAATGATAGAGTATGATTAGGTAGCTACATTATCTTCTTTAGGAGTATTTATTACACTAGAAATAAGAAGAGGAAGTCTTCCTTCACAAGTTGATCTTAACTTAAGATGACCACATTGCAGAGATCATCCCATTTTTCCTTAAAGCCCTAAATCATCATGATTTAGGACAGATGAAATTTTTAACTCTAACAGTTATGGCACACCCAGTAGGACCAGTATTAAAATGTATAAAATTTATATATCCCACAGAAACATTCTAGCTACCAGGTTAGGAATTTTTATGTGTTTTACACTATTTGACTAAGTTTTGGTACATGAATTAGTGTTTTCTAGCCTTTGGAGGCTTGTTTCAACACATCTGGAGACTTCCAAATATCTAAATATACTGATTTCAATAGTAGAAATGCCTCTTTCATGAGAATAATACAAAGTAGGTAGAGCACAACATGTGAAGAAGCCTTTGAATATTTTTAGTTGTCTCTAAGTAAAAAACAAAGAGGCAGTGTAATGTGCTGATATTCATTTCCTGCGTGTATAGATCTTTCCACTCCTCCTAGTATCCATTTTTTACACTCTTCCAGAGTCTTGAGACCCATTAGAATCATGGCACATCAAATAAATATACCATTTATTAGCTTCAATCGTGGCCTTCCTTTAACCCTTAATGCATAACATGACATACTAGTGGTTGCACTCAAAAGTATTTCATTTTTCATTGGTGAGAATCAAAAAAATCCCGCTAATCACATTCAAGACACTGTAAATGTCTAATCAGTTCATCTATTTGTAGAAGATGATATTACATTTAGGTTGCTAGATTCTTCGCTCAAAGGTAAATAACTTCAATGGTATAGAATTTTAAGAGAATCCTCTATTCACAACTAGGATTAACTAGGCAGTACACTTTACAATTAGTTTCAGGAGAAAACATAAAACATATCCTTGTAATAACAACTCACAATAATCAAGAGAGCTCTTAATGAGCTTATGGCTAACTTCAACTTCAGATTTCAAAAGACCTGGGATAGAATTCCACTTCTCTTAATACCAACTCCACAAGGTGTTTTCCTTTACTTCTTAAGAGCATTGAATTCTGAAATTGTTGTCATGATACAATCCATGAGTGTTATGCAATTACCTTATGTTTATCCAATAGCCATTAGGGCTGAAAATTGTCTGATACAAGCTAGAAAGATAGCCCCTAGATTGATTATCCCTTGGTTTCCTAAATTTCCTCAAGCCTCTCAGCGCTCTATTACTCCCATTTCTGAGTAAATATCCCAACCTGTTTCCTCCACATCCTATTCTTCCCAAAAGAAAAAAATATGAAGAGATGAAGGCCTTGATTATAAATTTGTCCAAAAAAGTAATATCTTCAAAGAAATAGCAAGCTCAATCCCTTAGAAGTCATCCTAATCAAGAGTAGCCATCTTATCAAGGATTCAATCAAAGCCATCATCCCTTTATAAATCAATACCCAAATTAGAAATATGGGAAAAATAAGTGAAATGATAGATGACAAGGTCAAAATTCACATCTTCCTCTTCAAATAGTTGTTCCTATGCAACCACTTCCTCCTCCTATCTCAAGCAAAGCATTGGTCCTAGTGAAAAATAATGTGATCCAATAGACAAAATAGTGCTTTCCTTGTAATCAACCACATAATCAGTATGTTTACATAAATTATTTGCATGTATAATCTTTCATGATTCAAAATTCTTCCACTCAACATGATTCATCCATAAAAGCAGGCAGACCTAACAATGAAGAAGCTCAAGAGGTCAATCTTGAGGCTAATATAATGTTATTTGGTGTTGATGACATTTTTGCAATGAATCAAATTATATATTATTCCAAAAGACCATGCACTCAATTTGTTAACAATACAAGGTTTAGGAAAAGAGTGTTGGAAACTCTCGCATAGCCTTCATCTTCTGTCAACTAGAATAATTCACTTTACAAGAAAAAATAAGATGGTGCAAATTCAACCAACAATTTTGGCTTGTCCATTGATGTGTGCAAGGTTGCGCATGAGGCAGAGGCCACATGCGGATCTTCTTTGGAAAATAAAGTAGTTGCACAACCAAAAGAACTTGTCTCGGCCTTAGAAAAATCAAAAAAAGAAAATATTGCACCTCAAATGCAAAAGTCTATGGGTTTCTCATTCAACATTGTTGATCAAATGAAGAAGACAAGTGTAAGTGTAAAAAATTGGAATGCTTTGGCTATTCCATCATAGAGTGACCTCTTACATGAAGCTCTCATGCAGTTCTCTCAAGTTGATCCAATTATTCAAAGAGTTCATGTTGTTGTCAATTTATGTCAAGTAGAGGAGAAACATGTAAGCAAATTTTTGAATACCCCGCCCTTTTATATGTCCTTGATAGTAGGAAAACATCTTGTTCATAATTACATGAATGATTATGGGGGTGGTAGTTATGTCATTCCTAAGAAAAAAATTGATATCCTAGGTCTTAAGTATAACCCTGTTTCTAAAGGAGTCTTGCAACTTGATGGCTCAACTATTAACATCCTAGGAACCATCAAATATCTTGAGTTAACCCTTCATGCTTACTCAAGTTTAACTATAACTTAATATGTATCAGTCATTGACTTTCCTCATTTTTTCCATTTTCCTATCAAGATATTTCATTGCCACTGTGGGTGGTTACTTGTCTTCATAATGGTCTCATAAACTTTTAAGAACTAGGTATGGTACTAGATTTACCATTCAAGTTGAGCCTATATTTTCCTATCATGTTTATTCTTATGACCTTCCACCTCTCCAATCAAATTACCTAATTCAAGAAGACCAGGAAAAAGATTCAGTTTCAAAAGAGCAACATAGTCCTCCTTCAATACCTAATTTTTATTGGATGAATGGGCTAAGGAATACTATGAGTTTGATCCTTATGGTACATATATGGAAACTTGACTTGGCACATATTTTGTTTATGAAGAAGAATTCACTTTTCCTAGACCACTCAAGAAAGAAAAAGACAAGGCTTTTGGATTATGGAAGATATTCTTTGATGGTTATCACAGTAGAAATGGAGCTAGCGCAAGTGTTTTTTTTTATTTACCTAATGAATAAGAAATTATTTTTATGCATAGGTTGCATTTTTCATGCTCCAAAAACATGGTATAATATGACGCGTTGGTGCATGGTCTTTTTATTGCTGAAAGGATACAAAGTAAGGGGTTGTAAATATTTGGTAACTGTTATCCAAAATGAGCCCCTTGCTCATTTTGTGGCTAACTCCCTTCATTCTTCCCTCTCTTGTGCCTCAGTCATAATTTTTTACTCTTCAAGCACTAAAGACCTTCTGGAAATGGCACCATTAAATAGAGATTTTTCTCATCTTTCCAGAAAGGTAAATTTTTCCTCCTAACTCCATGTATTTTTGAAGTTATGGCTCGGCGGAGTTCTGTGGGAAATTTTCCCTGGAAAAGCCTGAACCAATAAGGCGAGGCCACATGTCCTCAGAAGGGGGGATGGTAGAGGTAAACTTGGAATTTTTACCAAGTGTTTGGCAAGGTTTTAGAAGGAATTTTTGGCTTGATGGCCCATCGTCCAATGAGAGCTCGCCACGTGTCTAAGGGGAAGGAATCAGGAAATTTTCCTAAGGGTTGACACAAACAAAATTTTTGATGCCAGGCCCGCATCCAATCACATTGTGCCATGTGTCCTTAGGCCAAAGGATTGGCAGAGGGTGGAGGGCAGAGATAAAATTAAAAATTTGGTGAAGTGTTTTGGTGAGAGGAAAGGAGAAATTTTGGCCCGCAAGCTCGTGAGCGAATAAGATGATGCCACGTGTCTCAAGGGGGTCGGATCTTCAGCCACCGGGGAGAAATTGGGAATTTTCCCAAAGGTTAGCGCAAAGAGAAATGTTAGCCCCCAAGGCCCGTGTCTAATGGGATCTCAACACATGTCCCAAGACCGGTGGAACGCGAGGGAAAGTTGGGAATTATTCCCAAAGTAAAGTCGAAAGAAATATTGAAAGGAAGAGCCCACCCCCCAAAACCCGAGCCAATAAAATCATGCCACGTGTCCATGTGGTAGAAAAAAACAAAGGCAATCCCGTCGAGAAAAATGAGCATAAACGCCCACGCTCGCAACGAATCATGTCTTGCCACGTGTCCTCAGGTCATTGGCCCGGTGGAGAATTTTTGGAAAATTTTCCAATGGCCAAAACGGTGGAAAATGAAGCACAGAAGTCCCATGTCTAATCGGAACATGCCATGTAGCACTAGGAGTGGCGGGGCACAGAGATTTTTGGGAAAATTTCAAATTTTTGGCCTGTCATCCCGTTTTGGCCTTGTTTTTCCCTAATTTTTCAAATGAGCATAACTTTCGATCCAGAGTTCAGTTTTTCACGTTCTTTATATCAAAAAAAATCTGGTAAAATTCTCTACATGATTCTGGAATCAATTTTGTATTTTGATGGAGTTTGGAGAGAGAAATTTGGAAAATGCCTCTAGCACGTGGAAATCAACAGAAATGACGTTTCAACCACCATTTTTAATGAAGAATGGCTCACATTCTCTCCCAACATGGTGAAAAATGTCAGGGAATGGACCTTTAAGGATGCCCATGCTATTTTATTGCATTTTGGTTGATGTTTGAAGCTCCTCTCACATTTTCCCACATTTCTCTCTCCTGGGCTCGTTTTTGCATTGTAAAAGCCAGATTTGGCTCATTTTTGAGTGGTTGGAAATTTTTTATGTATTGCAGACTCCCTCTTCCACCAAAAAAAAGGTAATTTTGTGGAATACCAAACCTCTTTCAAGGCTGCAATACATTTTCTACCTTTCTGTTGATGTAATGCCTGTATTTTGATATTAAAAATTGACAATGCAAGCTCTGTGAATGAGTTTTAGTCCTCTTCTTATGTTGTTTGAGTTCCCCATGATCTTTCATTACATTTTATCAGTCTATGTATGATGTTTTGTTACATTTTTGTAATCTATGTCAATCTATAGAAATAAAAAATGCTCACCACTCCTTTGGTGCATCACCTTATTAGCATTAGTTTTAGTTCTTTTTGCATTCTCTATCTCTGTCCCCTTGGAATTTAGAGTAGGATTTTGAATTTAAAACCTCTACAACTTGCAAGTAATACACCTAATCAGAGGAGCTGAGGAACCAGCCTCTAACCTAGAGATTCTTTTCCCATTTTTACAGGTCCCACACTTTGGGAAAAGATTCAATGTTGTGCAATCACACTGGATGTCCAAAATGTCAAACTAGAAATCTGATCAACATCCAGGGGTGCTGCTGATTTGCACTAACAGTAACACAAAATTATTCATCCACCAAGTGAGGAAAAAATGTGTCACAAAGAATAAGCTTATTAAATCTTATAAACACGAATTTTGGGACCTCTTGGAGAGATTTTATTCTCTTAATGTATAGGTGCTACCAAGGAAATTAAACAAGGAAGCCGAGTAGATGGAAACTCTTGATTCACAATTCTCACCCGCTGAAGATTTCATTAAAGGAAATGATCAAAAACTTATCAAGTTACTGGTCACACCATTAGTTTTATATAATGAAACCAACTAGTAGGAATTTAATAGTGATAAAAAAATGTGTAATTCATCCAAAATGAAGCTGAGTTTTCTTCAAAAATGCAAAGTGATTTTCATGAAAGCTATAGTGATGAAGTTATTCAGCTAAAAACAAACAAACCAAAAGGATTGGTCACCTTAGAGAATATTTTAATTAGTGATGATGATTTCATAGGATAAGAGAGAAACATAATAATAAATCAAGAAGATTTACATCCATTCATTATTGAGTGTGGCAAAGAGTTGCTACTTGGGAAGCAATGTGCAAAAGAAAAAAATAGGCCTTTATCTCATTATGTCTAAAGTTTAATGATATCTTCTCATGGTATTATGAGGACCTTAGAGGATTTGATCCAAGTTTTTCTCAACACTCAATTGATCTTGATCCTAGTATCAAGCTAATCATACAAAACACAAAGACTTGTTAATCCTAAGATAGAACCCCTCATGAGGAAGGAGTTATTCAAGATGATTGAGGTAAAGATCATATTTCCTATTAAGTACTCTACTTGTGTGGAAAATATTGTTCTGGTGAGAAAGAATAATGGTGAAACCAAACTTTATGATGATTTCAAATATTTAAACTAGGCTTCATTAAAGGATCATTATCATTTGCCTTCTATAGAACAAATCTTGTAAATTGTGGCAGGTGCTAAAATATTTTCCATGATTGATGGGTATTCAGGTTTCAATTAGATCATGGTCAAGGAAGAGGATCAATTCAAGATTGCATTTACAACCAAATGGGGAACATATATATCATAAAATTCATTTTGGTTTTTCGAATACAGGTGTTACATTTCAAAGAGCAATGGACATTACATTCAAAGGGAACATCAATGAGTTCATTCTTGTCTATTTGGATGGCATTACCATCTTAGAGTAAGGATAAAATCAACCATCTTGAGAAATTATTTGAGAGATGTAGGGAATTTGGGGTGTCTCTTAACCCCAAGTGTAGACACTAAATCATGCACTTTGGGTACATTTCTAGGTCTTAATCACATACTAGTATTCATATGATTCCTAAGTAAGAAAACTAGCAATCAGCATCTATCTTTGGCCTTTTCTTAGTGTTTCATGTCTTCTTTCTATGCTTGTAAACCATATAGCCAAGAATAAAGTTCATTGATTTTTATAACATCACTCTGGACACCAGCACCCATACTGGGATGCTAGCGTTAGGCACCCTCGTCCCTTTGGCCGCCTCTGACCTCTTTGTACTTTTCATAGCCCTGATTGAGAAAATATGGAAATAAATGCCTAAATATAATTGATATTGTAGAAGTAAATAAATAAACAATTAAGTACAAAATATACCCAATCAAATTTAAGCTACAAAGTATGAAACCCTAGTTGCAAAGAGGATATCAGATGACTTAGTTGTTTCATAATTAATCCTAAACTGTGCCGAAGTGATGACTAGATGAACAGAAAGGGATAATTGTTTCACAGAGCCTCAAAAGAATGTGTAAGCTAAAGATCTTCCTGGACCAAGGCGGCTAGAGAGGGGCAGGGGCACCTGTGGACACTATGGACCTATTTATAGGTTCTTGTGACTACTAAAACCCTCAAAAAAAATTATTTGCAGGGTCGCAAGGTGTTTGATGTCCTTTTCTTTTGGTTGCTAGTATGTCCCACAATGATCGCCGATGTCACTGATAACCTACAATGAAAGATTGACCTACAAAACCCTCAACATTGCATCAAATCCTAAAAATAAAATAATGTAAATGAGGGGTCAAATTGTCCTCAGTTGTCAACTAGTGAACTTACGATTGAGTGTAATGTAGTTCTAGGTATGTGTGTGTGCGGAATCATGCCTTATGTTGCTCTTTTCCATGTCACACTTGATAGCGAGTACGTAACTATATGTAAATAAATGTAATATATGTGTACATAGAATAGAATTAACTTCCCATCCTCTGAATTGTATGAAAAATAATACATTCCCTTGCCCTTGAATGGATGCTTTAATGTTCTTCAATAGCCTTTAGATGTAACCTTAAGAAGTGATAGCTAATGCTTAGTGTTTGGTCCCTTCTTATGATCACATAACTTTATATTTATATGATTCCCTTGTTTTAATTTCATAACTAACCCCGAAAAGGTTTAATACCAAAAATATTATATGCTCAAATGGATAGAAAGGACCAAAAGATGTGAACAAATTACAAAGAGGTCAAGGGCACCTGAAGTAGACGGGGGTGCCTAGCATTGGCATCCTAGCTAGGTGTTGTTGCCCAAGATGAGAAATGCCAAGGTATGAAAATATAAACTGATCAAATAATATTGTAAGACCAAATTTGGCAATAGAAAGGAATAAAATAAGTCCAAAGACATGGGTTAATTAGTAATTTTCTTACTTAGGAATAATATGAATAGTAGTATGCAATCAAGACTAGATAATTACCCAAAGTGCGTGATTTTGTGTCTACATTTTCCCCTACTTTATGTTGTTGAGTGAATGCTCTATAACATAAAGTAGATAAGATATCCATACTTGATAACCATGTCGATTGATGGCGAGAGTGTGCCGAGAGACAACGAAAAGTGTGGAGCGATAAAAATGTGAAGCGTGGAAACTAGATAGGAGAAAGTGTAAAAAGTGACACCCTAGGGCAAAAATTCATGTGTAGAGGTATCCATTTTACCTATTGTGGATGTTGATGTTGATGTGATTGATGTTGTTGATGTAGGATGATGTTGAATGTTATTGACTACTACTTCCCATAAGAATGGACCTGCAAAAGAGAAGAACAAACAAATAGTCAAATACACATTTATATGATAAAAATGTGTAAGAAGTATGTAAAATGTGAAAAAGGAACATGTGAACCTGATCCGTGATGAGAAAAGAGTGTAGAAAGGATCTTGAAGATGATGTAGAAAAACAATTTGTTCATGCGATCTCATGACAGTTATGTCAATTGCGATTTTTTGGGGTGATCTCATGCCACGACAGAAGTAGTGTAGGGAGAAAATTCTGGTGTCATCCTCCAACCTTTAACTTCTTCCAAAAATGTATGGAACATCACTGCAGATGGTGTGTAAAAATCCAATTTGGTTCGACCAATTATGATCCAATGTTGAAGAAGAAAATGTTGTATGTTGGGTGCTAAGGAATGTATGCCCTATAAAATACATTGTGTGAAGTGTTGTAGACTATGTTGCACTGAAGAATATTGTGTAACTTCCCCTTGGTCACAGGTATCAAGAAATGGTCAGGGGTGCTCAGGTGTTTCTTTCTGGGTCTAGGTGTTGATGTTTGTGTTGTGCTAAAGACCCAAGTTTGATTCTGAGCCCTATCTAATATTGATAATTGTTTTGTACCAGTATTGTGTTGTGTTGAACTATGTATGTAAACTGTTGTATAGGGTTACTGATTCACCTAAATTATTCCCCCCTCATTCGGGGTGCATGTGAAATCATTGAGGAGTATGCAACCTAAAGGAGGACCAACCACGGTGTTAAAATAGATGCATTACAAGGGGGAGTGTGCTTGGTAGAAACTAAGGCACACGTAAACAAAGTGGATAGGAAAACAATTTTTAGTGTAAGCAAAGACAAACATGAATGTATAATATATAATGTAAGCTAACAAACAACCAGATAATGTGTAATCTAAGATGAAAATAGATAATGTGTAAGTGAATACACAAGTAGACTATGTGGACCGAAAAAAGCAAGTTTTAAACATGGGACATCACTCATGATGTCGTAAGATAATCAAGGACGATGAGGCAAAAAGCACACAAGTGTGAACACAAGACAAAATCTTGCAAACAATGGCATACAATCACAAACAAAGGAAGACAATATCAAGCAATGTAATAGACAACCATGGTGGCAAATATACCTGCAAAGCAAATTTTACACATGAAGCACCCATTAGCATGTTAGAGAGATAAAAAATTATGTCAAAGCATGTATAATTTGATAAAGTAATGTGCTATGAAAAATGAAATAATAGCACTTATACTGTATGAAAGTGGATACCCCCAAGAACTGCTATGGGACTGGTAATAACTATTGTGCAAAGAATTTATGGTACATGTGTGGATCTATAGATTCTATGATAACAACTAGAAAGCAAGTGAATGGACATGTGTGTATGATAAATATAATGACATACAAAATATCTATCTAGTATGTGTAATAGAGTGTACATGTAAAAGCATCACAAAGCAACAGTAAATGTGACCAAAATATGTAGTAAGAGTACAATGCCCCTGATTGGATGTGTATGCATGAGATGAGGTTCATTTATACATTCCCCTTCAGTGGTCAAGAAAGAACTGTAGACAAGAGTGGGTCATTGGGAAATGGTCTAAATTTTGCGCTCTAGAAAGATGTGGTCGATAAATTGTATAACATGAAAAGTGTGTGAGTGAGTGAGTATGGTGAGGTTCATTTTATATTATGACCCTCAGTAGTCAAGTATGAACTGTGGAACTAGAGTGCATCATAGGGTAATGACAGCATCGTGTGGAAGTAGATGAGAAAGATATATCATAAATGTGTAGTGTGAGTGACGCGCAAATTTTGTAGTAGAGGTTGCAAGAGAATATATCATGCACAAAGTGTGTAGTGTGTAATGTGTAGTATATAACATGTAGTGTAATGTGTGAGGTTCATGTGTATAGGATTCCCTCAACAGTCAAGTCTGAACCATAGCATGAGAGTGCATCATTGGGGAATGACGATACTAATGTATCAAGATGTGTATGATTTATGGGAGAGATTAGATGTTAAATGATGAGGAGATAAAACACGTGTCGACGCAATGGGGGGAGAAATAAGTGTGATTCGCCCCAAGTATGTGATAATGAATGTGCTAGCTGATGAAATTAAAGGATGAGGGTCCTCCACCCGATTCTTGTGGAGATGAAGGTTTGTGATCATGCTTGAAGAGTGGCGGTATATGAGATAGACATTTTGCAAGTGAAAGAAGCCTAAATGCATGTGACCAATGAGTATAATGTGGGGGTGATGGAAATATATTTGTAACTGAACATGGAGGTGATGGAATCCTCTGTGTACCCAAACCTGAAGGTGATGGACACCTATGTGTAACTGAATACGAAGGTGATTGGCACCTATGTATACCCAGACACGGAGGTGATGGACACCTATGTGTAGGAAAGTGAGGTGGTGATGTATACTGATGTGAATGACTGGTGTGAGTAGTGGACCTAGACTGGTATGATGGAATAGCTGACCGATAAGACCGTGTAGGTTAAGCGCAAACATGAGAGCTAAGAGCATATTGTGCTTTAGTTTTGAGAGGCCGTGAGGACCTAGATGCTTTATCCAATACAATGGAAACCTCAAGATGAGGTTGCGGCCATGGTGTAGATGGTGGAACACCATTGATATAAATGAATTACTTGTTATGAATGAATTTGAGACATAAATGATGTGTGGAGATGATATCATGATTAGTGCGGAGCCATTGGATACCTAAGAGCATGTCACACCCTCAACAAATGGTACCACAACAAAAGGTACAAGTATGGTGATAGAACCAATGGTGACCAGAAGTTTTAAAAATCCATGTGATTTTGGAATTGGATATGAGATTTGTAATAGTGGATAGCCAATAGCAATAAGGATTGCAATGGAACATGCGTTAATGTGCCATGATGGATTAACTCTAGTGTTATTGATAGGAGTAGATCCAATAGAATCATCAATGTGTAAGCAATCTGATGAGAGTGTACCATGATAATCATAATTGGAGGAAGTAATGAGCAATGGGGATGTTTAGTATATGTAACTAGAAAATCAAGAGCCCCCAATGCATGAGGAGACACTACGAGATATGTATGATTTTTCGAGGAGTCAGTCGTTTGTTTGTCATATTTTGGGAGATTATTTTTAAATATTTTGAGATTATGATTTTCATTGATGGGTGTTGAGGTCGTAGGGTCCTAAAGCTCAAGTTTATTATTGTCGATAAGATCTTGAATAATGTTGTGAATTTAAAACATTGATCTGTAGAAAGTCTAATACATTGATGATAGTCGCATTGAGATTTTTTATTGTAATTATAAACTTTTGGATGAGATGGATCCAATTTGAGTGGAGGGGGAAGTGTAATAATATTGCTCTCAAAAATTTGTGGTAATATAAGATGTGGAGTGATATTCAGTTTTGTATATGTACGCTTAGGTGGTTGTCATTAAAGCTCTTTAGTGTTAGATACTGTTAGGAAAACTTCATTTAGTGCGTACATTATTTGTTGAGTTGTTAAAGCAACTCAAGTGGATAGAAATATTTCTTAGGATAGTGTAAGGTTTGTTAAAGCTATTTCCTATAATAGCGGAAGTCATTATGCCTATATATTTGTACGTGGTGTTGAATGAAATACATAGAAGAGATTATTATTCTATGTTATTACCGGTTTAATATCTTCCATACCTTATCAGTGGTATCAAAGTGACGTTGTACACTGCTTGGATATAAGAGGAGAAGATTTATTATGTTAATGAATATTATTACGTACATTTGATCTCGTGGACATATGGTCTCATATATGCATCTGTTAATTTTTTAGCTATATGACAAGATGTCTTTGAATGTAAAAAGATGGTTCACATTACTGCAATCATAGAGTCAATATTGCACTCCAACCTGCATAGAAATCAAACCTAGTCACGGAAGAATCATATATAGCCTATTAGAGTAGACGTCTTCATTGGGAGGATTAATTTGCATTTTTTTATATAGATCTACGTAATTACATTATACTTAGTAGTCTTTTATTTCATCCAAGTGTTTATATCAAAGATCCTCTACAACGACATAGCTTAATCTATTCAACAAGCATAGAACAGTCTATTGCTTGTAATGATCTCCATGTCATGTCCTCCTTTCTGTGCAGTATAGACCTTTATCAGAGGCATGCATGTAATTAATATCCAAAATACACAAAATATTTAGCAAAGAAGAGGATATGTCTATAATGCTTCCATGTGTTCTTTGATGCACAAACAAATGCACATAGCTAACATCGGATCGACAGTTGCATCTAGGTTGAATGTGTCCTTCTTTGGTAGTATCAATTTGTTTGACTTTCCCAGCTCACAGGATCGAAGATCTTTATAATGTCACCTCATTTATCTTTGTGTGACATAATTTATTTTCTGTGATTGCTATTAAGAGTTTCTTACAGTCTGAGTTTTCAATATTATTTGTTTGTCCATTTTTTTTGGTATATCAAATCCGTCATTCCATTAGGTCATATAAATTTTTCATGCATAGCCATTATAATGTTTAATAGTGTCAAATCGGATTGTAATTTTAAGGGAAAATAACCTACGTTGTACTTAGTCTAACGTTTTGATTTAGTCAATTTTCCTTCAGTTAATATAACATTATTTAATTGTTCAGTAATAGTCATCATACTCAAAGAACACATGTGTTGTTATAATTATCATCAAAGATTCATCAAAAGAGTATTTGAGCTTCAAGTGTCACAATTATGTCATTGTGAAAATTGGCCATCATTTTCGTAGTGAAAAGTTTTAGTCAAAGTTTTCAAAATTTTAATAGTCATATTGTCATGTTGTTTAAGTATAGTCTTCATTTTGAGATTCGAACTCAAAAAATTGTAAAAAAAATATATGTATATTTGCCTTACGAACGCATTTTCGGTGGAATCCGATGTTTAGGTAAGGTATGAGCTTCATGTTCACATTCCGCTGAGCTAGCAACATGAGACCAGAGGCTGGAGGCATCGGAGGTTAGAGGAAAATTAGCGTCCTCTCATCAGTCACCAACAACGAGGTCACTTCTGCTATGGTGACATGTGTAAGTGTGTGTTTATTTGAGTGTGATGTTTTCATAATAATGTTTTATGGAAACTTCACATTGTGGGGAGGATGAAATAATGCTTTAGTTTGTATGTGTGGAATGCTATGTTTGCACTATGATGGACTCTGAAATGTTATATCTGGGAGAGAAACTATGATGAGAGCTGAAAAATACATTGGCACATCGCGATATGGTTGTAGGTAAACCATTTGAAAACCTTCACCCTATTGTGGTTTGTGGTCAACCACTGGAAAACCACCTTACTCTCAGTTTTTGGTTAACCAATGGAAAACCAACTTTTGGTTTGTGATCATCCAAAGGAAAATCACATGATAGCGAAATCAGGTGCAGTGTAGTATGGAGGTTTTCCCCATGTTAGCACTAAGGGGGGGAATGTTAGGAATACTTCATTTAGTATGTACATTATTTGTTGAGTTGTTAAAACAACTCAAGTGGATAGAAATATTTGTTAGGAGATTGTTAGGTTTGTTAAAGCTATTTCCTATAATAGCAGAAATCATTATGCCTATATATTTGTACGTGGTGTTGAATGAAATACATAGAAGAGATTATCATTCTATTTTATTATTAGTTTAATCTCTACCATACCTTATCAGATACAGTGTTGATAGTGACATTAGCTTCATTAGGTTTGGGTGATGGCTTGAAATTTTATTTATTTTGAAAATGCAAAGAAGATGAATCTTGTTAGTAATACTTAAGATTGCCTATAGATAAGAGATTTGTTTGCGTACCTTAAGAGTGTGATACAAATGGTTGAATGATGGAGAGGTCTCAAAAATAAAACTCTCTTGAAGAGGTGGTAATAAAATTTGTACAAATAGATCTTAAATTCCAAAGCCTGCAAGCACATTAGACATCATAGCTAAGTTATTTTCGTATCGCAATACATAATCTGCTAGATGTTCACTTCACAGTTGTTTAAGTTCAGTAAGTTGAGCATAAGAAATCTTAAAACTTATATTGATAGAGAAATGCATGATAAAAGCATCGGCTAGATGCATGAAAGATGTTACCAAATGGACAGGTAGATCATAGAACCAATACATTCATAATCATGAAGGATGCAAGGAAAGAGCATAGCTAGGAGAAAATGATCATTTGCAAAATATAGATACGCCACATGAAATGCTTAGAGATGCTCTTAGGGGTCACCATGGCCATTGAAAATGGATAACTTAGGGATAACGAGATTAGGTGGAAGTGCATAAGTGAATATCCCAAGTACAAAAGGAGAATGAATGACTAGTGTGGAATCCAAAGATGGAGATGTATGAGAAGTATCATATTGCAATTGATGAATTTTTGCTTAGAGGTCTTGATAAAGAGAGGCTAAATCTTGAGTTTCAGTGGAAGAAACTTTCCATGTGTGAGAAACAAGAGGTGAAGTGAAGTGATTGGTGGGAGTAGGAACTAAAAAAGGAATAGTAGATAGGCGGAAGAGTGGCAAGAGGAGGCTGAGTGGAAATGGAGGTGGGGATGGAAAAAGAAGCAAAAGCAATAAGCTCTGCAAGATTAATGTCCTCTTCACAAGAAACATATAAAATCAAGTCTAGATCTTGAGGATGCTCAGCGATATGATCATTAAGGGCTTTAAGATGGGCTTCAGTAAATTCACCATAAGATTGAGCCATAGTGATAAGAGGGTAAGAGCTCTAAATGGAAGGTGTATTCGAGTGTGGGGTTCACCAAAATGATTAAGAAAATATGGAAATAAATGACTAAATGTAATTGCTATTATAGCAGTAAATAAATAAACAATTGAGTACAAAATAGAACTAAGCAAATTTAAGCTAGAAAGTATGAAACACTAGTTGTACATAGGAGATAAGATGACTTAGTTGTTTTGCAATTAATCATGGACTATGTCAAAGTGATGACCAAATGAACAGAAAGGGAGAAGTGTCACACAAAGCCTCAGAAGAATGTGCAAGGTGACAATCTTTCTGGACTGGGGTGCCTGGAGAGGGACAAGAATGCATGTGGGCACCATGGACATATTTTTGGGTGCCTGTGACTACTAAAAACCACATAAAACCTTCTTTGCAAGGTCACAAGGCATTCTTTTTCCTTCACCTTTGGTCGTTAGTATGTCACACAATGATCATTGATGTCACTAATAACCTACAATGAAAGATTGACCTACAAATCCCTCAAGAGTGCATTAAATCCTAAAAATAAAATAATGCAAATGAGGGGTCATACTTTCATTAGTTGTCAAATGAGCGATCTTACGATTGAGTGTTGCACTACATTTCAGACCCAATGTATTTCTATGAGTGTGTGTGAATATATTGTGTCATAGGCGGCTCTTGTGCATATTGCACTTGATAGCGAGAAAGTAGCTAGATGTAAAATGTGTAAATATATGTGTGCATGAAAGAATGAACTTCCCCTCCTATGAAGTGTATGTAGAATAATGAAATCTCTTGGCCTTGAATGTGAATGCTATAATTGAACGCTTAAATTCTCTTGATATAGCCTTTGGATGCGACCTTAGGTGGTGATAGATAATGCTTAGTGCTTGGTCCTTTAATATGGGCACATAAATTTATATTCATATGATTCATTTTTCTTGAATTTCGTAATTAACACCGAAAATGCCAACTACCAAAAAGATAAGATGCCCAAATGGCTAGAAAGAACCCAAAAGATGTGAGCAAACTACAACGAGGTCAAGGGTGCCTACAGGGGATGGGGGCACCTGGCATTGGCGTCCTGGCTGGGTGCCGATGTCCAGGACTCAGAAAAACTAAAGGTATCGAAAGGTTAGACTGGGCAAGTAAGAGTGTAAGACTAAAAGTGGAAACAAAAATTAAGCAAAGGTGGCCAAAGACATGGGTTAATTAGTAATTTTCTTACTTAGGAATCATATAAATAGTAGTATGCGATCATGACTAGATAGATTACCCAAAGTGTGTGATTTAGTGTCTACAACCGCATATGTGGGCACTACTCCATATTTTGAGGCATCTCAAACTCATGTATGATTCTCTTCCTATTTGAAGTTGCCAATTGTAATGATGCAACTACAAGGGTATGCAGATAGAATTTAGCTCTTGATAATTTATGATGACCATAATTTTTGAACTTGGCTCTAAGAATGTTACTTGATCACCATGTCAAGGTTGCATCCTAAGTACTTTCACAAGAGCAGTCAAATGCAGTGAGATTTAGCAATTGTATTAATATGAAGCCAAGGGACTATATTACTCTGCACTAAATTCAATCTAGGAGGGGATAATAAATATATGGCATTTGAGACAACTAACCGCATTTAGAGGGTCCTAAATAGGATCTACTTTGCTCTACTGTGTGGTTCTATCCAATAAGTCACAAAAACCTTAGTTGAAGGTATGGGGAATTTTGACATACAGAGAGTACTACAGGGATTTTTTTAGATGTACATGCAGTGCTCGGTCACAAGGTCACTCTGTTGGCTGAATAGAGGTGAGTCTAACTCCCCATTTTCAGGCCTTTTATGATAAGCATATGATAGTGTTTTTTAGCTTGGTTTTGTGTGTTCACAAGTCATGTGTAATAGGATGCAAGCTAAAACTGTGAACATCCAATGAACTATAGCCAAAATGCCAAATAGTGAGGTGTCTAGTACCATCCTGCACATGATACATTGTGCACATTAATCACACCATTGTGCTAAGGTTCCTTCACAACCTTTGTGTGTGCAACCAAAACCAGTGTCCAGTAGTACCTATGCACCCCTGATCATGCAAAATAACCATTGTGCAAAGCCTAATATGTCTTGGAAAAATTATGCAAAGTATATGTGTGTGTTTCCAACAAGACTACAATTTTGCATATTTCAACAGTTTTTTAGTTCTTCATACTTTGGGATTAGTACAAAAAGAGTTCAGTATCTTATTCCTTTTGTATGCACCTTCTATTGGATTCATTTATTTCTCTTCCCCCTTCCCCTTTCCCTCAAGTTATGTACTTAATTTAGCATTATAAATTAGTTAATACACTGGATTTAGGGTTTTCTAAAGGTCAGTTTGGTTAAATCAGTTCTCGCACCGTAGAACATCCCTCTGTTATAACTCCTTGATCCCTTGGGTGGCAGCAATCAAACATTTTCATGGCATTCACACTTAAGATTACATATTACATTTTTGCTTATATGATGACAGTATTTTCATCATGTTTACATATCTCATACATGTGTTTACTATGATGATGCAATTAAGGCTAATGACTGATAGCACTCTTGTTTTACATTTATACATGTTATGACAATGGTGCACATAACTCTATTTGATGTTGAGATGAACATGATATGTGGGACTAGTTTCTGTCATTCTACTAAAAGAAGGGCATTATTTAATTGACCAATACTTATCATGATATTCAAACCTTGTTTTCCCATAGAGATCATATGGTTACTCAAGAGTTCTACTAAAGCTCTGTTGAAGCACTTGATAATGTTGTTGTCGATTATATGTTTGGTCTTGATTTTGCCACTATAGATAAAAATTATGTTACTTCCAATTATGCAAATGTATATGTGTATGATGATTTTTCTAATGATAGTCAAGATGAATGAAAATCTCTCTCTCATGTTGCTTCTAATTCTACAAATGTTTCTAATGATTGCATAGATATAAGGTCAGTAAACTACTTTAGCCTCTCATTGTTGGTCTAGGATTGTAGATCCCTCTTCTGAATTTCTTCGTATACTTGGGTTCAATGTGCCTCCACTGGCATTCTCCATCTTCAGCAGTAATTTCAGACCATCATCCATGGTTTCCATCCCCTGGGGCAAGAAAAACTCTGTGGAAATCTCCAAAAGTTTCAAAAGAGACAACTCGGTTCACATATCCCCAACGTGTTGGTATTCACCTAAGTCTCTTCGCTCTCCTTCTATATATCCATTGCAATTTTATCGCATTGTTTTACTAATTTTCATGATTGGTTATCAGGAATTCATGTTATTAAAACATTGATCTACTTGTATAATTCACTTGACCCTCTAAGTCATACATCATCACTAAACATCACTTGGAAGATTCTAGCTACGAACATCCTCTCTTTGTAGTTAATCCATCATGATCAATGTTTACCATGACAATGAATGTTTCACCTTTGATGATTAATCCACACACCACATTAGAAGACAAGGAATTCATTGTCTATGGCCCTAACTCTTAGTGAGTAAGTTTCTTTGTGGAATTCCACATCAAGTATTGACTTCATCGTCAGTGTATTTAGTCTCATCTACCCACTACATTTGGTTCCTTCATTCACCCATCTCATCGGACCATTATTCATCTGCACCCTCTACCTCACGCATCCATTGTCACATCATTTCATTTACCTCACAGTGCTACTACTTCACATTGGCTTCCTAGGACACTTAACGGCACTTTTGCATCCTATCTTTACATTTGTTTTTAAGTTGGTTCCATGTCTTTTTAGCATTAGGATAAGTCTCTTGCACTCATGTTGCTACCTAACTTGGGATCAATGCTTGGACTGCTTTTAAACTTTTCCTCTCCATATTTGAACAGGTGATTTCTCCATTGGAATAACCTCATTACCGAGGTCGGCACTCATGTTTTGAGGCTTTTAGGGTCATGATTGTGTGAGGAAATTCAATTAGAGATGGGTATATAAAGAACACCCTAGATCTTCGTGCATCTATGATAGAATGATATATCTATCTAGTGCACACAGGACTTCAATCCATTACCCTGGATTATTGCTTAATCTAGTGCTCACAGTAAACAATATTACTGTTGAACGGATACTACATATAATGTAACCTCAGTTAGTGATTTTTTATAACAACTCAACTTACATTAGACGTATGAGTGTCTTGTATGTGAGATTTGGTTGTGAAACCAATCGTCACGTCCCCTAGGATGTACTCTTGTTCCATAGGTTTCATACTTAGGACAACTGAGGGTCCTAAATATAAAATGTATTCTTATTTAATGGAAAAATATACACAAATATGCTTTAGTGTGAAACTCCTACTTTGATTTCATTTGCACAATTCAAAGCAAGTCTTAATGATGCAGTCCTGTTATATGGTTCATTCTTGATTGTTGCAGTGAGGAATTTGCTAATGGATTAAATCTCATCTTTTAATTTAATAATTTGGGCGTTGATATTTTACTGAGTGTGGTACATGTTCATCCTATCAAACTCACTTTGGATGTGTAGCTTTGTCATCCAGGAAGTTCACGATTAACATTTGTGACAATTATGAACTATGGTTGACATCTATAGTTCTATGCTCACGTATGCCTACATTGTATGATTTGTATTGCACATGCTAATCAGATAGATTATCTGTCAGTATCTTTATCACTGCACATGCAACGCTTTGCATTATTTTTTCATAGTTGATTGGATGTAGGACTTTACACAGATATTTATTCCCATCCTATGGATGTTTGGCTACTGTACCAGTCTATCAAAATCTACCGTGTCCACAGTAACACCAGAGGCAATGTATGTTATATTCAAGTGCTTGCACTCCAAGTGTTATCATTTGTGTTTGGCATTGACAAATACTATTTTATTTTTCTCTTTCACACTACTCTATATCACCATACATGCTTTCACATATCTATTGTTGTCAATTCTATAACATTGTCAACACAAGATAGCTTTCAAGAGTGCTACATTCATCTACGCAGCAAACAATAGTTGCAAATCAAATGAATAGTTGTCTAATACTTGACTGGGAGGAATATTAAGCATTTACTTGTTGTCATATGTCACTTCATTTGTTGGCTTTGCAAGAAGAGATCTTGTTAGATCTTTGTTGGCTTAAATGTTAGTTGTTAAATGCAACCAGTAAGGGAAAGACTTACAACCATAAATACAAATGATAACACACATGTTTGACACACACAAATATTATTGCAGTCTATTTTTCAATTGTTGTCTCCTTTTGCTGTCCAAATTCCTCTATGTTAAATGCACAAATCTATTTACAAAAATCTACACTTTCACATTTTCTCCTAGTCATTTCTTTTGTCTGCAGTTGTTGCTCTTAGTCTCTACTCATGTCGCATTTTTCCTTCTCTTTATTTTCCCTCTCTTTTTCAAATGTACATTTGAGCTACGGCTCCTATTCTGCTCGCATTCTCCTAGTGATGTTGCATGTATCCCAAACGAGGGGGGCATATATTGGGTGAATCACTCACCCCATGTAGCAGTTCACAATCATAGTACAACATAGTTCAATATAGGATCAGCATCTTATACAATTTCATAAATGGCTCAAAATCTAACTTAGATATTCATTTTTTCACAAACACTAGCTCCAAGCTCCAAAAACTATCTCCTAGGCACTCCTGGCCTTTCCTTGGAGCCTATGACTAGGGAGAAGTTACAGCATTTTTCTCAGATTGGAACAGTGTTCAACACTTTACACATCAGTATTCACCGAATAGGCACAGTCCTCCAGTAATTAGTATACATGTTATCTCTTTTTTCTACTTTTGCATTAGATCGAACTGGATCGAAATGGAACAAAGCAAGATCACACCATCTGCAGTGGTGTATAAATCATTGAGAAGCAATCATGGTTTGAGAATAACACTAGACTTTCTCCCCAACACTTCTTCTGTCGTGGCATGAGATTTCCCAAAAAACTCACACTTGGCGTGAGATCGCCCAAAAAACTTGTTTTTGGCATGAGATCACCCAAAAAATGCATCCTTCTATAGCATTTTACGGATCCTTTCTACACTCTTCACTCATCACGGATCAGGTGCACATGTTCTTTTTTGCATTTTTACACACTTTTACATGTTTTTTACATATTTGGATCGAATTTATCACATAAACAAATTTAACTACTCTTTTGTTCTTCTCTTTTACCATTCTGTTCTTATGGGAAGTAGTTGTCACAACATCAAGCATCAAATGACATCAACAATAGGTACAATATGACACAACTCATACACTCTTCACCTCTAGGGTCTCTTCCTCTTTCCTAACTTAGCTTTCATGCTTCATTTTTATCACTCCACGCTTTTTCTTGTCTCCTTGGCATGTTTTTCGCCATCAATCTAAATTGTTATCAAGTATGCCTCTCTTATCTACTTTATGTTATCGATTATTCACTTAACAACATCAAGTGGGGGAAAATGTAGAAACTAAATCAAGTACTTTGGGTACATTTATAGGTCCTAATATCATACTACTATTCATATGATTCCTAAGTGAGAAAACTAGCAATTGGCATATGTCTTTTTCCTTTTCTCTATGTTTTGTCTTCTTTATAGCCTCTTACAACCTATCGCCCAATTGATACTTCAGTGTTTTATCTGACATCATTATGGACACTAGAGCCCATACTAGGATACTAGCGTCATGCGCCCTCATCCCTCTGGGTACCCCCGACCTCTTTATACGTTGTTTACCTCTTTTGGACCTCTTTCATCCTTTGGTCATCTTGTTTTCTTATGAGTTATCCTTTTAGTTTCCAAACACAAAATTCAAACAAGGGAATCATATAAATATAAAGCTATGTGACCATAATAAAGGACCAAACTCTAAGCATTTACTATCACCGCCTAAGTTTGCATCTAAAGGCATAACAAGAGCATCAAAGCATCAATTTAGCAATCATTCAAGGGACAAGAGACATCATTATTTTGCATACACACATAGGAGGGGAAGATTATTTTGGCATCCACACATCTATCTACATTTCTACATCAAGCTACTTATTCGTTATCGAGTACATTTGGCACAAGAGCCACCAAGGCCACAATTCTACACACATGTAGGACTACATGGAGTCTGAGATGTAGTGAAGTGCTCAGTCATAAGTTCACTTTGTAGCGTAACCACTAAGGTAAGTCTAAATCCCCATTTACAGCCTTTTTGTTTTTAGGATTTGATGTTTTTTGGGGTTTTACAGGTGCTCGTTCTCTTTCTAGGTTACAAGAAAACTTAGCGATCTTCACCGACCTGCAGGAAATCAATAGTGAGGGTTAGCGATATAGATGCGAAACAAGAAAAATCATTTTATGAGGTTCTTTGCAGTCATGGGCACCTAGAACCATTCTCCAGTGCCTAGGTTCCCCTCACCTAATCCAAGCACCCCAGTTTGGCTTATCTCGATAGTTCTATAAATTTTTATGTGTGGTTGTGACATATTCCTCCTCTTGTTCATGAGTTTTTCTATTCGGCATACTTTGAGATTATTGTGAAATAAGCTAAGTATCTTATTCCCTCTCTTGCACTTAGGGTTTTATTTTTTATCTAGCTTATTTCTTAGGTCAAATTTTTACTTCATTGTTTATTCATTAGTTATTACACTGTAATTAGGGTTTTAGAAAAATCTTATTTTTGTTAAATAACCAAGAAATGTAACTTTTTTGTCCCTCAGGTAAGCTTTTGGGACATGTTATTTCAAAGGATGGCATTTACATTGATCCTGAAAGAATCTAAGCCATCTTATCTCTCTCTTTTCTAACACACATGAAATTCTTGTAGTCATTCCTTAGCAAAATCAACTTTGTTAGGAGGTTCATTCTTAATTTTTTGGGAATTGTTGTAGACACCTAAAATCTACTTCCACAATTTTAATGCTAAAGTGGTACTGACTTTCCTCTTTTCTATCATTTTAGTTAAAAAAGTGATTTTTTCTAATTAACTAATGTTTCCCTCCATTTTGGTCAATTAATGACACTTCGTTAATTAACTAGCTTCTATTACATTTTAGATGCCAATTAACGACATTTTATTAGTTATAATCCTCTTCAAATCAAACAATTAGCTATTATTAGCTAATTAAACCTATTTACCCTTGTATTTAAGCTTTTATTGGCTAAATTCTACTTTCAAATGCTTCCAATCATATCAAATTCCTCCTAAATCACCTCCAAATAGCCTAAAAATCTTATTCTAGCCTATTAATTAATCCTAATTAATTAATTAAAGCACCCCCAACTTCCATGAGTTGTTAATTCACTAGTTAAATCATCTAATCATGATTAATTATCCTAGAGTTACTTTATCATTCGTCTCACATTCATTGTGATTCAAGATTTCCCCAAATAGAAAGCTGTAAAAAGGACCAAGCTCCTACCTTCACACCTTACACCATAATTTGAATAGTATCTCATATAAAACATATTATTTAAGAGCTTTCTCTATTAATTTGGCATATCTACTTTGAATCAATTCTACCATTGTTGGGTAGTAGAAGAAGATCCAAGCTTGGCCTTGTAGTCATTCTTTGGTGAGATCTTCTCCCTTTCTTCAGATAACAACAACATCTAATTTGATTGTTTATAGATCTAATTATGTCCGTTTTAATTAGTAATCATTTAACTTAGTAAGAATGTTTATAGATTAGATGAGTAATTTCATGTAATTGTCATTATGAATTCTCATAAGCTATGATTATGATGGTTCTAGTATAAATTTATAGCTTAGCTTTAAACTACTTGGTGTTAGTCTAGGTTAATAGATTTTCTTAAATTTTATGTAGCTCACATTTAGCACACCCGGTGGGAAATTCATTTTTAAGCTTTTTATATTAGTTTCAAAGTTTTGGTTTACCAACCCTCTTTTGCATTTTTAGATAAATACAAAGTTCCTTAACTAGTTTGGTTAGGATTTATTTGTTTTTATGATCTTTACAGGATCAAAGGAGGAGAGGTGTTGTCAAATTTGAACCAAATTGACAAAGTTTTGAGATTTTTGACAATTTTTGTCAAAAATTCTCGTGTTTTGATCATCTATAGGAAACCAGTGCTGGTGTTATTCTACTCTGCGCTCCTGTCAAAGTCATGCGATGGTGTTACAAAGACCACATTGGTGTTACCAAGGTCATGCTGGCATTCAAATGGTGGCATTGGTGTTTCTCTAGCTGTGTATATGTTGCACTATTTTCTAAATTTGTGTCTCAGAATTGCATATTTATCATCAAGGGCAAGTAGGTGTTTCTCTAGATGCACTAGCGTTGCACTGCTTATTCCCAATTTGTGTTTTTTGTCAAAGGAGTGCTACTATTTTAAATTTCACGCTGTTATTTTTAGGGACATACTAGTTTTCAAAGAGCCACACTATTGTTTAAAGGGGTGTGCTACCATGATCTGTTGAAATTTGGCACTAACTTCGAGGTTTTTTAGTTTCTGATTTTCTATGTTTTTGTTGGTTGCATGTTTTCCTAACTATTTTCTGTAGGTTATTAACATTTCAATCAGATTTCTAACCAAATTTACATAAGTTTTGATGAATTGTTTTGTTTCCATGATTTATGCAAGTTAGGTTAGAATTTTGGGTATACTCTTCTCTTGCACCTTAGGGTGATTTTAAGAATCAAAAGCAGCTTTTAGTTTTCACTTTTCTAACATTTTGGTTAAATAGGAAACAATATTTCATTTTTGGCTTAAGGGAATGAACAAATCATCAATCTTTGTTTAAAGTTCATTTGATTTAAATTTTTCCTTTACATTTATGTAGTTGGACCAAATCATTATGTATGTTCTTCTCTTGCGTCCTTAGATGATCTTGAGAATCATAAACAACTTTGGTTCACTTTCTATTGTAAATTACTCAAATCATTTTTACACAGGACCTAACTATTGTCAAAGACTTGGGATCTAAAAAAAATCTAACTACACATGTGTTACAAGTTATCAATGGTGTTCTAAACCTCATTTCTTAATCCAAAAGATAAAAACACACCACTTTATTCAACACATTGTACTTGCAGGTTTTAGTTAAGAGTTATGACTCGTCTACTTTAAACTGGGGGAAGTATCTTGGCATAACTCATAAAACTCATCATGAGATTACCCCAGGAACCCTAAAGTAGTTCACACATGTAGAGAAATGGTGAACGAAACGGGAAGTTCTCCACTACCCAACTAACTAGTATGCCTTTGTGAGATTAGCATCAAAATTATCTTCACACGACCCCAATGAGATATAACTGAACGTAATTTATTGCTCATTATATCAAAGGGGGTAAAGTAAAGTCGAGATACTCCTTTATTTAGTCGGTGTAACTTTCTTGGAAAACTGTTCTCGCAAAGATAGTTTGTGACACCTAGAGAGTGAAACAATAGGAAGCTTGTGGCTTGGAGACAACTAGACTTTATCCATCACATTCTACAAAAATCTCACGAAGTGAAAAAATTTCAGAGTCATAACCTTATTATTCAAACAAGGGCAGAGTTCATTGAAGATGGATCCCAATGTTATTCATCATGAAACTTGTGAAGTGTTACTTTGTCCTAGTTTTTCACTTGTCCTAAGACAAGGAAAAACTTTGCCAAAGTTATGCATGTATTTTTCATCACCACTTGGTCTACTACTTTTTTTTCTTGTTTCCCATTTTGTGACAAAAGATAACATACATTCGTAGTGCTATCAAAGATTATGTCCACCACTTTTGCACTCACTTACATCCTTCTTTATTACGACTGCGATAGTAAGCGTTGAAAGTTTGTTGGTACATCTTTATATCTTAGCAGACATCATCTCGATACCCATATCAAGACTTCATTATAGCTAGGTTGTATCATCATTGAATTCCTTTGAGTTTTTACACTACCCACATTATATCCATATAGTTTTTAATACTTACATCTTGTTTCCTTTATGAAACTTGATCTAAGTCTCTAAGTTGTATTGTTACGATGCTCACATAAATAACAACTTATTATCATACTTAGACTTGTTTTTTATCCTAACATTGCCTTGATTTTTGAGAAGTGTTTTCATTACTCTGCTCGCATTGTGGTAACATCATTTTGATACTAAAATTTTATTTTTTCCATAAAGTTATATTAACATGTCTAAATAGTGTTGTTGCGTTGCTCATGTTTGTAGCCTCCTTTTTCATAACTTGGACTTTGTTTGTTTCTAAAAAAATTAGTTTACTTTATTGGGAGATCGCGTCAACACCTTCTTAGTATTTAGTTATTTTTTATTTTAAACTTGACCTAAGTGGTGATATTGTGTTGTCATTATTTTCACTAAACCTAAACTTGAAAATTGTAGGGAGTAACTATTCTTGTGATTGGATCATAGTCTTGTACTTGATTGTTATGTCCTAGATACTTATTTCTACATGTACTTTAGATATTGTGTCATTATTTATTCATTTTTTTCCTTAGTGCATATTTCCTTTGGAGTTGTTACCATTCTTTAATTGACATTCTTTGTGACAATTTGACGTCGTTACACTGCTTGGTTTGTCCTAGGGTCCATTTTAAATCAACCTTAGGGAAAACCCATTCTATTATGCCTCCTATCACAAGGATGGGGCATCAAAAATTAGGGCCCAATCCCTTTGTTTTTGCCTAGGTTCATTGTAGTACATATACACATTTGTCAAACCTTAGAAAACAACATTTCCTATCAAGCAACTCTTAAATCAAATTAAAAATTGGAAAAAAATTCTTTGTATCCTTTTTTTTGCTAAATTTTGATCAATCATTTTGACATTTACACTTCCAAACTTGTTGTCCAAACCTTGTTGGATTTTCAAAATTGTGTCATTATGATGTTTTTTTCCTTAGATTCTCTTTGGAAAATCACACAAGCATCCCCATATTTTTAAAATGTCTAGTTGGTTGTTATTATACTGCTCAAATTAACATGGAACTTCCTTCCATTTGAAGGAGTTCAATCACACTATCTAGGTCTAGACATTTGTATCTAACGATGCCAACAATGACTGATTATCACATGGTCCCTTATACTTACGACAATAGGGAATCGAGGTTTTGGCATTTCCATCAAAGGACACCCATCATGGCTAAGCCTCATTTGGTTCTTCCCACTAGAGAAATCGTTTAGTTACCCCTTTCCCCACCTTCATCTCATATTCGGTGGTATGATTCTGAAGATTTCAATCCAAATTATTCTTCTGATTCCCCTCAGTCTGTTGAAGATTCTAATCTGAGCTATTCCTCTAGTTCAACTCCTAAGTCATGGTCCTCCCTTTCTTCATAGGACCCCATTTATACATCTCCTCAACAACCTCTGCCTCTGATGAAGATCTATGTGACTCCAAAGTCTTCTAATCAATCATCTAAGTCAACTCCTACGTTGCAATATACCTGCTTTCTACGCGATCCTCTTTGTTTCTCGGCACTATATCATCTTATAGGAAATCCAATGCCAACCAATTTCAAATCTACATCTTCTTCCACTTACGAGACATCTGAATCCAAATATACTTTGTCTCTTGATTCATCACCTTCTAAATCTTCCACACCAGTTGGACCCCTTTCATCTAATCAACCTACTCTAGTCAAAGAAAAATAACCCATACCGATCGGTTTCTTTCATAATGAAGAAGTGATTGAATAATTTATGGGGCCACATGATGGCATTCCCCTAGGGGATTACAAGCAAGGATTCTCTTTGTACTTCAATATGCTCACGTATTATAGGGAAGAATTTGATTCCTTTTGTCAGACAACAGAGGAATATCTGAAGATCATCAAACTTGATACTCCTCTTATTTTTCTATCTTTTCATTCTTCATTGCCTGATAAAACGCCTGGTTCTAGCATTTATTCATGGCATATCTTTTCATCACCCAATCATTCTTTATCTATCATGATTCCTCAATCATAATCTCACCTTGGGTCATCACTTAGTAACCCATCATCTTCTTATATATGTGGGCCACCTTCGAGTAGCCCTTCATCATCTATGTTTGGGTCACTTCCTAGTAGCCCATTATCTTCTAATTTGTGGCCACAACCTAGCAGCCCTCCATCTTCTATTGGTGGGCCTTCTTTGGGTATCCCTTTCTCTTCTATTCTTGGGCCACATCTTAGTATCCCATCATCTTCTATATATGGGACACCTCCAAGTATCCCATCATCTTCTATACTTGGGCCACATCCTTGTAACCCTTTATCTTCAGTCTATGTGACACCTCCTAGTAGCCCATCCTCTTCAATTCTTGGACTATATCCTTTTCGTCCATCACATTATCAGTATATCACTAATTTTTTCAAGCCCATCATCATTTCTATCAACAATTCTAAATATCCACTTTCTTCTCCCACTTCTCAAGATCAGACAAGTCACGTATTAGCTTATAGGAAACCCAAACAATTTCTTCATCAAGCTAAAATAAAAAATTCCAAGAGCTCAAAGCTCCCAGCAATTTAAATGATCATAAAGTTCAAAATCAAATGCATTTCAAGAATGCACACCAACGCAACCATCAAGTATGGCGCAAAGTGCATAAACCTCTGGATAGGGAACTCAAGCTCCCACATACAAAATCCATGTTTCAAAATAAATCACAGTCATTTATTGAGTATGATCTCACCACGATCATCGAGATTGGAGATAATATGACTCTTGATAAGCAAACATGCCTAGTCTTCCTTATCAAGGAAATCGTAAACATTATTGTTGGATTTTATCATGCCAAGTGACATTGTTGGTCCTTATTTCAAAAAAAACATTAAAACATTACAAAAAAATCAAAGGTACAAAGATCAAACATTATAATTAGGTATTGCATACACATGGATGTTCTTTCTTCCCTTTTTTTCCATTCCTCTGCAAGGAATCCACCATTTTCATCCTTTTGATGATATTTTGGTTAGTCTATTCACACTCATTTTGTGACATTTATCTCTATGGTATCCATTTGATCTTGGTCTTTCATCACCTTGGTAAATTAAAGAACAACTAACCTCTTAGAGATCATATCACTATCTACATCTAATAAACTTATTGTGAAGAAATTTTGGACGTATTTGTTGACACTATCCAATGTCATCATCAAAGTCACTTCCACATCCTTCCATCAATCCATCAGTGGTTCTCAACCCCTTGTTAAAACAATCGAGAGAGCTGAAATAAGTTTTCAAAAAGAAAAAAAATCAATCAAAAAATCAAAAAGCAAAAAGCATATCAATATATAACTCTCTTGGGGTATTTCCAATATCTCTATCAGGGCTATGGATGTTTGGCTAGCACTAGAGGAATATTGCAACTAGAATCAAATACATCTTCTTCACGGTTATGGATGTCTGGCTGAAAGTGGAGAAATGTACGGATCTCCTTCCACCATCCATTCACAAATCCACTTTGAAAATAAATCATTCCTATGCATTGGCTAGGGTGTCTTATTTTTTTTCTATCAAGTCGTCCCTTTAAGAGGTAATAAATCTTCATGTGCATATATTGGATCTCGATGAGCTAACAGGATTAGTATGTTACCAAGTGTCTTTTTTTGGATCTTTTTCAGACTCTTGCTTTAGTCCATATCTTGTCTCATGATTTGTGCCTTTGGATAATCACCTTTTCATCATGAGTATTCTAGCTACATTTTCCATGTTCTATCCATAACATTCATGTTGTTCTTATCCTTCATTCAAAACATCCATGTGTACAAGATTGCCTTTTTACCATGTTTGTGGGAACCTTTGTCCCCCTTTCAAATAAATTATCTTCTACTTCTTTCTATCATGTGTTTCTTGGACACATTATACTTGGGTAGGCTTGTTTCTTATTAGCTCTTTATTGACTTATGTTCATCATCACATTGAACCTATCAATCTTGGCCTTGATCTGGATTATCTTCCAACTTTTTTGTATGAAGAGTTTACCCTTTTATATTCCCATCTAACCTTGGGGGAAAATGTTGCATATTCACTTTCTTGAACATACATGTGGCATTCTTCCCTTGTACATCCCATCTATATGTTGGTGGCATCCATGTTTTTTCATTTCCTTTCACATAGCTTCAAAAAACTTTTAGAAAACATCAAAAACATTCGTATAAATTTTGAAAATCCTGAAACATTCAAATATGTTTAATCGGAAAAATCAAAACATTCACAAATGCGTCATAGAAAACTCAAAAACAATAGAACATTGTCTTGAGATAAATACCAAAAACAGTGCAAAATGTTTCAAAATTGTCCTGCAAAAACAAAGTAGTAGTTTACTTTATTTGTTTTATTATACATAGTTTTGGTTGCATTACTTCTTCATTGTTTGTACTTTAATTTGGATGCATTTGATTGCTTAGATTGAGTGTTAATTTAAATTGTTGTTTGCATTGAGTTCATTTTATTTTTTATACTTGTATATAATTGTGTTGCTTTGATTAGATTTGATTTACTTGTGCTTGTACATTTTATTGTCATTTCATCATCATATCATCTATCATCACATCTATACGTCATATATCAATAAATGTTAAGCTACATCATCATAAAACTTAAAATTAAACATGTACGCTAAGCTAACATCATATGATATCACCAAGAGGGGCAAGAGGGATCACATTCTATCCCCCCCTTAAACATAGACAGTAGTAAAATTGTGTGGACTAAACATGCTATCTCATAACACAAAATGCAATAAATACACATAGTCCACCAATCATCATATATCCATATCAAATGCAAATCTCCATATATAAAACAATGTGTCTTGATATACATCAAATATAACAGGCCATCATGGGAATGGATCAAAAACATGCCTTCATGACAAGGAATAAAAAAAAAAATAATACATACTACATTCGTTAAAAATGTGCCTTCATCACAAGGCGTACATCAAAAATATACATCCAATACAATACGAGTAAACCACTACTCTCACCTACCCCTGGACTGCCTAGCCTAGGTCCAAGTGGTGGCATTTGTTGTGATCCCTGAGGCAGTGGAAATTGCTATGTAGAAGCTTTATGATGAGTTGATAGTTGTTATACTGATCTAGTAGATTATGATGGCCTCTGTGATCTAGATCTAGACATATTGTCAACTAACTAGTTGTAATCCATGGCCCTCTGACCCACTAAAATGGCCCCACGGTAAAGCATCCTATAATATGTGGCCTTGCCAGTGATGGAAGCATACTCAAACACTAAATCCTAAACTCCAGATGTTTTCCATACCTACTGAAGTGCATTGTACTCCACTCTCACACAGGCTAACTCAGCCTGTAACTATAGTCTTTCGAAAACTATCTGGTCCCTCTCAGTAGTGACCTAATCCCATTGTGTTGTAATCTATTGTAACTGTTGCGTCAAGACAACTAGATCACTTGCACTCTAAGTGACCTATCTCGGCAGACATACCTATGGAACCCTGTAGTCTTCTTTCCATCCTCCCCCCACTAGACTCTGTGGTGGGAACCCCCATCTACCCTAACCATCTCCATCTCCCCCATCTCCTCCATCCCATCCATCCCTTGGAGGGTTGTGTGGTGGACTCAGTGTATACAGAGGTGATAAAGGCACCTGTAACAAACCCTAATGTAAAGGTACCTATGGTGGAACCTGGAGCTTATGGCTATGTGGGCATCTGCACTAGTATATCTGCCCCCAATCTACCCTAACCCCATGCCTATGTATCTTCCTGTGCTTCTGCCTATGCCCCTACCTTAGCATGTGCTCTAAGAGCTTGGCCTTGTAAGCCATATGCTACTACTGTAATCTCGACCTGTATGGTTGCCTATGGTATAATGAGGTGTCATGGTAACACTATTACATACCATGTTGCATAGTATCTAGTCTACCCATGATCTACTATTTGTGGCTACAGAACCCAAGGCAATGATACCACCTGCAGGAAACTATCATGATCTTGGTGTGGTCTGATCTGTGGGCCAATGTCAAAACTCTCCTTGGATTTTCACCCATACCACATCTCATCTCCAGGAATCCCTTGGATGTGGCCCAAATTGGCATTGAACTAGTCCACTCTGTACCACTCAATGATGTATCCACTACCAATGATAAAATGCTCGGTAAGTATGTGTTGAGCTCTATTGCATCCTCACGCCACTGATACAATCTGTATAGGTGTCATGTAACCATGCAAAGTTGTATATCACCAAATGATCACAATTTAATATGTTTTGTCTCTAGTGTGTTCATGAATATCATCACCAACTGGCACCCAACCTATAATATATGGCTCATCTAGAGCCTTATCTCACAACACTCCTAATGGGCATCCTATGGCAATGTGATCCCATGCCCTTATCTATAATAATGTAGTTGGAACCATGGTCTTCTGACCATGGTATGCTATCAAATGTAGATCTGAATACAAGTGGGCTAGTAGACACTGAACCTAACAATAAACCTATCCACTGATGAGACCATGTATAACTCCAATCAAACCAAGAGAAAAATGTGCACCAGTATTTTTCAGGTAGTAATATGTCGCTGACAAGTGCCATCAAGTACAATAGAACCCAGGTAATCTAGTGATCAGCAAAACACTATGTATGTCAACTATCATACACTAGATATGTATGTCTACTACACCAAACATCTCCATAATACTCTACAGAATATGGCCACAATCACCATCATATGTAATCAACTAGCCCTGGATCGGAACTCTCAATATATGCCAGACATCCTCCAAAGTGATGCTCATCTCGTCAGTCTCAAATCTGAAGGTCTGACTCTCGGTATACCATCTCTTTGTTAAGGTCATGAGAAGGATGTGGTCTAGTGTAATTTGTGGCATGCGAACCAAATGAGTAAGACTCATGACGTATAGGGTCATCTCCAAGAATATGTGATCGTGATGTGAAAACACAGCCTCATAGGCTCGGAGCCACCCATGTCGCTCCTGCATCTCTAATCTGGATAGACCAATCTACAAGATCAGGAAAAACACTTGTTAACATCATTTTATTATAGGTCACATTATCTAATATCTTCTATACATCACTAGGTTCCTTTAAAAAACTTCTAAATTCTTCCTAAATTTGTGCAAAATTAGCCTTTCACACCAGTGTTTTCCCTTTCGCACCAGCGCACTCATTGTAGCGCCAACGTGCCCCTTTTAACATCAACGCGCCCTAGTAGTCATGCTCCCATTTTCACACCATTTCCTGCGTTTTCATATAGGCATGCCCCTATTCCCCCCATTTTCAATTCAATGTTAGCGCATCTATTTTAAAATTTATGTGCTCCCCCTTCCACACTTACACGCTCGTACCTGCATTTCCACACATATGCGGCCACGTATATGCTTTCTCACACATATGCACTTTTTTTCATGCCTACACAGCCGCACATATGCTATTTCATGCTTGCACACCCCCGATAACACTTGCGCGCCCCAAGGACCGAGTCGGTGCTTCCACATGTTTTTCTACACCTAATAAATGCCATTAAATGAGCTCAAAATTCAAAAAAAATGCTTTGCGTACAGGTAGGCCATCCCCGTGAAGCCTCATGTAGTCTCGAATGATGTATGCATAGTGCATACAGTCCTAAAATTGCACCATTCCTCTTGTATGTTAGAGAAAAATCATAAATAAAAGTGGTAGGGTGGGTAATAAATAACTCGTTGCGATGGTTTTTACCCCCCGTGGCTTGGTATTATAGCCGTTACGACCCCCCGTGATTTTTTTCATGCCCCCGATGGGATAGGTGATCACCGTGATTCTTCCAAATTCTTCTAGCACTCATCGCGATGATTATTTTTAATAAATAATCATTTTCTCTTGTTTTCTCTATGTCGAGGCCTGTTTTTGCTTCTCGGTGACCATTTTTGCTACCTAGGACATATTTTTGCCTACCAGCGTTATTTGGAAATGTCCCAAGATATTTTCATTTTTCTTGATCATTTTCTTCCTAGAAAATTTAAAAAATCAAAAAATACCAAAAAAAAATGGAAACTTTTCAAAAACCCAAAAAATTAGTAAAAAAATCACAAAAATCAAAAAAATTGTTAAAATTCAAAAATTGGTAATCAAGATGCACACAACTGAAGCCTGTATCAAAAGCATTGTCCTCAAACATCGAAATTTTTCCTACAAAACATCTTTCTTAGGTTCTCACTTGTTCTCACACAAATGACTTGTGATTCATTTTGATCTACCTCCATTAACAAAGTTGGTTTGTTTACTATGTCTTTACTATCTTGACACGACGAGTTTCTTGGTATTGTTTCATAGTGCATGAATTCTTTTGCATAGGACTACTTATGTCCTTTGTTATTCCCCTTGCATTTATCCTTGCTTGGGGTACCATTTTTAACCCTTGTCGTTAAACATGAACATTCGGGAACTGAAGCTTGATAACAAAAAAATTGGTGTAACTATCTTGAATGTTGTTTGTTTAATTATGTGTGTTTGTACTTATTTCCCTATCAAGTTAGTTAGTTTACTTTCTCATATAATTTTCGTTTCATTATGTATGTTACATGGAGTTAAGCATTTTTAGCAATGAACAAATGTTATTATTATAGATTTTCATATTATTTTACACGTTTGTTGTATGTATACATTTTAATAAGGGCCGATGATGTAGATCATATGTGAAAAATGTTGAAACAAAGTTATTTATTAAACAAACTGGATGCAAAGGCTATTTCCATATTCTTCATTAGCATTTCTTCTCACTATCAAAGTTTCTTCCACCTAGATTCTTCAATATGTTTCCTTCCTATTTTTTGATCGTCGATTGACTTCTTTTATCACCCCATCAAAATTCTAGGGGGAATCCATCATTCTACTAATTTTTCTTCAAAAAAATCTTGTTTATGTTTGTCTACTATCTTTGCAATTGCGTCACTTATGTCACCCCAAAGAAGGAAAAATTTAGACGCCTAAAATTTGTTTCCATAGTTTCAATGCTAAAGTGGTAATGACTATCCTCTTTTCTATCATTTCCATTATAATTAGTGATTTGTGTTAATTAACTAATGTTTCCCTCCATTTTGGTCAATTAACGACACTTTGTTAATTAACTAGCTTCTATTCATTCTGGATGCCAATTAACAACACTTCATTAGTTATAATCCTCTTCAAATCAAAAAATTAGCTATTATTAACTAATTAAGCCTATTTACCCTTGTATTTAATCAATAAACTCTTTTATTGGATAAATTACGCTTTCAAATGCTTCCAATCATATCAAATTCCTCCTAAATCACCTCCAAATAGCCTAAAAAGCTTATTCTAACATATTGATTAATCCTAATTGATTAATTAAAGCACCCCCAGCTCCCATGAGTTGGTAACTCATTAGTTAAATCATCTAATCATGGTTAATTAGCCTAGAGTTACTTTATCATCTGTCCCACATTCATTTTGATTCAAGCTTTCCCAAAATAGAAAGATATAAAAAGGACCAAGCTCCTACCTTCACACCTTACACCATACTTTGAATAGTATCTCATATAAAACATATGATTTAAGAGATTTCTCCATTAATTTGGCATAGTTACTTTGAATCAATTCTACCAATGTTGAGTAGTAGAAGAAGATCCAAACTTGGCCTTGTAGTCATTCTTTGGTGAGATCTTCTCCCTCTCTTTAGAGAACAACATCCAATTTGATTGATCATAGATATAATTAGGCCCATTTTAATTAGAAATAATTTAACTTAGTAAGAATGTTTATAGATTAGATGAGTAATTTCATGTAATTTTCATTATGCATTCTCATAATCTATGATCATGATGGTTCTAGTATAAATTTGTAGCTTAGCTTTAAACTACTTGGTGTTAGTCTAGGTTAAATAGATTTGCTTAAAGTTTATATAGTTTACAATTGTTATTCCTATCACTCTCATGCTCAAGAAATATTCAGTCTTCAATTGGAAAACAAAAGGAAAAAAAATCACCAAGATCAAACAAGAAATTACTCAAGCCCCTACACATATCAATCTTGATTATTCTATGGATTTCAGCCTTTATGCATATGGAGAAGATATTAGTGTTGTTGTTGTTCTAACACAATAAATTGACAAAGGACTGGAGTCAGTGGCTTTCTTTAGTCAAACACTGAAGAATTATGAACTAAAATATAGTCACATAGAAAAACATGTCTTCTCGATCATGTGTGCGTTGAATAAGTTCAAATGTATGCTTACCGCTAATCATGTCAAAGTTATAGTTTCACACTCTAGTGTGAAAGACTTCATTATGGGAGCATAAATCAGTGAGAAAAGAGCTATATGGGTGACCAAAATCATGGACTATGACATGATTATCAAAGACAAAAATTTGATAACAGGAAGAGCATTATGTGAATAGTTAGATATGGATACACAAAATGATCAAGAAACCTCTTTCTTGAACAAGGAACTTCTGTGCATTGAAACTCAACGGGATGGAGACTTACCTAGCGCACACAATTGGATTGATATCATGGCAATATTCCTATATTCTGGCATATATCCTCCTGGTCTAAACAAAGAAAAGAGAATACATATGAGGCTGCAGTCCATTCCTTATGCGCTAATTGATGGAATTCTCTTCAAAAGGAACATTGATGGTGTGCTATTAAGATGTATATATGGCACATAAATCAATGCAGTGTTATAAGAATTTCACGCTAGTTTCTTTGGTGGACACTTTTCTACCAAAGAAACTCTAATGAAAATTATTAAGGTAGGATACTTATGGCATACACGTTTTGCTAACGTGCACAAGTGGGTTAGGAATTATAAGGAATGTGCCTTCTTCGTAGGAAAAGAGAAGTTGGTCGTACTTCCCCTCCATCTAATCTAAGTGAATCAACTATTTTCCCAATGGATTCTTGACTTCATTGGTATGATCAATCCTCCTTCAAGTGTTGGCCACAAGTGGGTTTTGACAAACATATTACTTCACCAGATGGATAGAATTTGTCACGCTCAAGGAGGCAATTGAATCAGTTATCCTTGACTTCCTTGAAGACATTATGACAAGGTTTGGAATTCCTCAAACCATCATCTCTAATAATGTAAAGGCCTTCCTAGGTGCTAAAAGCACACAAATCACTCTCATGCTTACCATTTCCATTATAATTAGTGATTTCCACTAATTAACTAATGTTTCTTACCATTTTCATTAATTAATAGCACTTTTTTAATTACCTATCCTCTTTCGCATTCAGGATGCCACTTTACGACAAATCGTAAGTCAAATTCCTCTTTTAAACAGGCAATTAGTGATTATTATCTAATTAAGCCTATTTTACCCTTGTTTTGGTCAATATTCCCTATTATTGGCTCAAACTCTCTTCCAACCACTCAAAATCACTCCACTTCCTGCCACAACATCTCAGAAGGCTTCAAAAGCTTATCCTAGCCTCCTAATTGACCCTAAGGGGTTGATTGAGGCTCCTTACATCCTAATCACTTGTTAATTCACTAATCATGATTAGCAAGCCTTAATCATGATTAGCAATTCTTAATCTACTTTGTGCTTTTAGTCCCACATGCACCAAGATGCAAATTTTCCTCAAAGGAAAAACTATAAAAATGACTAACCACATACCTTTAAACTTTGCGTCATGCTTTAATCTACATATCATATAAGAAATATGATTAATAACCAAGCTCAATCCTTGCCTCAAGTCTTCAATGGGGTTAGTAGATGGGTATCCAATATTATCTTGTAGTCATTATTGGAGATACCATATCACCTTCTTGGAGTAGCAACAAACCCCCCAACTTGATTGCTCCTAGACCTATTTAGGTCTATGTTAGCTAGCAATTGAACATACTAGTAGGAATTCTTTAGCTAGGTTTTGAATTATATTCATATTAGTTCCTTTCAAGCATTCCATTAAGCTTTTATCATTGATGTAACTATTGTTAGATTCAATAAGTATTTGTTGAATTAGACTATGTGGTGTTAGTCTTGTTAGTTTAACTTTTCTTCAAACTTTTAGTAGTCTTCATTTGGCATGCCCGGTGGGACCATACTCCAATTTAATTCATTCTTAAGATTTTTAACTTAGTTTCAAACTTTTTTATATTTCAAGATTTCTAGTTTAGATTTCAAGCTTTCTAGTTTAGTTTCAAGTTTTCTAGATTAATTTCAAGTTTTCTAGATTAAATTTCAAGTTTCCTAGATTAATTTCAAAGTTTTATATATTACTTTCAACCTTTTTAGAGTAGCTTTCAAATTTTGGTAGATCAATTTTTTACTTTTGATAGTTTTTTGAACTAGATTAGTAGTAGATGTTGTATTTTGATGTTCTTTGTAAGATATAACGAGGTGAAGTGCAGTCGAAATTCCCTCAAAAGACCAAAGATTTGATATTTTTAGATATTTCTTATCAAAAGTCATGTTTTTATCACCTACAGGAAGGTGTGAGCCCACACTCGCAGAGGTGAGCCCACGCTCCAAAAATCGTGCTTGTGCTCTACTGGATGCGCCTACACTTCTGTAAATGTGCCCACACCTCTCTAGCTACACCTGTGCATCACTATATTTTTTACCTCTATGTGTAGCTTGCGTTGGTGCTTCAAAGTATGCACCCATGCCTCTCTAGCCATGCCTATGCAAACTGGACTATGTAAATTTGACGGAGGCACGTCTGTGCATAACTATATGCATTTTTTCTTCAAGGGATGTTCCCATGTTCTATAGGATGCGTTGATGCCCTAGGAGGTGTGTTGGCGCACTCAGGTAAAATTTTCACAAATTTTAAAATTTAAACTTTTGGTTTTTAGTGTTTCTGTCATTTTTCAAAGGTTTTTAGTTACTGTTATTGTCAATTTTCTTATTTTAGAGCAAGATTTCTAACAAAATTATATTAGGGTTTGATAAGTTATTTTTGTTAAAATTAGATTAGGGTTTGATGAGTGATTTTATTTTTGTGCTTTGTATGAGTTTGGAATACGGTTGTGTATGCTCTTCTCTTACACTTTGTGTGATCTTGAGAATCAAAAGCACCTCTAAACCTTCTTTTTCTAATTTAGAGTAAGTAGGAAAATTTATCATTCATTTCTATGCTTAAGGGAATAAACTTTCATTTTGGCATGTAAATGATCTTTTAGTTTAAGAGTTTTTCATTTGATAAATAACTAAGGCTAAGGCTTTTGTATGCTCTTCTCTTGCACCTAGTGTGATCTTGAGAACAAAAAAAAACTTAGTTTTTCACTAAAAAATCACTTGCATTAATTGGGAATAAACCTTGATTTACAAAGTTTATGGTACTTATTTGATTTACAAGTTTTTCATTACTATCTAGTTGGGTTACTTCTTGTGTATGCTCTTCTATCATTTCCTTGGACGATCTCGAGAACCAAAAGTAATATTTAATCCTCTTTCAATGATATTGTAGATCTGTTCGTACTACTAACCATTTGTGTGAGGGACCTATCTCTATTCAAAGAAAGGGGGACATAAAAAATTCTAATTACATGTGTGTTTTAGGTTGACAATGGTGGTCTAAACCAAATTGCTTAATCCAAAAGATAAGAAAATACACCACTTTGCAAAACATTGTATGTGCAGATTTGGTTAAGAGCTAAAGCTCGTCCACTTAACTAGGAGAAACTTCCTTTCATATAAGCCTTGAGATAATAAGAGGATTCTCCTAGGAACCCAAAAGTACTTCACACAAGAGGGAACCTTGTGAACAAAATGGGAAAGTGCTCCACACTACCCAATTAATTAATACACCTTGAAAGATTAGAGTAAAATTTACCTCCATTGTGGCCCCAGTGAAAATACAATTGAACGCAATTCGTTTCTGATTGTATTGAAGGGGGTAAAGTAAAGCCGAGATACTCCAAGATAAGTCAGTATGGATTTCTTGGTAAATCAAGCTCGCAGAGGTAGTTTGTGACAACCTAGGTGAGAGAACTAATAGGAAGATTTTCAGCTTAAAGCCAATTTTGTCTTAGTTGTTATACTTGAGATCTCTCATAAAGTGATAACTTTTTTGGCTTCAAACTCTTGTTTTTCAAACAAGTGAAATCATCTCTTAAAGTTGAAACCATGTGACATTTCATCAACAAAATTTATTTAGTGTTACTTTGTCCTCGTTCTTCATTTGTCCTAAGACAAGGCGAAACTCTACCAAAGTTACACCAAGTATTTTTCATCACCACTTGGTCTACTCCTTTGATTTTCTTGTTTCTCATTTTGAGACAAAATAAGAACAAACACATAAAGATACCTACAAGAAATAATTGTGTCCACCACTTTTGTAGTCTGCTTGTATGACTAGGTTGCAATGTCGGAATGCAAGTGTTGAAAGTGTGAATGGTACATCATCAAGTTCTAGTAGCCCCTTTGTCTCAAACCCATATTGAGACTTATTATCATTGTAGTTAGGTTGTCTTATCACTGAATTCTTTTGAGTTGTTATGCTGCCCACATTATAGCCATACAATTGTGATATTTACGTCTTGTTTCCATTGTGAAACTTGGCATAAATCTCTAGATTATATTATTGTGATGCTTGCACACATAGTAATTCCTTGATATAATTAGGCATATTTTTTACACCCTGGCATTTTATTGAGTTTGGTGAGTGTTGAGGTTACTTTGTTAGCATCTTTATAATGCCATTTTAATACTAAAATCTTTCTTTCTTGAAAATCTTGATTAACATGTCCAAATAGAATTATTGTGCTACTCACATTTGTATCTTCCATTTTACAATACTTAGACTTTATTAGTGTCTAGAAATTGGTTTTTTACTATACCTCGTTAGAGGATCATGGCAACACTCTCTTAGCATTTAGGTCTTATTTTTTCAAACTTGGCCTAAATGGCAATATTGTGTTGTCACTATTTTTTCAAACCTATCTTGAAAAATCATAGGGAGTAAACATTTTTTGTGACTGGATTTGAGTCTTATATGTCATTATATTGTCCTAGATATCTCTTATCTTATATTACCTTGTTAGGGTAGGTCATTATTTATTCTTTGGTGTCCTTAGGTTCATATTGATCCTTCGGATTCATGACCATTTATTGTTTGGTATTCTTTGTAATGATTTGACGTTGTTATGCCGCTTGGTTTGTCCTAAATCCCATGTTTTCCAAATGTATAGATGGTTTCCAGTATGCTTCCCAAATTAATACATAACTTCATTCTAATTGAAGGAGTTCAATTACTCTATCTCGATCTAGAAATTTGTATGCCATAAACACCAACAATGACCAATTATTGCAAGGTTCCTTATATGTACAACACTAAGGAATCAAATTTTTTGCATTCCCATTAAATTATGTCCATCATGGCTAAGCCTTTTTTGGCTCTTCACGCTAGAGAACCCAATCGGGTGCCCTGTTACCCACCTTCATCTCATAGTTTGTGGTATGTTTTGGATACTCCTAATCCAAATTATTATTCAAGTTTCCCCACTCTGCTTCTGATTCAAATCCAAACTCTTCTTCTGATTCTTCATATTCACCTCGATATTCTAAAGATTCTCATCAGATCTATTCACCTCATTTGACTCTTAAGTCATAGCTCTCCCTCTCTTCATAGGAATCCCCTTATCAATCATTTAAATGGCATCTTCCTTTAAAGATCCATGTGGCCCCAAGTCTCGCTAATCAAACATATAATTCAGTTCTTGAGCCACGGACCTCCCTTGCTTTGCAGGACCTCCCTTATTCATCACCTCGACAACCTCTTCCTCCATTAAAGATCTGGGCTAATCCAAATTCATCTAATTCAAAACCCATGTCATAATCATCTAAAATGACTCCCACGTCACATTCATCTAAGTCGACACCCAAGTTGCAACCTTCTAAGTAGATACCTATGTCGTAATCTCCTAAGTCAACACTTATGTTGTAATCATCTAAGTCGACTCCTATGTCACGGTATTCTTCATGGATGAGTTATCTTAGGGGTCTACCCAAAATATGTCATCTTCTAGGAAAAAAAATGTCAATCAGTTCTAAATCTACATCTTCTTCTACTCATGAGACATCTAGATCCAAATCTACTTCATCTCTTGATTCATCATCTTATAGATCTTCCACATTAGTTGGACCTATTTCTTCTAGTAAACCTCCCATGGTCAAAGAACAAATACCCATTCCAATCGATTTCTGTCAAAATGAAAAAGAGATCACAAAAATCATGGGGTCACATGATGACATTCCCCTAGAGGATCACAATCAAGGATTCTCTTGAGACACCGATACACTCGTGTATTGTGGGGAAGAAGTTAATTCTATTTGTCAGACCATAAAGGAAGACCCTATGATCATTGCACTTGATCCTCCTCTTGTTCTTTTGTCTTCACATTCTTCATTGTGTAATGAAAATTTGGGGTCTGGTATTGATCCATTTTAATACATTAGAACAAGATAAATTTTTTTTTATTAGTGTTTTCTAGTTCTAAATACATAATTTAGAACACACAGATCATAACAATCATTCTTATAACAGATAACCATATGCAGCTGTAATGACTCGGTGTACCGCCGATCTATTCATTCCATGACTCGGTGAACTACCGATCTATTCATGTGTATCTTAGAGTTGGTGTTTTCATCAGAACACTTCACTCTTGTGGTTCTCTTCCCTAATCCGGGATTCTGAGTGCTCTGTCCAAGGAACCTATCTGAATAATTGTTACCATTATTCATCGGCATCACGTCCCTTAGACTAGGTGACATAGGACAACGCAATCAGCAGCTTGCGATACTTTGGCCAAAGATTTGAAACATATTGTTCATGTTACTTATTCCTTGATGGCATACTCGTCAATCCGGAATACGTCCTTCACCCCACTCCCATGTTATATAGAACGTCTTATACTGACTTCTGTCAGTCTCCTTGTCCCAAGTTTTCACTCCGAATCGGGTTAATATCATAATTCAAATTATAAGGATGCCCTTGAAGACTAGGGGTAAGCTGACATACTGGGTTAACCAATGTTCACCCTGTGTGTCAGGCTATCCCGAGTCTCAGAGGGCTGCCTCATAATCTTCCTATGATCTTAACCAGTCCCGAAGGGAAGTCTTGATCAAGTTTCAGGTGTAAATCTTAACGATCAATGCAGAAGGGTGTTGCCATATGTCACCTGCATTGTTGTATCCTCGAGAAGATCCTAATCTTCTCGAAGGTACAACCCTGCAGTTGACATGTGTCAACATCCTATGAAACAGCCTCGGAAAGATGTACATACCTCCAAGAAGTTACTTATGTTGAGTTATAATTGGTTTACAGGCCCTCCTAACTGGGTAGCCTTCCCCCAACCCTGGGTCCCACACTTTTGAGTTACCTTACGTAATTAGGTTCAGTTTCGCAGAGAAAAGTTTTAATAAGATTTAAGATTGCGTCAAGGTGCCAATTGGTTCCTAATAACCTTGTTTCCTCATAATAGGGCAACAGCCCTAAGTTTTCCCATAAGGAAGGTAACTAAACCCGTAAGGGTTCGTATCAACCTCGAAGACTGAAATATATCAGACTTATTACCATTAAGACATGGTGATTTATAGCCATCAATTACATTGCTTTGAATTAGAACATTATTAGGGAGTAATAGAATACTCTTCCAGTTATAGCTACATGTTAGGGCATAGTTCAACCTCAACTTCCCTAAAAATGCAGTGGTCTAATTTCCAATTTAGCCATATTCATAATATATAAGAATTACTAACCAGAACATGTAGTATTCAGCCACATAATTTTACAAGGCTTACTTAGGGAATCCATCTAGACCCCATTGCATATAATAATAAGAATGCACTCTCATTCATACAGACAAGAGAAGATCAATTCAACAAATAAGAACACAGCCACGTAAGTAATATGTCCCCATTTCATTTATTTCCAAGCCTATACAATTACAACTTATGCACTTCGGCATATTTTAATACAATAATCACCAGCAAAAGAGTAACTTTCTTCTTATAGTACAATTAGAGAAATCATGTCGGAATTCATCATAAAAACCAGATTAAACAATCTGTGCATCATATCAGATCTGCATGCCTTTACCACTTACGATGACCATCTGCAAAATTTGCTAGCACGGGTCAGTTCAGTGAACTGAGCATGATAAGCACTAATTCTTAAAACAATTGCATTCCACCAATTGTTTCCATTAAACAACCTGTTTAAATGAAATCAATTTCATCAAATCCATAATCATGAATCACGCTAATTTTCTTTCTACCATTCTAATATGACTTTATAACATAACTCATATTATAGTTACTATTTCAACTTAAATCTTTTTCGGATGATTCATCTTATACAAGAAAATAAGAAGAAACGATGTGAATCTTAAGTACCTAGCCATCTGAAAACCAAGAACAGTATCAATCCTGTTATAATCACTCTAATCAAAGGAATGAAACCTTTTCAAGGTATGCAACCAACAGATTTGCATATAAACAATTCAAGCAAAGGACAGATTACTGCCTCAAGCAAGTTCAACTAACGGATTTCCTCTAACTTTTCATATCAATTCATAAACATTGATAAGTATACAAAACTTTTACTACAATGCTACTTGTATACAAGTAGATAATAAATAAAATTCTCAATCAGGGTAATAATACTGCTAAAAAGAAGGAAAGGAGACTTCTAGTTAAGATTCAACACTTACCACTCTTTCCACCTAATTTTAACAGTCTATTCATCTCATACCCATACTGTAGAGTTCTTATAGAAATTCTAAAGAAGAGAACACTCATAATTTCCAGAGAGAGAGAGAGATACCTTCGTATTTTGAAATCCTATAACAACTATCTTCCATTACCTAGAGGAAGGAACAGAGAAATTCTGATCTCTATTTTAACCAAGTTCAGGACTATACAACTTCCAAGAATAAATATAAATATACTCTAATCCCATCAGGAAAAAGAAGGCAAGTAAAACATACGTAAGTTTACCAATAGGCTCAGATCAAATAGAATCACCTTCAAATTTGCCAATAGACCATTGTGATCTTACAACTATACATTTAAACAAATGCCAATAACGTTTCCTTTACATAAAACGTTAAAAACGATCTAATCTCATACCACCATCCTGTTCTAAAGCAACAGTCTACATTTCCTTCCTTTCTCGAACCATTTGGTCTAAGAGTTAGGATAATCTTCCATTATCTATTTATTATTAATAGATCAAAACTACATTATTTCTACCATTGCATAGTTAAGTCGTTATATCATTTCAAGATACTAAACTAGAAATGCATGTACAGAGTCAATAATAGGATTCTAAATGCAGATTCAACAATGCCTCAAAATCCAAATTACCTATATCATAGTAATTATCCATGCTTTAACTGTGCAAAATAAATAAATCATTCTGTGGTATATGGATCATTTCAACCCAAATCTCCACTACAAAAAGGAAAAGCATTAGCTGTACTTAAATAAACTTAACGATGTTGAAGTCGTTGTTTTACTTATATAGTAGAATTCCTGACATTGTAAAATGCGGCTTTAAAAAGTAGACTTCGCAGTCATCTCAGGGTATACACAGCCATAACTCAACCACACTTATTACCTAACTTTCACTATGGCAGGTCCCAGATTAACCCACGAAATTTCCAGGAGATACAGAGGTTATACAAATATGTTTTCTCTTCCTATATCCATGTAAAATCGCAAAAACGACAGTTTAATCAAACACTTCCATGCTCACAAAACTCTGTATACATAAGAACATTCATACCCCTTTAAAATAAAGGTACAGGCTTAGAATTCAACCATATTTCCAACTCATGCGACTAAACCAGTCGAGCTTTATAGAAGGAACTAACATTTTCACCACAAATCCAACTATTTACTTTCCTGAAGTTGTCCAATAATAGTTAGAGTTCATACAACTAAGCAACAATCATATAAACCAACCATATTTGAAACAACAGTTTATTCAGTAGTGTCTTCAAACACGAAATCATCAAGCACGAAGTCTATCATGGTGCCAGTTTTTAAATTCAATACCTCAGCCAGACAAAGAAAACATAAAACACTTCCAACAGAAATCGAAGCCCATATTGTATTCACAGCATGGAAAGAAGATTAAAGAAGCAGATTTCATCAAGATCTACGTATAACCCAGAATTCCCAATTCAACAAAAAGGAAAACCAATACATTGCTACGAGCCAAGCCGAATGTACAAAAATCATCTGAACAGAGTTGTTCTAATGAAAGCATTTAAAGGAAAGCAAGATTTTTAAAAGTTAGGGCCTATCATGCCTGATAGTGTCGCTAAAAATTCGAAGAAGACCTCTGAATGTGCTCGCACCTTCTCTTCTTCTTCCATGAAAGATTAAACAACAAAATATTGTTACCTCCATGCCTTATATATTTCCCCCGACAGAGAAGTAAACTAGAAACTCTCAAAATTGCCATGCAACGAAGAGTAGACGGCTGGTTCGAAGAACCAGTGCTCATGCAGAGTGAAAAACGGAATGCATGGAAAACAAAACAACCAAACAAAATTCCACTTGCATGCCTTCCCAAGCAATCCGCGCTCGAGGCCCAATGCTCATTAATTGCATTTATTTTTATTCTCCCACCTATTTTCCATTGCCACCGACTGCCAAAGTTGGTGATTGCCAAACAAAATAAACAAACATTCCCATCCTTAGAGATACCGCCACGTAAGACTATATTAGCAATTTTTATCCTCCGCTAAACCTGACAGCATTCCCTGTCCTTCAACCTTATCCCTTCTTAAATGCCATGGAAACCACCGCCCATGACTCGCGACCCTCCTTAGGTCCCCCTTCTTAGCATTAGTTAAGATAGGTTAGTGACTTAGGTTAGATCATAGGATATGACATTAGTCTCATTTCCATAGTGCTAGGTTTAGTTAACCCTTAGGAGTATTAAGCTCATAGTTTAGGACTAGGTTAGATTAACAAATCTTGTAACATTAGGTTATAGTTTAGGTTAAAACTATTAACCTTACTGATTCTAGTTTAGGTCCCCTAAATAGGACTAATCAGTGTTAGAGTTCAAACAGGATAAAACATTCCTGTATCAGATTCCATTTGGCATCAATAATTTAAGCTTTAGATATAAAACATATACATCTTACCTGGCTTAAGGTCCAGGTCTTTCCTGATGTTATGATATCTGGAACCAAATTCTATTTACCATTGTTAGCCTAAGTTAACCTCTGGAATTGATCATTCAAAGCTTAGTCATACTTTGTAACTCTTCGAAAAGTCAATAAAATTTGTTCATCCTGAATAAACTTAAAACATTCCTTGGATCAATGTAACTGATCCAAGGCTAAGTCATAAAGGTGGATAAATCCACAATCATCCAGAAATCATATTGAACTCAAGTGCAAGAATGAAAGAAACAAAAGAGTCCAAGCACATTCCGGTTCAGTCAAAGATCTTAAGAGCAGAAAGGATATAATCCATATCAAGCATGACTTCCCTAAACCAAAGGAACATGTCCTAATACAGGAGAAATCATATATCAACACTTGAATGCTCAGGAGAAAGTAACAACTGTTCAGGGTGTTACATGCTTCCCTCCTAAAAGATTCATCGTCCCGATGATTACATCTTTTGATTTATCTTCAGGCCAATCAATTCATTGGTTCTCTAAACAAATTACTATTTCCAACTTGAATAATTCCAGAATTCAATATCGTGATACTATTCATTCAACCTGAATAAATGTTTGCCCCAAAACTGGCTTACATAAAGACATGAAAAAGATAAATTCATAATAATTTTTTTTTTCAGTCAACAGATTCAATTCTGTTCAAAAAGAAAGGGAAAAGCAGTTTTCATCTCTTCCAGATTTTCCCAAGTTGCACTTTCTTCGTTAAACTGGTCCCACTGGACCTTACATTGTTGTATTTCATGATTTCTCAAATGCAATTTGCGAGTTTCCAGCACTCGTGTGGGTTTAACCACGATTATTCCTGGGTCTTGGACCTGCAAGGAATTCTAATTTAAAACATGTGACAAGTCTGAAACGTATTTCTTAAGCAAAGAAATATGGAAAACATCATGCATGCGAGACAAAGCAGGTGGTAATGCTAATCGGTAAGCTACGGGATTGATTACTTCGACAATTTCGAAAGGTCCCACATAACGAGGTGATAACTTGGCAGCCTTGCCAAAAGTTATAGAACTCTTTCTTGGTTTAACATGAAGAAAAACCTTTTCACCAAGTTCAAATTTTTGGTCAACCCGCTTTAAGTCAGCATAGCTCTTCTGCCTATCTGTTGCTTCCTTCAATCGTTCACGAATCATTTTAACTTGCTGTTCCATTTCAGTAAGGATTTCAGGTCCAATTACCACTCTATCCTCAATACTATCCCAACTAACAGGGGTTCTACACTTTCTTCCATAAAGTGCCTCGAAAGGTGCCATTTTAAGAGAAGAGTGATATGTGTTGTTGTATGCAAATTCAACTAATGGGAGATACTCTTCCCATTTATACTGTTGATCCATGCAATACATTCGTAACATATCTTCCAACACCTGATTTACTCTCTCAGTTTGTCCATCCGTTTCTGGATGATATGCAGAACTGAAGTTTAGTTTAGTTCCAAGAGCTGTATTAAGCGTTTGCCAAAATCTTGATGTCATTCTAGGATCCCTGTCAGATATTATCAATTCTGGTACTCCATGTAACCTAAAAATTTTGTGCACAAATCTTTTAGCTAACACAGGAGAATCATCCTTTAGATTTCCAGTGATGAAATGAGCTACCTTTGTTAGTTTGTCCACAACTACCAAGATAACATCATGTTTATTTCTCGACATAGGCAGCCCTTGCACAAATTCCATGCTTATTACTTGCCATTTATACTGCGGTATGCTATGGGAATATAATAAACCAACAGGGTGCATGTGTTCTGCCTTCACCCGCTAACATTCCAGACAATGAGTCACATAATTAATAACATCCTTTTTCATTCCCTTCCAGAAATATTGTTGTTTTAGATCAGCAAGCATTTTAGTAATACCCGGGTGTCCAGAAAAGGGTGAATTATGAAATTCAACTAACAATTTCTTTCTCAAATCATTTAGCAAAGGTACGTATACTCTGTTTTCATAACGTAAGATTCCTTCATTATCAAAATGAAAACCTTTATACCTTTCATCTTTTGGTTCTGCAGCAAGCGCTGCTTTTACTTGCTGAAAGTATATATCAGATTCTAATGCACTTTTCACCTCATCTTTAAACTGAGTTCTTAATGTTATAAGAGCAGAAATGTGCTTCCTACGACTTAGAGCATCTGCTACTCTATTCTCTTTTCCTTTGATGTAACTAATATCAAAATCATATTGAGACAAAAACTCTAACCACCTTCGCTGTCTTGCATTTAGATTAGGCTGAGTGAAAATATATTTCAGCCCTAAATGATCAGTTTTCAACTCAAAAGGTTTCCCAAGTAAATAGTGTCTCCAAACTTGAAGTGCATGAACAATTGCAGCAAGCTCTAAATCATGAGGGGCATAATTCAGCTCATGTAACTTAAGTTTTCTACTCTCATAGGCTATGACATGATCATTTTGTAATAAAACACCTCCAAGGCCTTCCCCAGAAGCATCCGTTACAACAGTAAAGTCTCCATTAGGGTCCGGTACAGCTAAAATAGGTGCTGAAGTCAACTGAATTTTCAAACTTTTAAAAGCAGATTCACACTTATCATTCCAAATAAATTTCTTATCCTTTTTTTGTAATGAAGTTATCGGTGCAGCCACTTTAGAAAAATCTTTAACAAATTTTCTATAATAACCAGCAAGGCCCATGAAGCTTCTCACTTCATGTACATTCTTTGGTGCAGGCCATTCGGTTATTGCCACTATTTTTGAAGGATCTACAACAATTCCTTCTTTACTAATGACATGACCCAAATAGTGAACTTCAGTATCAAAGAAAGAACATTTGGATAACTTACCGTATAACTTTCTTTTTCTCAAAATTTCCAAAACTACCTTCAAATGCTCATTATGTTCCTCAACACTTTTAGAATATATGAGAATATCATCTAAGAATACAAGCACAAACTTGTCCAAATATTCTTGAAAGATATTATTCATTAAGTTCATGAAAGTTGCGGGTGCATTAGTTAATCCAAAGGGTAAAACCGTGAATTCATAATGTCCGTACCTTGTCTGGAAAGTTGTTTTATGAATATCTTCTTCTTTAATTCTTAATTGATGATACCCAGATCGAAGATCTATCTTGGAATAAACCGATGCTCCACGCATCTGATCAAATAAATCATCAATTCTTGGAAGTGGGTATCTATTCTTGATTGTTGCTTTGTTTAACATCCGATAATCAATACACAGTCTAAGTGTTCCATCTTTCTTTTTCACAAATATCACCGGCGCTCCCCAAGGTGAAACACTTGGTCTAATCAAACCTTTAGACAAAAGTTCTTGCAATTGAGCCTTAAGCTCGACTAACTCTGTAGCAGTCATTTGATAAGGTGCCTTAGAAATAGGCTCCGTCCCTGGTTTGATTTCAATGGTGAAGTCAAATTCCCTTTTGGGTGGTAAACCTGGTAATTCCTCTGGAAATACATCTTTGAAACTTTGTAACAGTGGGTATCATTTCATGAAATCACCGTCTTCTTCTGCAGATTCAGATATCTTTACTGCATATAAGGTACATCCTTTGTTTTTAGCCTTTTTAAGTTGCATAGCTGACAGTTTCCTAACTGAAATTTCCCGTTTTACACCTTGAATCTCTGCTATTTTTTCAGCCGATCATCTAAACATCTTATATATTTTTCAATGCAGTCTACTTTTGCTTTATGTTCAGCTAACCAATTAACACCGATGACAACGTCATATGATCCCAAAGGTGCAACATAGAGGTCAACTTCCGTGGAAAAGTTAGGTATGTCAAGGACTGCTCCAAAAAGACACATACTAACTGTATGAATAGAGTTATTACCATACTGTACAGTCCAAGATTTATCCATTTTTCCAGCTTTTCTTTTAAGTTTAGAAGTGAGTTTACTAGAAATAAAACATTCAGTAGCTCCTGTATCAAAAAGAATAGTTACAGGTATGCCAAATAACTTACCAGGAACTTCTATAGGTGTCACTTGCCTTTCAGCTTGCTTGTCTGCTACTGCAGCATGTATCTTATGTTGTTGATTACGATCATCCTTCTTCAAAGGGCATTGATTTGCGTAGTGATCTTTGCCACAATTATAGCAGCCTCCTACAGGTCCCTTTTTAGGCTCAAAATTACTTCCAGCCTTAAAATTATCACGTTGACCTCCATAGGACTTCTGCCCATTATTATAATTCTTGGCAAAACTATCCCTTACATTTCCAGCAGGCTTATTCGTTGTCGTTTTCTTATTATTATCCACTGAAAACTTATTTTTGTTGCCAAACTTTTTCCATGGCCCCTTCTTGGGTGCAAGAGAAGTTGAAGAAGGGTTTGGAATCTTCTTCCGCACTTCCTCTTTATGAGCAGAAATAGCCTTTAATTTCTGTTCTTGCCTTATGGCTTTTTCAACAACCCCTTCCATAGTGGTTGGGCTGTGAACATCAACCTCTCCTCCAATCACAGGATTTAGTCCCATGATGAATTTCTGTATTCTGAACTTCTCGTCAGTTTGATACTGCGGTACGTACTTGAGGAGTTTCGTAAACTGCTCCCAGTATTCAATTACAGTTAGCTTTCCTTGAACTAAGTTCTGGAATTCTGTCATTTTCTGATCATAGAAAATTTGTGGCAGCCAACGTTGCCTAAAATAGCCTTTAAATTGATCCCAAGTGATGTTGGTTTCATCAATATTTAGCTCAGCTTTACGGCTATCCCACCATGAAGATGCTTCATGAGAAAGCTGATAGGCTCCCCAAATAGCTTTGGTTTCCTCCGAGAAGTTTCTTATTGCAAAGTACTTCTCCATTTCGCTGAGCCAGTTCTCAGCTCCATCTCCTAATGTGGTGCCATCAAATTTAGGTGGACTTATCCTTTTTATATCATTAGTGAGTTCCGCTGCCAACCTGGCCTTTTTGTTTTCTGGTTGGACAGGTACATTTCCATTGTTATTACCAACACCCATATCGGGGTTGTCCTCAGGAGGTGGCTGATTGTTGTTACCAGCTTCATCGTCCTCCTCATTTCCCATCACTTGCTGTTCAAGTACAGCCAAACGATCTCTTGTGTCCAGTAGGGCAGCAAGGATCTCATCAAGTTTTTGGGTTGTTGCCGCCCCTTCCTCAGGTGGAGCATTATTCGCAACGTTTCCCCTTGTTCTAACCATTTTCTGTTACAAGAAAATTCAGGTTTTTATCAGATTATGGACACAATAGGTCCAAGAGCTGCAACCTTCAGCTCTGATACCAAGATGTAACATCCTCATTTTAATACATTAGAACAAGATAATTTTTTTTATTAGTGTTTTCTAGTTCTAAATACATAATTTAGAACACACAGATCATAACAATCATTCTTATAACAGATAACCATATGCAGCTGTAATGACTCGGTGTACCACCGATCTATTCATTCCATGACTCGGTGAACTACCGATCTATTCATGTGTATCTTAGAGTTGGTGTTTTCATCAGAACACTTCACTCTTGTGGTTCTCTTCCCTAATCTGGGATTCTGAGTGCTCTGTCCAAGGAACCTATCTGAATAATTGTTACCATTATTCATCGGCATCACGTCCCTTAGACTAGGTGACATAGGACAACGCAATCAACAGCTTGCGATACTTTGGCCAAAGATTTGAAACATACTGTTCATGTTACTTATTCCTTGACGGCATACTCGTCAATCCGGAATACGTCCTTCACCCCACTCCCATGTTATATAGAACGTCTTATACTGACTTCTGTCAGTCCCCTTGTCCCAAGTTTTCACTCGAAATTGGGTTAATATCATAATTCACGTTATAAGGATGCCCTTGAAGACTAGGGGTAAGTTGACATACTGGGTTAACCAATGTTCACCCCATGTGTCAGGCTATCCCGAGTCTCAGAGGGCTGCCTCATAATCTGCCTATGATCTTAACCAGTCCCGAAGGGAAGTCTTGATCAAGTTTCAGGTGTAAATCTTAACGATCAATGCAGAAGGGTGTTGCCATATGTCACCTGCATTGTTGTATCCTCGAGAAGATCCTAATCTTCTCGAAGGTACAACCCTGCAGTTGACATGTGTCAACATCCTATGATACAGCCTCGGAAAGATGTACATACTTCCAAGAAGTTACTTAAGTTGAGTTATAATTGGTTTACAGGCCCTCCTAACTGGGTATCCTTCCCCCAACCCTGGGTCCCACACTTTTGAGTTACCTTACGTAATTAGGTTCAGTTTTCGCAGAGAAAATTTTTAATAAGATTTAAGATCACGTCAAGGTGCCAATTGGTTCCTAATAACCTTGTTTCCTCATAATAGGGCAACAACCCTAAGTTTTTCCCATAAGGAAGGTAACTAAACCCGTAAGGGTTCGTATCAACCTCGAAGACTGAAATATATCAGACTTATTACCATTAAGACATGGTGATTTATAGCCATCAATTACATTGCTTTGAATTAGAACATTATTAGGGAGTAATAGAATACTCTTCCAGTTATAGCTACATGTTAGGGCATAGTTCAACCTCAACTTCCCTAAAAATGCAGTGGTCTAATTTCCAATTTAGCCATATTCATAATATATAAGAATTACTAACCAGAACATGTAGTATTCAGCCACATAATTTTACAAGGCTTACTTAGGGAATCCATCTAGACCCCATTGCATATAATAATAAGAATGCACTCTCATTCATACAGAACAAGAGAAGATCAATTCAACAAATAAGAACACAGCCACGTAAGTAATATGTCCCCATTTCATTTATTTCCAAGCCTATACAATTACAACTTATGCACTTCGGCATATTTTAATACAATAATCACCAGCAAAAGAGTAACTTTCTTCTTATAGTACAATTAGAGAAATCATGTCGGAATTCATCATAAAAACCAGATTAAACAATCTGTGCATCATATCAGATCTGCATGCCTTTACCACTTACGATGACCATCTGCAAAATTTGCTAGCACGGGTCAGTTCAGTGAACTGAGCATGATAAGCACTAATTCTTAAAACAATTGCATTCCACCAATTGTTTCCATTAAACAACCTGTTTAAATGAAATCAATTTCATCAAATCCATAATCATGAATCACGCTAATTTTCTTTCTACCATTCTAATATGACTTTATAACATAACTCATATTATAGTTACTATTTCAACTTAAATCTTTTTCGGATGATTCATCTTATACAAGAAAATAAGAAGAAACGATGTGAATCTTAAGTACCTAGCCATCCAAAAACCAAGAACAGTATCAATCCTGTTATAATCACTCTAATCAAAGGAATGAAACCTTTTCAAGGTATGCAACCAACAGATTTGCATATAAACAATTCAAGCAAAGGACAGATTACTGCCTCAAGCAAGTTCAACTAACGGATTTCCTCTAACTTTTCATATCAATTCATAAACATTGATAAGTATACAAAACTTTTACTACATTGCTACTTTTATGCAAGTAGATAATAACTGAAATTCTCATTCAGGGTAATAATGCTGCTAAAAATAAGGAAAGGAGACTTCTAGTTAAGATTCAACACTTACCACTCTTTCCACCTAATTTTAACAGTCTATTCATCTCATACCCATACTGTAGAGTTCTTATAGAAATTCTAAAGAAGAGAACACTCATAATTTCCAGAGAGAGAGAGAGAGAGTACCTTCGTATTTCGAAATCCTATAACAACTATCTTCCATTACCTAGAGGAAGGAACAGAGAAATTCTGATCTCTATTTTAACCGAGTTCAGGACTGTACAACTTCCAAGAAGAAATATAAATATACTCTAATCCCATCAGGAAAAAGAAGGCAAGTAAAGCAATACGTAAGTTTACCTCAGGCTCAGATCAAATAGAATCACCTTCAGATTTGCCAATAGACCATTGTGATCTTACAATTATACATTTAAACAAATGCCAATAATGTTTCCTTTACATAAAACATTAAAAACGATCTAATCTCATACCACCATCTTGTTCTAAAGCAACAGTCTACATTTCCTTCCTTTCTCGAACCATTTGGTCTAAGAGTTAGGATAATCTTCCATTATCTATTTATTATTAATAGATCAAAACTACATTATTTCTACCATTGCATAGTTAAGTCGTTATATCATTTCAAGATACTAAACTAGAAATGCATGTACAGAGTCAATAATAGGATTCTAAATGCAGATTCAACAATGCCTCAAAATCCAAACTACCTATATCATAGTAATTATCCATGCTTTAACTGTGCAAAATAAATAAATCCTTCTGTGGTATATGGATCATTTCAACCCAATTCTCCACTACAAAAAGGAAAAGCATTAGCTATACTTAAATAACTTAACGACCTGAAGTCATTGTTTTACTTATATAGTAGAATCCCGACATTGTAAAATGCGGCTTTAAAAAGTAGACTTCGCAGTCATCTCAGGGTATACACAGCCATAACTCAACCACAGTATCACCTAACTTTCACTATGGAGGTCCCAGATTAACCCGCGAAATTTCCAGGAGATACAGAGGTTATACAAATATGTTTTCTCTTCCTATATCCATGTAAAATCACAAAAACAACAGTTTAATCAAACACTTCCATGCTCACAAACCTATGTATACATAAGAACATTCATACCCCTTTAAAATAAAGGTACAGGCTTAGAATTCAACCATATTTCCAACTCATGCGACTAAACCAGTCGAGCTTTATAGAAGGAACTAACATTTTCACCACAAATCCAACTATTTACTTTCCTGAAGCTGTCTAGTAATAGTTAGAGTTCATACAACTAAGCAACAATCATATAAACCAACCATATTTGAAACAACAGTTTATTCAGTAGTGTCTTCAAACACGAAATCATCAAGCACGAAGTCTATCATGGTACCAGTTTTTAAATTCAATACCTCAGCCAGACAAAGAAAACATAAAACACTTCCAACAGAAATCGAAGTCCATATTGTATTCACAGCATGGAAAGAAGATTAAAGAAGCAGATTTCATCAGGATCTACGTATAACCTAGAATTCCCAAATCAACAAAAAGGAAAACCAATACATTGCTACCAGCCAAGCCGACTGTACAAAAATCATCTGAACAGAGTTGTTCTAATGAAAGCATTTAAAGGAAAGCAAGATTTTTAAAAGTTAGGGCCTATCATGCCTGATAGTGTCGCTAAAAATTCGAAGAAGACCTCTGAATGTGCTCACACCTTCTCTTCTTCTTCCACGAAAGATTAAACAACAAAATATTGTTACCTCCATGCCTTATATATTTCCCCCGACAGAGAAGTAAACTAGAAACTCTCAAAATTTCCATGCAACGAAGAGTAGACGGCTGGTTCGAAGAACCAGTGCTCATGCAGAGTGAAAAACGGAATGCATGGAAAACAAAACAACCAAACAAAATTCCACTTGCATGCCTTCCCAAGCAATCCGTGCTCGAGGCCCAATGCTCATTAATTGCATTTATTTTTATTCTCCCACCTATTTTCCATTGCCACCGACTGCCAAAGTTGGTGATTGCCAAGACAAAATAAACAAACATTCCCATCCTTAGAGATACCGCCACGTAAGACTATATTAGCAATTTTTATCCTCCGCTAAACCTGACAGCATTCCCTGTCCTTCAACCTTATCCCTTCTTAAATGCCATGGAAACCACCGCCCATGACTCGCAACCCTCCTTAGGTCCCCCTTCTTAGCATTAGTTAAGATAGGTTAGTGACTTAGGTTAGATCATAGGATATGACATTAGTCTCATTTCCATAGCGCTAGGTTTAGTTAACCCTTAGGAGAATTAAGCTCATAGTTTAGGACTAGGTTAGATTAACAAATCTGGTAACATTAGGTTATAGTTTAGGTTAAAACTATTAACCTTACTGATTCTAGTTTAGGTCCCCTAAATAGGACTAATCAGTGTTAGAGTTCAAAACAGGATAAAACATTCCTGTATCAATTTCCGATTGGCATCAATAATTTAAGCTTTAGATATAAAACATATTCATCTTACCTGGCTTATGATCCATGTCTTTCCTGATGTTATGATATCTGGAACCAAATTCTATTTACCATGATCAACTTGAGTTAACCTCCAGAATTGATCATTCAAAGCTCAATCAGACTTTGTAACTCTTCGAAAATTCAATACAATTTGTTCATCCTGAATAAACTTAAAACATTCCTTGGATCAATGCAACTGATCCAAGGCTGAGTCATAAAGGTGGATAAATCCACAATTCATCCAGAAATCAAATTGAACTCAAGTGCAAGAATGAAAGAAACAAAAGAGTCCAAGCACATTCTGGTTCAGTCAAAGATCTTAAGAGCAGAAAGGATATAATCCATATCAAGCATGACTTCCCTAAACCAAAGGAACATGTCCTAATACAGGAGAAATCATATATCAACACTTGAATGCTCAGGAGAAATCCAAGTAGCCCTTCACCTTGAGTCTATAGGACACCTCCTAGTTGTCCTTCATCCTCTTCTATACTTGGGGCACATCCTAAAACCCCCTCATCTTCAATTTTTGGGCCACATCCTAGTATCCCATCATATTCCATCTATGGGACACCTCAGGGAAGTCCCTCATCTTCAATCTTAGGACCACATCCTGGTAATCCTTTATCTTCATTCTATAAGACACCTCCTCATAACCCATTCTCTTTAATTCTTATACTACACCCTTCACATCTATCACATTTTCCTTCTATCAATGATTGTGGCAAGCCCACCGTCATTTCTCACATAAATTCTAAACATCCACTTTCTTCTCCCACTTCATTGAATCAGACAAGTCATGTATCAGCTTATAGGAAACCCAAACAGTTCCTTCATCTAACTATGAATAAAAATTGGGGAAAAAATATAAGGAAGAAAAAATCACTTCGGAATTCCTCAAGTCAAGCTGATCAACGGACAGTTTTTTCAAAAAACTAGGTGAGTAACAGTCCTCTTCGCCAGACTGGTCCCAATGGCTCTACCGTCAACCTAGAGGGTCCTGCTCTATTGGATTCACTCTGCTTGGGTCCCACCCGGGGCCCTCTACTGTAGAGTCTATGTTCAAATCGTGGGAATTTTGTCTTTCGACTTTATGGAGGAAGAGAACTCTGTAGCCATTTCTTGGGAGCATTTAGCCGATCTTGACTCACAACTGCTTCTTCTTGGATAGCGAATAATTTTTGCTAAATTTGTGGGCCGGCAGCTATTGACTGACGGTATCTGTGCCTGGTGCGATGCTCAATGGGGGAGCGGCCTTCACGTGCATTTTCTAGAGAAAGGATTCTTCCTCATCATATTCCACAACCAAACACAAAGGGATGTCTCCCTTGAAAGACAAGAATACCTACTTCTTGAATCTGGCCTTTTTATAAAGAAGTGGTCTACCCATTTCAATCTAGATAAAGCTATCATGGAAGGGCTTCAGGTCTGGGTTAGACTATATTCTCTCCCCAGTGAGTTCTGGTCTCCATCCTCCCTCACAAAAATTTGTTCCGACCTGGGGAGAGTCATCCGTATTGACCCTGTTACCCTCGAAGGATCCCTTTCTTCCTTCGTGAGGGTTTGTACCTCGGTGGATGTTTCCAAAAAACTAAGTGAAAAAATCATGATTCTTTTCTCCAATGGGAAATGGATTCAGAGGGTGGATTATGAGACCATCTCGAACTAATGTTTCCATTGTAAACTTCCTGGTCACTTTCAGAAAGATTGTAAAGAGCCCCCTTCTTCTAGGCCTACTGTGTGGAAGAAGAAGCTTCCCAGGGCTCCAGTGGAGGTGAATTCCCCTCCTAATGTCATGCCTCTCTCCCCCCCCCATTATCTCTGGAGAGAAGTCTCTCCCAGTGGAAACTCTTAATCTCGACCCCAGCACCATTAATCTTGTTAAAGAAATGACCTCGGTGGTTCAAGACTCAACGCGTATACTCTCCTTATTTCAAGAGGGTATTGCCTTAGGTCTCGGCTCCGACGCTGCCTCCCTAGAAAGCTGGGTAGGCCACAAAGAAGAGCTTCTCAATGTTAACGATATGACAGAGGAAGACGATCCTATCACCTAGGCTGAAGAGGGCGAGTTGCTGCCTTCTAGCCGCAGTATCCTTCCTACCCCGCCTATTCGAAATTTAAATCTTGGTCCGAGCACTCCTATTGGGCATCCTTCCAAGTCACAGTCTTCTCTCAAAGAGATAGCCTCTGGCAATCAATCCCAGCTTGGTTCCTTTTTTTCAATCTCAAGTAGGAGAGGCGAGTCCTCTCTGAACAAAAGATGAACATCTTTTCATGGAATGTTAGGGGTCTCAACGCCCCTAACAAGCAGCATCTGCTCAGGTGGTATGTTGCGGATTCGAACATTTCTATTTGTCTATTACAAGAGACTAAGATGTCTAGCTCGGCGTGTTTAGATGGTTGGTTCCGTAGCTGGCGTGGCTAGGAAGGTCTCTTTGTGGATTCGAATGGTGCTTCCGGTGGGTTGGGTCTTCTGTGGAAGTCCTCTGCTTGCAAAGTGTCCTCCCTATCTTCACATTCTCATTTTCAATGGTGCCAGGTATGTATTAAACATTTTGAGGAATCCTTTTTCCTTTGTAATGTCTACGATCTGAATAATCCCATTCAAAAGAGGGAAACATGGAAAAAAATTCAAGATTCCTTGAGGTCCCTCCCAGATCTTAAATCTATTGTTGCGGGGGATTTTAATGCCACTATATCTGATAGAGATAAACACGGGGGTCTCTCTTGGCATCCCCAGTCTCAAGAAGATTTCACCTCCTTCGTTCATTCTTCCAAGCTGGTGGATTTGGAACCACGCTCCAGGTGGTTCACATAGAACAATCGTCATTCTGGTTTTGGGAACTTGGTCATTAGACTCGATAGATTCCTGGTTTCGGAATCCTGGCTCCAACAGAATTTTCTCCTCCAAAGTAGTGTTTCTCCTTTGTCTGGTTTAGACCACTTTCCTATTTCCTTGTCTATTAGCTTTGATCTTCCACCTCGACGCTCGCCCTTCAAATTCGAGAGTATCTGGATGTAGGATCCCAACATTAAGTAGTTGATTAAATCCTGGTGGGACTCTTTCTTTGTTTCTGGTACCAAAATGTTTATTCTCTCTAAAAAGCTTTCTCTGCTCAAAGAAAAATTGCTTGCTTGGAATTCTTCTTCCTTCAAAAACATCTTTCAAGAAAAATTAAGAGTGGAAAAATTTGTTCGTACTCTTAATGAAAGGGTTTTCAAGTTTGGTATGAATAGCGATGATTACTTATTGGAAAAGTCCCTCCTCAGCGAACTAGGGGATCTATTATTGAAGGAGGAATCCTTTTGGCGTCAGAAATCTAGGGAAATTTGGCTCAAAGATGGTGATAAGAACACCAAATTTTTCCACGCCTCGGTTAAAGCCAGGATAAATTCTAATTATATCTCTGTCATCAAGCATCCTGATGATTCATGGATTTCCTCCCAACCTGCAGTAAAGGAAGAGGCGTTTTCCTTTTTTCAAAAGCTTTTAACTAGTGAAACACACTCTTCCTTAGCATCCCAATCCTCTCTTCTTGAGAAAATTCCAAAGCTGATAACAAGAGCTTGCTCTCTCCTTTTTCCTTGGAGGAGATTTAGAAAATCATTTTCTCTATGGCCTGAGACAAAACCCCTGGTTCGGATGGTTTCCCGGCTACTTTTTATCAAGATTTCTGGGAAGTTATTGGTACTTCTGTCTAGCATGTTGTTGAATAATCTCACTCCTCTGGAAAAGTCCTGGGTTCTCTCAATCACACCTTCATTTGTATGTTCCCCAAAAAATCCCCTATGGATAAATTTGATTATTTTCACCCAACCTCCCTCTGCAATACTTCCTACAAGATTATCTTGAAAGACATTGCTTTTCATATCCGTCCCCTCCTCTGCTCCATCATTTCACAAGAACAAAGTGGCCTCCTCCCAGGCAGATCCATCTTCGAAGGAATTATCATTTCCCATGAACTTATCCACACCCTTCATCACTCGTCACAGTCTAGGATGATGATTAAGTTAGACTATAGCAAAGCCTACGATCAGATCAATTAGCATTTCCTTATCAAATCCTTGCAAGCTTTGGGTTTCAGTATTCCTTTATGTGATTGGATCTTCAATTGCATATCCTCACCCTGCTTCTCAGTTCTTGTGAACGGTTCTGCTGAAGGTTTCTTTAAGAGCAATAGGGGCCTAAGGCAGGGAGATTCCCTCTCTTCCTTCCTTTTCATTTTGGTGGCCGAAGCTTTGGGCCGTTGCATTAAATATGTCGTTACCTCTGGTTCTCTTTTGAGTATGTTGTCTTCCTCCAGCCTACCTCCACTCACTCATCAACAATTCTCAAATGACACTTTTCTTTTTGGGGTTGCTACAATCCCTGAAGCATGAGCCTTGTCCAATATTCTTAATTCCTATTCTTCCGTGATAGGTCAAGTGATAAACTATCATAAATCCATCGTCTTTTTCTTCAATGTTCCTCCTAGGCTCCAAAGAAGGATTCTAGTGATTCTGGGGTTTGTCTCCAGCACTCTTCCACACAAATATCTAGGAATTTCTTTATTCACAGGAGCCAGAAAATCTAGTCTTTGGTCTGACCTTCTACAGTCTTTTTCGCTCAAGTTTCAATATTGGAAAGGGAAATGGCTTTCCCTAGCGAGACGTTTGCTTTTGATCAAGATAGTTTTATGCGCTCTTCCTATATACATGTTGTCCATTATGGCACTTCCTCATTCGATACTTTTGAAAATTGAAAAGCTCATTCGCACCTTCCTCTGGCAGGGGAACAGTGAGGAATGGAAATTTCACCTAGTCAAATGGGAGGTGGCCAAATCCCCCATTTTTTCAGGGGGTCTGGGGATTGCAGATTTAGCCCTGCACGACATCGCTCTAGGTGCCAAATTATTTTGGAACTTTCTTTCCTCCCCTCTTAAATTGGCTCACCAGGTTCTTTCTCATAAGTATTTGGCAGCTGGCAGATCGGACCTAATCATCTCTAGTGAAGAGCTTCCTAAAGGTTCCCACATTTGGAATTTCATGTGTAAATGTAGAACCCTTATTGCAGATTATGTCTCCTGGTTCATAAACAATGGAGCTAGGGTGAACTTTTGGGAGGACTGTTGGAACGGGTGCCCTCTACTAAATCTGGTTTCCCCTCTCAATAACACTATGAATAAAACCAGAGTGACATGGGGCCCTTTCGTAGCCAATTACGGCTCCCAGCATCCGGACGGGTCTCCAACTTGGTCGTGGAAAGATCCCTCTCCCTTGGAGGTCCCACCCTCAGCCTGCTCTATATTGGCGGAGGAAATTTTGCTGAGAAGAGTGTCATACTGGGATTGCAAGGACCATCTACTCTAGCTCGGCTATGTCTCTAATATCTATTCAGTCAAAGAGGGTTATCGCTCTCTCCTCACTCAATCAGGTTTTATCGATCTTCCTAAGCTAAATTGTTGGCATCATTCTCTTCTTCCAAAAGTGGCAATCTTTGGTTGGTTCATTCTTAAAAACAACGTGTTAACTCAACTCCGAAGAATATCCTGGGGCTATGCTAGCCCTTCTAAATGTGTTATGTGTGGTCAGGCGGAAGAAGACCTCGACCACCTTTTTCTTCACTACTCCTTCGCGGATTTGGTTTGGAAATGGTTGTTAGGAAAATTAAACCTTTCGTGGGTTCATTGCAACAATATTGGTGATTCTCTCCAGTCCTAGCCATCCTTGAAGTTCAAAAGCTCCTTAAGTTCTATCTAGAAGGTGGCCCCATATTTTCTCTTATGAAACATCTAGTGGGAGAGAAACTTACGCATCTTTCGTAATCAACATTGCCTTTTCCCGGCCTTCCTAATCAAATTGGAAATTACTATTTTAGAAGTGTCTCCAAGAATAGTATGAACATTTTAGAGTTTTCTTCCGTGGATGCTAGAATTTCTAAGGCCTAGACTCTTATCAAAACTCTGATTCCTAGCGTCATAGTCAAGCAGGGCCTGTCCCAAGAGGAAAAGAGAATTCATAGGCAACATGCCATGTGGAAACCTCCTCCCCAAGGCTCTTGGAAACTCAATTTTAACAGTGTTTCTAGAGGCAATCCAGGTTTATCTGGGGCCGGTTGTATCCTTCGTGACGCGGATAGTTCTCTTATTGAGGCGGGCTCCTTTCCTTTGAACAACTGTACGAGCAATCTTGCGGAAGTGCAAGCTCTTTTAGAAAGGGTCAAACTTGCTCTTAATTATGGAGGGGACTCTCTGATTATCGAAGGTGATTCTCAAATCATCATTTCAGCAGTCTCCAAAGGCTCCGCTCTTTCTTGGCACATTAATCCATTTATCCAAAACATTCTTTTTGGCTCAGCAAATTTAATTATTGGAGCATCCAACACATATACCAAGAATCCAACTCGGTGGCGGATCTTCTTGCCAATCTAGCGATCAAATTCTCACACACTGCTATTTTCTCCAGTGACGTTTCAACTTAGACAGGGCTCACATCAATCCTTTCCAAAGAAAGATATCCCCGAGATCTGTGAGGTTTGGTTTCTTTAAATGTCATTCTTTTCTTCTTCCTCCTCGTCTTTCATCTTGCTTGTCCCTCTGGTTCGATGCCTTTAGCCCCCATGGCTTTTGTTGGCTTCCCGTTTGTTGCCCTCCGTGGTCAATTCAGGGAACTGGCAGACTCTTCTACCATCGATCGTCACCGCCTTTCCATCATTTTCAAGTATTCCTCGCCGGAAGAAGCGGAATCCATTGAAACTATTATAGGTGATTCTTATCACTTCTGAGCCAGTCATCCCAGAACAGACTTAGACGTAGCTTCTGCCTTTGTTTCATTTGACCTCCTTCTTCACCCCGATCCGGTGCTGGTCGATTTAATAGCTGAGGATGAAATCTATGTTGTTCATAGGGTTGGCCTGCATGAACAACTGGTGAACTTCTCTCTTCCTGATCCTCTTCTGTGGGTGGAGGAAGTCAATGAGCTCGCTTTAGGTTCCGGTCAAGGCATCCAATGGCTCTGCGGTCAGTACAGAGACCTGGTCACCTTTGTACAGAACTTCCATCCTACTCTGGATCAAAATTTTCTTCCGGCGGTCAACATTCAAGCAACGCTCTTTCCGGTTCACTTGGTTATCGATCATCACAATGAACTCAAAGATCATGTCGGCACTGCCTTTGATTTGCTCCTCAAGGCAGCTAACACACGTGCAAGAACTTCCTTCGGTTAGCCAGTTCACCCCTTCTGTGCTTTTTAGTGTCTTGGGCACAGATTAGTCACCTTTTTCGCTATGTTCAGCGCTTCTTTTCTTTCTTCTTCCTTTCTGTTCGCATGCTTTCCCTCTCCTTTTTTCTACTCCTCCTTCTTCTCTTCTTACATGTTGTAGGGTAGGGGCCCCAACCCCTCCGGTTCATAGCTCCGATCAAAAGTGTTTATCAATTTAAACAAAACTATGATTAAAAATTCCAAGAGCTCAAAATCTCACAACAATTTAAACGATCTTAAAGTTCATAATCAACCACAATTCAAGTAATGCACATCAACTCACCCATCAAGTATGGCGTAAAGCGTAGAAACCTCTGGATAGGGACCTCAAGATCTCACACACAAAATCCATGTTTGATGATAAATCACATTCATTTGTTGAGTATGAGCTCACCACAATCATTGAGATCGGGGATAATATGACTCTTGATAATCAAACGTGCCTAGTCTTCCTTATCAAGGTAATCATTAACATTGTTGTTGGATCTTATCATTTTGAGCAACCTTGTTGGTCCCACCTTTTCAAAAAATAAAAAATACAAAAAAAATAGAAAACATTTCAAAAAATCAAAGGTAAACGAACATACATTGCAATCAGGTATTGCATACACATGGATGTTCTTTCTTCCTTTTTCTTGTTCCTCTTCTGCAAGTCTTCCTACCATATTCATCCCTTTGGTGATATTTTGGTTATCCAATTCACACGCATTTTGTAATATTTATCTCTATGGTATCTGTTTGGCCTTGGTCTTTCATCACCTTAGTAAATTAAAGAACAATTGACCTCATAGAGATCCTATCACAATCAAAATATAAAAAAACTTGTTGCAAAGAACTTTTGGTCATTTTTTGTTAACACTAGCCAATTTCATCATCACAAGCACTTCCACATCCTTCCATCAAGCCATCAATGGTTCTTAACCCCTTGTCAAACAAGAGAGCTAAAATAAGTTTTCATAAAGCATAACATAATCAATCAAATTAAAAATCCAAAGCTAAAAGAAAAAGAAAATTGATATATATCTCTCTTGGGGTATTTCCAATGATCTCTATCAGGGCTATGGATGCTTACCTGGTAGTAAAAAAAATTTGTGATTAAAATCAAATGCATCTCCATCGAGGTTATGGATGTTTGGCTGGCAGCGGAGTAATTTACGTCTCTCCTTCCACAATCCATTCACAAAAAAAAATCAACTTTGAAAAATAAATCATTCCTACACATTGGCTAGGGTGACTTCACTTGTTGTCTATCAAATCTTCCCTCCAAGAGGTAATAAATTTCCACATGCACACATTGGATCTCTATGAGTAAACATGATTAGTATGTTACCAAGTGTCTTTTTTTGGACCTTGTTCATACTCTTACTCTAGTACGTATCTTGTCTCACAATTCATGCCTTTGGCTAATCGTTTATTCATCGTGAGGCTTCTAAGCTACATTCAAAACATTCACTTTGTTCTTCTACTTTGTTCAGAACATCCATGTGTATACAGTTTCCTTTTTGCCATGTTTGCGAGAACCTTTGTCCCCTTCACAAAAACAATCTTCTACTTCTCTCTATCATGTGCTTCTTGGCCATATTACGTAGGGGGCATCTTTGCTCTTTCCTAGCACATCATTGGGTTAGGTTCACCATCATGATTGAGCCTATCCATATTGGCCCTTATCTGAATTCTATGGTGAAGATTTTACCTTTAAATATTCTCATTGGTAATTTTGCATCTTCACTTTCTTGCACACGCACATGACATTCTGCCATTATACATATCATTTATCACTGGGGTAATCCACGTTTCTTCGTCTTCCTGTACATAGCTTCAAAAAACTTCTAAAAAATAAAAACCATTCAAATATGTTTCAAAAATAAAAAACATTCAAATATATTTCAAAAATTGAAAAACATTCAAATATGTTTCAAAAAACCCAAACAAATTGGTAAAACAATCAAAAACCCAAAAAACAATTGGTAAAACAATCAAAAACCCAAAAACAAAATTGGTAAAAACATCAAAAATCCAAAAAAGTTGTAAAAATTTATTTTTTTCAAAAATTGGTAAACAACATGCACGCAACTAAAGCTTGTATCAAATGCATTATCCTCGAACATCAAAATTTGTCCTACAAAAAACATCTTTCTTAGGTTATTTCTTGTTCTTATCCTAAACGACTTGCGGATCATCGTGATCTACCTCCATTAACAAATTTGGCTTGCTTACTATGTAGGTACTCTCGTGCAACAATGAGTTGTTAGAGACTATGTCATAGTGCACGAATGCTTTCTATGGGACTATTGTGTCCTCTATTATTCCCCTCACATGTATCCTTGATTGGGGCACCATTTTTAACCCTTGTCATCACAAAACGAACATTCAGGAACTGAAGCTTAATAACATAAATATTGGTGCAACTATCTTGAACGTTGTTTGTTTGAAGAAGTGTGGTTGTACTTGTTCCTTTGTTAGGTTAGCTGGTTTAATTTCTTGTATTACATTGCATCATGTATGTTGTATGGAGTTAAGCATCATTTTACTTTCTCATATTGCATTTCATTATGTATGTTGCATGAAGTTGTGTATTTTTAACAATGAACAAATGTTAGTAATTTAGCTTTTCATGTTATTTTAAACTTTTGTTTATTTTAATAAAGGTTGATGATGCAAATCATAGGGGCTACATGATGAAATAAAAGTTGTTTATTGAAAATTGGATGGAAAGAGATATTCCTATTCTCCACTGTCATGTCTTATCACTATTAATTTTTCTTCCCAATCACCTAGGGCAATAAACAATCATGTTTATTCCTATCTTATTTATTCTATCTATTTCAACCATATTTTTGATTGTCGATTGACTTCTTCTATCACCCCATCAACACTCGAGGGGGCATCCTTCATTCTACTAATTTTTCTTCAAAAATTTACTTGTTTATGTATGTCTACTATATTTGAAGTGAATTCACTTACTTCACCTCAAACAGGGGCAAATGTAGACACCTAAATTCTGCTTTTGCAAACTTATTGCTAAAAGCACACAAATCACTCTCATTCTTACTATTTCCATTATAATTAGTGATTTCCACTAATTAACTAACGTTTATTACCATTTTGGTTAATTAACAGTGCTTTGTTGATTTCCTATCCTCTTTCACATTCAGGATGCCACTTTATGACGAATCGTAAGTCAAATTCCTCTTCCAAACAAGTAATCAGTGATTATTAGCTAATTAAGCCTATTTTACCCTTGTTTTGGTCAATATACCCTATTATTGGCTCAAACCCCTCTTCCAACCACTTAAAATCACCACACTTCCTTCCACAACATCTCATAAGGCTTCAAAATCTTATCCTAGCCTCCTAATTAACCCTAAGGGGTTGATTAAGGCTCCTTACATCCTAATCATTGTTAATTCACTAATCATAATTAGCAAGCCTTTATCAGGATTAGAAATTCTTAATCTACTTTGTGCTCTTTTCCCACATGCACCAAGATGTAATTTCTCCTCGAAGAAAAAACTATGAAAATGACTAACCACATACCTTTAAACTTTACACCATACTTTGATTTGCATATCATATAAGAAATATGATTAATAGCCAAGCTCAATCCTTGCCTCAAGTCTTCAATGGGGTTACTAGATGGGTATCCAATATGATCTTGTAGTCATTATTTGAGAGACCATTTCACCTTCTTCAAGCAGCAACAAACCCCCGATTTGATTTCTCATAGACCTATTTAGGTCTATGTTAGCTAGCAATTTAACATACTAATATGCATGCTTTAGCTAGGTTTTGAATCATATTCATGTTAGTTCCTTTCAAGAATTCCATTAAGATTTTATCATTGATGTAACTATATTTAGATTCAATAAGCATTTTCTCAATTAGACTATGTGGTGTTAGTCTTGTTAGTTTAGCTTTGCTTGGAACTTTTAGTAGTCTTCAACTTGGTTGAGTCTACTAATAAGAACTTGATTAATATCATGAAAATAATAATGGATATCAACCATAGGAAGTGGCATACAAAGGTCTCGTGTGTGCTCTAGGCTAACAGTATAATATTAAAGAAGGCAATTGGTACTTCACCTTACAAACTTATCTATGGTAAAGAAGCAAGGATTCCTTTATCACTCGAATTATGTTCACTTGAGCTAGCCCAACAACTAGAATTTGAGGACACAAATCAAAGAGAAATTAGAATGGAAGAGTTGGTTAAACTTGAAGAATTAATGAATTCTACTATGATCATATTAGAACAACATCATAAATCAACCAAGTGGCGGTTTGATAGAAAGGCTAGAGCTCGGGATTTTAAAGTGGGTGATCTAATCTTGAAATGGGATGCTAACATAGCTAAACCAAGGTGTCATTCAAAGTTTGATGCAATTTGGAGTGGGACATATATCATCAATGCTTGTAAGGAGGCTAACTCTTTTGAGTTGTCTCGCCTTAATGGAAATGCATTACCAATCCCAATTAATGGGATTTACCTTAAGCACTTTTATGAAGTGGTTTCACTGCATTTGGTACATATTAGAGTAGTTTTGATTCCTCCAAGTGCACTTTACATGCAGTGTTTTTTGGCAGTATAGGTTTCCTCCCTCTCACGCTCCCTTGCATTTGCTCTTTCATTGGCACTAGAATGGCAGTTCATGTGCTCACAAGTCATGAAGGTTTCGGAGGAGATTATGTTTTAGCAAGCTCGCAGGCCCCAACAATTCTTGTGCATGCTCCCAAGGTGATGGTGGAAAGTATTTTGAAATGACATGTTTGCACTATCATTAAATTTCAAATTAGAATATTTTCACAATTGAAAATTATCAGATCATCGCAAAGTCCAAGCAATGCTTCATTCAGCTTCAGGGGTGAGTTCTTCAAGTCACATATTAGTTTCATGTTTTCATGATGAATTAATGCCCAATGGATGCTTTAAGGGTATTGGTCTTATTCATCTAGTAGGAATATTTCCTTGAAAGTATCCAAACTATCGTCTTAAATAACCCCACTAGTTATTTTGGTAACTTGCAGTTCCATTCTAGTTGTGGCATCACTTATTGAGGTTTCATGCGTCATTGTTTTTTCCCTTGGTGTATTTCCTTGGTTGAAGTTCTTCTCATGCACTCACGCATGCTCTCCTTTCTTCCTCACTTTCTTCCTCCCTTTTTCCCTTCACACACACTACTTTGTGCATTTTCTTTTATCCTGATTGTTGCACACCTTCTTGCACACACCCACAGGCTTTTCTTGCATATTTTGAAGTTCCTGACATAGTTCTTGTGTGTATGCCATTTCCTTCCCAAGTCTCATGTTTTCCCTTATGTACACACTTGTCCCCTCATGCATCTCCTTTTGTGAAATTCTCTCTTTTCCTCTATTGACATGCTTCACCTTATGCCACCTTCTCTCGAGCTTCCACACTTTTTATTGGCAGAACTCCAGGTCTCCCTTGCACATTTTCATATCTATGTAGATATGCACCCCTCTCCCAAACCCAAAACACCCTATTTTATGCGCTTGCGTACTTATTCTGCATTCTTACATTCTTATGAAAACTTTCTCCTCTTCCTCCTACCCCTGCGCATGCACTTAAGGTTGTAACCTCTGTGCCAATCCAATTTTTTGCCAAGTGTCCAACTTTGGGGACTTAGTAGATAAAGTACATTCCACAAGGACAAATAGAAAAGTACCACCTATAGCTGAAACCTTGTAGATAATAGATTCGTGACACTTGGAAGAGACTCAGTGCTTACAGTCAACCTACAAACCCTCACGACCAACCAGATTGTGTCATGTGTCTGGTGTGTTTTACTTACACTGTAGATCTTCATATCACCATAACTTCTTCCACTTATCTCCAAATCATGCGCGGTTGGTCTTGTTGGAAAGATACTGATGTGGGTTACACTCTAGTCTCTTCAAAATCAAATTTTGGTGGGATTTAGTAGGTAAAAAAGGGAAAACATGATTCATGCCACTAATTTGTAATTATAGTCATTTCAACCTCTCGGATTTCATGGGAAACAACCTCTTTCCTTCTTCCACAAGAAAAATGACATGGAGAAGTGGATTTAATAGATTTCCATGTTGATTTGTAGGAATTTAATGCATATTGTTGGTGGTTGGAGTGTTGGACCCGATTTTTCCCTTTCTTTTCCTTCCTTTTCTCTCCCATTCTCCTATATATTGTGAAATAATGCCCATTTGTAAAGGTTGGACCCTCTTGGAATGCAAGGGCATTATTCAGAGTAGTGTATTTTATATTTTGAGTTGCAAGCCTCAAATTTGGGCCACTATGTGTTGATTATTGTCTCCTTCCTCCATCATAATGGACTGTGCATTTATTTGAAGCAAAAAAAGTTGTGTTTTGTGGCTATTCTTTGCCTTAACCTATGTTTGTTTCATCTACTTGTAGTATCGATATGTTGCACATGTTTTGTATTTCTTACAAGGTTTGTTTTCTTTTGTGCTCCATGGAGATGAGAACTTGAATGTTGTTTTAGACTGTGGCATTCATGTCTTCCCTTCCTTCACTCATTTTCCCTCATTTTCACTCATACAAGAGTATCCTTCCCATTCTTTCTAGTGTTATCACCTCCCCTTAGCTTAGGATTTTAGTTTTATGCATATCCTTCTCACCCTGGTCCCTTAGAATGATATAGTAGGATTAGTTAGCTATGTTTCCTTCCTTAGGAGTAGTCATTGCAATAGAAATAAGTAGAGGAATTCATCCTTCTCGGGAGGTTGATCTCAACTTGAAACACCCACATTGCAGAGATCATCTCACGATGCCTCAAATCTCTAAATCATCACGATTCAGGATGAGTGCAATTTTGAGATCCAAATCAATCCATGCATGCAATGGAGTTGAATTGAGCTCAAGTAAAGAAGTGTTTTGACATGAAAGAAATGGCTAGAAGTTTTCAAGAATGTGATATTGTCCTCAAGTGGGACAAGAATAGAGCCAAGCTAGGTAAACATTCAAAATTTGATGCAATATGGAGTGGCGCATACATTATTTTGAGATGTAAACTGTTATCATCGAAAAACAACACCCTTTGATTTGTCATGAATGAATGGATGAGAAAACGGTGTTTTTTGGGTATCATGGGAATGTCTCTCAAGTTGTGTGACTTGTTACTTGAGACAGACCTTCAGAGAAGGTTGGTTCCTCTACCTAATCCTAATGCTAAAATACTCCTATAGCAGGAAATATAATTACCTAATCATAATCTATACATTCCAAGGGACTAAGGGAAGAGAGAGATGTGGGGAAAGGGGAAATCCTAAGATAACAGAGGTGATAACACCAAAAAATGGGGAAAGACAATATCATATGAGTGGAAATGGGAGGAAAATTAAGGAGGAGAGGGCAGACATGAGTTTCATAGTCCAAAACAACATTTAAACCTCCATTTTCATGGAACATAATATAAATAATACTAGCAAGTGGAGAGATATACACAACATACATACAAATGAATGAAGAGGAAAGAAAAATCAATAGAACACAAGTTAGGGAATATAATAGCCACAAAACATGAATTTTATTTCCTTATAAGGATGCACAGTCCATTACAATGAAGGAAGAAGGCATAAAACCATTTTTAAGATCCAAATATTAGGCCTAATACTCCAAAAACACTTTTTTAACACTTGATATGATGCCTTTGTATTTTGAAGGGGTCCAATCTTAATAAATGAGCATCAATACCAAATATATATATATATAATGGGAGAGATAGAGAGAGAGATAGAGGAGGGAAAAGAGAGGGAGATTTAGATTTCAAGCTTTACCCTACAACAACATTCATTGATTATCTGAAAATAATCATGGGAACCCTACCAAACACATCCCCCCATGATATCTTACTTGATGGAGAATGTAAGAGCCCATACTTCTTTATTTTGGTAGTTGAGCTACCTAGAACTGCATCTTAATGTTGGGATTATTTTTCCCATTTTCACCAACCTAACTCCACCAACCTTTGAAACTAATAATTTTAAACTTAATTTCATGAGAAGACCTTTCCAACAATACCAATTTTGTCAAATTTGGAGTTACAGTGACAAAGTTATGGCTATGCAGATTTCTCAGTCACAAGAGGAGTTGGACGAGGTACCTTGCATGCTTTTACATGCTACGTTAACTATTTTTTGTGTTGGGTTGGATAAATCATTCAGCTGGAAAACATGAAAAATGATGGAATTGTGCACTTGATATACTCATAGGGCCTGACTTACCTGATTTTTTACACCCTTCTACCCCATCAGTTATGTCAGCCGATCAATGAACTGCTGACCCTATGAAGCTATTCCCTGCGTGCTCAATAGGCCTGACTTTAACACAATGTTGCCCCTGTCTACCCTTATTCATCACACTATCTAATTCACTTACATGGTGAACACTAGGAACATATAAATTGTTCCTTGTGTTCCCAATTTGACCAATCCAACTGAACGTGAGCAGATTTTACCCAATTTTTAGGTTTTTTGGCTAAGAATTGGACTGAATGGATTTGTAAGGAGAAGAGGAATACCCTGAATAATTGCAACCTATCCAAAAACATGATTTTTCAAAATAATATGTGAGGGAATATTTTGGATAACCACCTTTTATAGTGTCAATTTATACTTCCTAATTCCAAATGAATTCATAAGTTATCAAAATAATATGTGAGGAAATATTTTGGATAACACTACCTTTTTTAGTGTCAAATATTTCTCATCCATCACAAAATAGTAAAGTTATGCATATTTATATTTGGTAATTATTAATGTAATTGGGTGTTCATTTTCTCCTTTTTTTGAGTGAGTACAGGTGTAATGGTGTATTCAGAAGCACGGGAATATAAGTCTCTCATAAAGTTAAGGATGACTAGCACTGTTACCTAGGTTATTGCTTGCTTGATATCTTGAAAAGATTTCTTAGCATTGGTAGTCTATTAAAATTTGGCATATTTATTTAACATGACATTCAATGGCCTAACAATTTCAGTAAAACAAGAAATAAATTTCCTCATAAAATTAATCCTTCCAAAAAAAGATTTCAACTCCTTTTTACTATTTACTGGGTTGATCGTGGAATTGATATTAATCCTATCAAGATCAATACATATCCTTATTTGTGAGAAAAATTCCAATATTTGTGAGAAATATGTTTCCAATTAATTGACCTTATGTTACGCAAAATATTCTATTTTTAAGGAAATTTCATACCTTATGTATAATTTTAAAAATCTCTATAGATTTCCTACGTTGTCCAACATGAATTTTTTGGAAAATACAATTCGAATTTGAAGATTTTTTAAACATTTGAATTGGATATTTGCATCTAAAAGTTCAAAATTTGATAAGGAAGATCAACCATGAAAGAGTGGTTGTAATAGTTAGTATTCTACTGATTTTACATGTAAGATCCGTGAAATATTGAAATTAATTTTTAGTCTTTCGTGACGATGGTGAACACAATCAGTGCTTCACGAAGGGAAATAAAACATGGGTTTTTCTTAGGATAAGCCACGATGTAAGAATAACTCAATGCCCTATGGCATTCCTAAGGTGTAGTGTTTCGTGGAATAGTTTGAAAATATGTGGAACAAAGGAACAAGGTTGCTGATAAATTTCTATAGTACAGAGGATTAGACCTTCTTGGAGTCCATGAGGGTTTTCTACGATTCAAAGAGGATAATATTTGTAAATTTGAATTTGTAGGTGGCTGAGTGTAGCATCATCAAATGACCAACAATAGAAACTTATAAGGGTCACAAAGATTAGTTACAGTATTATGTGGATTTACAAAGGTTAGTATGTTGCAAAACATTAAAAATCCATGCAATAAAGAACTTGTGAAGATTTTGAAGCCACGGAGCGAGGTGGAATTATCAAGCAGCCTCGTAGTTTTACAAATTACAAGTTACAAAATTCACTTCCATCCTCATCTCCATGCCTGACTATGCATTAGTTTCTTGGCCATAACTTTAGACTAGGAGATACAAATTGTATGGGAATTATTGTATTCATTTCATCTTTCAAAGGGTTACATTTTGTAGTAAAGAAACGCAAGAAGATGTGTTGTTTTAAGGGAGAACCATGGAAACATAGGATTATAGGGAGAAAGTGTAGTTTACTTGGTTTCAGGTGTTCAAAAACTTCACCTACCCAAATTTGTTGCTCCATAATGCCATCACCTTGTCTTATAACTCCAATGGCATGAAAAGTGAAGTAAGAAAGGGTGTCAATGATTTGTTCTACAAACAATGATGGCATTTGTTCCTTGGTGGGTAGGAATGGACCATTTATGATTGTTTTGTTGCTTCCCCTTATCTCTCTCCTTCTCTCTATATGTAAGTGTTTATGCACGTTAAAAAGGGTTTTATTTTATTGATTTGTAAGCTTTACTTTTCGATTTTTTTGTTTACCTTCAAATCTCTATAACTCACATTTTTTAGGAATTATAGACCTTTTCTTTGTAAATGTAAATGGACATTTTCTAAGTGTCACATAAATATAGTTTATCTATTTGAATGCCTCTATATTTGATGTGTATTTTTTCCCTCTTGCTCTCCTTTAATTTTTATTCTCTTATCTCCTTCAGAGCTCTGTGTCTTCCTTATATTCTTTCATGTATGATTATATCCATTTCTCTTAAGGTTAGAACTGATCCCTATTATAGTTTTGGTTCATCACCTCTTCCATTTCCAGCATATTTTCTCTCTTAACCCTAGATCCTTCCAGATTTTAGATTATATCTAGATAGTTGCATTTTGAAGTTGTTTAGGTTAGTTTGTAGTGAGCTAGAATAGAAGAAAATAGCCTTCTCTAGAGGCCTTTATCAAGGAGAAAGGTTCCAATCCTTGGATACATTCCCATGTTAGCCAAAGTTGTATGTTTAACACAATCTTATGTATTGATTTATTTTCTTGAAGGTGGGCCACCACTACTATAAGGCCATAGTCTTATGAAAGGGGCAAACTAAATTCTCTAAATAGGTGCTCTAATGCAAAACTAGGAGGTTTTTGCATTAATGTGGTCCCATGGATTCCTTAGTTTTTTTTGCAGAGGAAAATGTGAATTTTATATGAAACCCCAATAGAATATTAGAGAATTTTTTAAAACAAGGCGAATGCAAACATACCATTTAGTAGAAAAACCAATAATTTTTTGAAGCATGTTGACGTTATCTAAGCTGAAAAATAAATTGCAAGCAACACCGCCCAAAAAGTTACAAGAAACTGTATTTTGTTTAGGCATCAATAATAAATTAATATTTTCATAGAAGTGCATTTCCCAAATATATAAGGGTAAAATGATCCGAACAAGAAACCTTACATAGGTATACAAGTCAACCACACCTCTCCACCGAAATCCCCAACCATACAATGCGTGCGTCGTAAGGAAGGTGAAGTCGCATTTAGAAGCATGTATTAAAACCGAGACGGGTGATTCCTCGTATCAGAAAAATAAAATAAAAACCGAGACGGAAACATTGAAAACCTAGCGTTAGTTTCTCATCTGCATCTGTGTAGGGTTTTCCGCAATAATTTCTGTGCTTGAAAGGGAGGCGGATCATCATCTGGGCATTGGGGTTTTCTCAATAATTGCTTGTTTTGAAAAAGGAATAATGGATTTTGAACTGAGGGCAGCCAAAGAGAAATTGGAGCGAGAGCAGAGGGAAAGGAAGGAAAAGGCGAGAATTAGTGGTGAAAGGGAACGCAAAGCACGGGAGGAGGCACGCCGCCGCCTCGACTCCCTCGAAGCCCTTCACCGCGCTCGCAGAATGCAATCTGCTCTCGCTGCTCAACAGGTACTCTCTAATCTATATAGTCCTTTTCCTCATTTGCTTTCGAGTTTCGTTATTGTTTGTCCGTGAGAAAAAAACAAAATTGCAGAACAAGCGTGTAAAATTCATTATACACAGTTCATCGCCACACAAATACTCTCAACCTTAAAAGCTTGTTATGTACTGAACCTTAATTCATAGATATGCCTTCTCTGTAAGTTGTTTGTGAACTTTTCATTTCTTGGCACAAAGAAATGTGGTTTCTGTTAATATCTTCATTTCTAGAAGCCCTGGTATCAGAATGTTAGTTGTTTGTCTCTAATTTATTTTCCCAGTCACCTTATTGATTTCAATACCCATTTTCAGGCAATTGACAGAGAAGAAGAAGATCTGGCTATCGGAAACGGAATCAGATTCAACACAATTCTTCATGCCATACCCTATCATGGTTTTGGAGATAAAATCAAATTGCCTCCATCATGCTTCGATGAACTATCCACTCAAGGAGCTTTAGATAAGGGTCCCATGTTATTCGAACTATCTACTGTTAATGAGCCAGAAAATTCGGTTTCAATGGAACAGAAAACAACTCATTCGGGAGTTTTGGAGTTTACTGCATCAGAAGGCTTTGCTGAACTTCCTCCACAACTCTGGCAAAATTTATTTCCTGTAAATTCTAATAGCCCCTTAATTAGGATAAGGTATGTGAGACTGCCAAAGGGGATATATGCAAAATTGCAGCCTGAGGTTTTGGGCTTTTCTGATATCCCTAATCACAGGGCTGTCCTAGAGACAACATTGCGTCAGCATGCAGCCCTTTCAGAAGGAGATTTGCTTCTGGTCCACCATGGAGGGATGGAGTACAGGCTGAGGGTTTTAGAACTCAAGCCTGATTCTAGCATCTCTGTGCTTGAAACAGACATAGAAGTTGATATAACTGAACCTTCTGCGGTTGCTGCTAACATGGGGCATGGTATGTTAATTCCACTCGTGCTGGGAAAACCAGAAACGGGGGTTGTTGAAGAGGGAAAATATAATTACTACAAATTTTCGATTGACAGTAAAATTTATGAAGATGCCGCAGATGGAGATTTGAATATTCTAGTTAATTTGGTGATGGACAACAATGACACAAATGGAGATGCCGATCTGTATGTTTCCCATCATCCATTTTTGTTTCCCACTCAGCATCAACACCAATGGTCATCGCATGATGTGGGCACAAAAGTTGTTTGTCTTACAGGGAGAGGGATATCCCTTACTGCCGATACATATAGCATTGGTGTTTTCGGGTTTAGAGGAATAAGTAATTACAAAATTACTATTGATTGTCAACCATCTGTCCAAAGTGGGGCTGTGGGACAAAAAGTTGGAACTGACCTAGTTTCCTCTTCCCAGAAAGGGGCAGATGCTGAACAATGTCAAAACTGTAAACAGTTAGTACCTGCCAGAACTATTGCACTTCATGAAGCCTACTGCAAGAGGCACAATATAGTATGCCAATATAAAAGCTGTGGAGTTATACTCAGGAGAGATGAGGCAGGAAAACATGTTCACTGTTCTAAATGTGGCAAGGCATTTCAACAAGAAGAGATGGGGAAGCACATTAAAGTATTCCATGAGCCCCTACATTGTGGATGCGGAGAAGTACTAGAGAAGGAAGAAATGGTAGGTGGTTTTGTACTGCTGTTTTGGGTGTAATTTGGTTGCTACTTTCTAAATAATATTTTTTCTTGGTTTTTTATTCATGTCCTTCGATATTCAAATTCAATTAAAACAGGTATATGAATTCAGAAATGTATGTGTTAACTGTAACATTAGTTGTTTTGATGAATATGTTTTGGCTTTCTAACAAATACCATGCATTGTCTGCTGACAGGTGATTCACCAATCTTCTGTCTGCCCTTTACGAGTTGTAACTTGTAGGTTCTGTGGGGACATGGTTCCAGCAGGAAACACTCCTGATGATGTCCGTGACCGAATACGTGGATATTCTGAGCACGAGAGTCTGTGTGGTTCTAGGACATCTCCATGTGATTTCTGTGGCCGTGCAATTATGCTCAAAGAAATGGATCTTCATAGAAGTGCCGTACATGAGAAACTGGCATCTGAAAATGAGAAGTCTGCTGTCTCTAGATCCTTCATGGAGTTAGATTCTGATGGTGCAGTTGATCATTCTGCACCTCAAATCTCGACATTTCAATCCCAAACAAGCCATTCTACTCAAAATCAAAGTGTTGAAAGCTTGGCATGTCCCATCTGTAATCAGATATTCATAGGAACGAATTCTGTTTGGCAGTTGAATATTCATTTAGACAAGAAGCACTTCAATAATATTGCTCATAATAATGGCTCAAAAAACATCCCTTCAATGCCAGATGATTCTATTCGAGCACAAAATATGACTGCAAGAACAATGGTTGTGTCTTGCCCCATATGTGGTATGAGTGTCCATAGCGAGAGGGATTTAAGCCAGCATATTGACTTGGTACATTAAAGTTTCAGCTGTGAAGAATAGCCTGCACAATGTTCCATTCACTCTTTTCATTGTGATTCTGTAACAGAAGTATATTAAGTGCAGATTTCTTGTACCAGAATAAGTAGAAGTACTATATTGATTGTTTGTTTTCCCCACCAACATGGCATTTGATGGCTTCAGGCTTTTTCACAATGATCTCTTAGAAAGTACTATATTGTATACAGATATGGCTGCCTTCAACAGTTATGACCTTTTGTGAAATGTGCTTAATTTTCTTCTTAGACTATATTATCATTCATCTAGATTGTGTTGGGATGTAAGGTAACGCTATTTTGGAGTAGAGTAATAAGCAAATTTTCTGTTATGCTCAGATGTTGCACCATAATCCAAAGGGAGTTAAAACTGCTAAATTTGAAACACTTTTTTGGGTGATTGTGAAATTATCTGGTGTGTTTGTATAAGATGTGTAGCATATTCTTCTGTTTTTTTTATATTGTAAATTTGTTTAATTATTCATCTTGAAGGTTCGAGTATCATCAACCATTGTCTTAAAATGCTGCATCTCAACCCTTTTTTTTAATATTGAGTGTGTTATTTAAGTACATTATAAGTCCGTCACAGACAGCCGATCAAAACAAAAAGATGAATTCCAGCTCTAACTCGTGCACGAGACCAAGTAACTTGTCAAAAATATACCAATGTTCATCTCCTCAAACCGGAGCAATACATATACTACTTCAATACAAAAGCAAGAACTGTACCAAACTGACACATAATCACATTCATTCCTACTATCAATGAAATTCGTTTCTCAAATGCAATACTGATATTAATGTTCCTAGCTGGAGGATAACCCGAAAGCACACGATCCTTCACTTTAGCACCACCGCCGAGCTCAAGTCCCATAACAGGTCCCAAATTCACATTCCCGTGTACCTTACTGGTTTCCATTTGCTTCTCTAATCATATGCCCCATTTTGAGCTTTCTGAAATGAGAAATCAGTTCATTTGTCTAATCAAGACTACCACTGTTAATAATACTTTGCAGCCTATCTAGAATAGAAGTCACATTTTGCTCAATGAAAGAGCCAATTAATAGAGGGAGGGCACCCCATATCCATTTTCAGGAACAGGCAGCTCTTCTCTTGTAACATCCCGAACTTAATGTATTCATAACTTCGTTATAACACGGCTAGGTAGTGGGGTGGTTGGTTAATTGAGTTATGATGATGCTCGTTGCGAGCAAGGTAATTGCAACAAAGTAACAACTTGACATCAATAATGTAAGTGGATATATGTTTATTGATAATCTAATTAATTAAAAATGTGTAAGTCTAATGATCATCATCAGCTAGTTATAATATATATAATATACTAGAGGTCCACCGTTTGGTTGTATTGTTTAAAGGGTTAATTGGCATATAGGAATTGTCTTTGGACCACATTGTGTAATGTTTGATATGTTGGTCATAGATCACTTAGCATAAGCATTGTTTAATATTTGATGTGGATTTTGGTCGTGGACCACTTGGCATAATTTTTGGTAAATTAAGATTTGTGGCATGCGAGTTTTTCCAAGAAACTAACCATGCAAGTCGACTCCCTCCATTCTTATTTTTGTATTTCATTTGGTTTTGGTTCTTGTGAGCTGGTCTTGAAGATTTGTAGGGACATTTTCATGGTGGACTGTTTTTAGATTGTGCATGCAAATTTGTGGAAGTTGTTATCACCATTTATGATGGTGTATTTTGTATTTAAATCTCTTGTTGGAGTGTTTTCTGGTTTTTGAAGGCAATCAATTTGTGAGGATTCAAGGAAGTTTGCACGCAAGGAAAATCAAGCATGAGCTTTCTCTCTCTCACATTCTTTGTTGCTATTATCATGAAACAACTAAAATATGTTTTTGGTTTTATAAATTTGATATAAAAAACAAAAAAATAGATGGAATTGTTTTGTTGAAATCTATTTTCTTATTCTGGGCTAAAAGAGAAATCTAGAAAGAATATTATATGTTGTTGTAGCGCTTTAGAGCCTTGCTATTATCGTTTTACTCGGAAATAATTCTTTGCATATATCCTGCTGTAAAATCTAGAACTTCCTTTTGTTTTAATGTGAAAGTTTGGAAGGAAAACAAGGAAAAAGTTTGAAAAACGATATGGGTTTTGTTTGTAAATGTGATATTTAGATGTGCATTTGTTTTAGTGATATGGGTAATTTGGGAAAAAAGGGGGGGGGGGGAGAGCGGGGGGGGGGGGCGGGGGGAAACTCCGTTTTGATTGAAGTTATTGTCGACCTATTGTTGGAGCTCAAAATGGTACCCTGCCCTGAGTTATGGAAAACCCAGGATTTTGAGGCAACATGGGACTGTCTCCAAGTTGTGGGACTTGCACTATGAGACAAACCTCTACAGAATGTTGGTTCTTCTACCTATTCACAATGTTAAACTACTCCTAGGAATTGAAATGCAACTATCTAACTCTACTCTAAAATTTCAAAGGCCCAGGGTGAGAAGGAGATGCATAAAACATAAATCCTAATCTAACATAGGTGATAGCACCAAGAAAAGGGGTGGAGACACTCTCAGGTGAGTGGAAAATGGAAGAAAATGATGAAGGTGAGGGCAGACTTGAGTGCCACAGTCCAAAACAACATTTAAACCGCCATGTCCAACAAGCACATCACATTTGAATCCCTATAAGGAGAATAAGAGATGCACAAAACAACTGCAGATGCAATGAAAGGCAAGGAAAATGCAATAAAACATAGATAGGGCAGAAGATAGCCACAAAACATGCATTTTATTGCTTCAGGTATGCACAATCCATTGCATTGAAAGAGAAGAGGCAATGATCACCATGCAAAATGTCCAAATTTGAGGTCTACAACTCACCATTGCTCTAGAACAAATTTGACAGAGTTCCATTACATTAAAGAACACCCCCTCTCTCAAAAATGAGAGGTTTTACAATATATAGAAGAAAAATGAGAGAAAAAAGAGGGAAATTCGAATTCCTGCCTTCACCCGCTGACAAGGATGCATTCAATGTTTGAAAAGTGGTGTGGACAGCCTAGCAAATCGATCCCTCCATGATATTTTTCTTGTTGGAGAAGCAAAGGGCGTCATACCTCATAAATTTTGGTGGTTATACCTGCTAGAAATGTATCTTTTAATGCTGAGGACGTTTTCTTAATTTTCTCCCACCTGCCTCCATCAAAAGTAATATTTTCTGGTTTCATGGCGTAGAGGACGTCGAGACCTTTTCAGTGACATACATTCTGTAAGATTTGAAGCAGGGAATCAAAATATATGAGCATTTGAATATTTTTCTGTCGTGGAGCACATGATTGTGAGATGTGGCAGCATTTGATTGGCCTCAAGGATTGTTTTTGACCTTGCCATGTGTTGGTCCTCCATTGGCTGCGTGGGCAGGGGTCTCATTTCCATTGTGTGCAGTGAAATTGCAATTCTGTCAAATTCAAAACTGCAAATAGGTCCTTAGGGCCCGAAACTTGCCACGTGTCCGCCCTGCATTCATTGTTGACCTTTGGCTTCCCCCTGCGGGCCTGAAATTGCAAACTACAAACTGCAAAACATTTCCCCTAGCCCAAAGCTTTGTCTATGTGTTTGCTTTTTCTCTTGCCACATGTCAACCCTTCATTGGAGGCGAGGGTACGGGATTCATTTGCCTTTTACACTTGATTGCCACCCTACTTGTTTCCCCCATGGACCTGAAATTGCACTACTCCCTTGTGTTTGTAGCTCGCCCGAAACCCGCAATACACTGAACCTTGGCCAAATCTTTGTTGTGCGGCCAATTCGAGGAACTAAGGGCTCAAAGGAACTTGTTCATTATGTTCCTTTTGAACCTAAAAAACCTAAAAGGGTCTAGAAATGACCTTTTTGCATTTTTTCTTGATTTTCTATAACTATTTGGCCAAGTACGGATCTAGGGAGCCTAGAGAGAAGATGGGAAGTGCATCAAAACAATTACAAGTGCCCCAAACATGAAAATTACCCGTTTTTCTCCAAATTCATCACTGAAGTCCCATGAACTTGCCCAAGTCTAATTTTTGAAGTTATCCAATTTGCAAGGGATGCAAAAAATGGATAACACCTGCGTATGTAAATGCCTTAGGATTGAGTTAAATTCGTTTATCTGGGCAAGTTTCAGTTAATACCTCTCCAATAGAGCTTAGTTGTTATTAATTGTAATTAATTTCTTCAAAACATGAATGAAATGACCTTTCTCTCTCTCTTCTTTAGAGTAATCGATTTGGGTATTCATTAAAGACTTGAAGTTAAATTTGTTTTTGGTCTTTTGAGGTCTAGTCAAATATGGAAGGCTAATCACAACCCATATAGAGCTTGTTTGTATTAGATTGTTTTAACTCATATCAAGCTTGCCATTTAGATGGGTTTCAACTTGTTATTTTCTTAGCTCTGATTGAGTTGTGCTATTTTATTTGTTTGGTTTCAATCTTCCATTGGCCTTACGAGCACCATTCGTTACTTAGCTATTATTAGGTTTGACTGTATTTGTGGATTCTAGCTCATTATGAGCTTTTTTGTTATGTTTGTTTTTTCTTTATTTTTTATTATTGGTAAATAGTTTTTTTGAAAGGGACTATACCCTTTTACAATAGTGCTCAAAAGCAAAATTTAACCCCAAAAAGCCCAACAAAAGAAAACAGCCAAGAACCAGCAAAAACAAACCAGCTGCTTCAAAAACAGCTAAAAAACAACAACTTAACAGCAACATAGCTGCCCAGCAACTATACAGTTGGCCATTTGCCTAGATGTCACAATAATAGCACTAATAACGACCAAAATCAAACCTTGTCCGGAATGGTGGGGGGTTTAGATTTGACATTTCCCTTCTTCTTCCGATCCACCACTGTCCATTCAGGATTTCCTGCATCCAATGCAAACGAAGCATCTGCAATGGATTTGATGTGGATGTGACCCATAGGAAGGGGGGCCGAAACTTCCTTAAACACTGAATCAACAATCTGCGGAGCATAGTCTGTAGGTAGTTTCTCTATGTTGGCCTGTGAATCAGCCATTACGAGTGAGTCAACTTGCAAGGGGGCACTAGAATCCTCAGCCGGATCTGAGTCAATTGTGAGATGTTCAGGAAGTGAATCCTTTACTTCCTGAACATGAATTACTAACATCTCTCTCTTGAGCTCAAGTTGGTTTAGATTTTCATTACGAACTAGATATGTTTAGGTGTATTTGTATATCTAGAAATGTTATTAAGTAAATACAGCTTTAAGAACTTTGTTATTTTTGTGAGACTTAGCTCATCATTGATCTTGACTGTTAACACTATTATTAGCTCTTAATGAGCATGACTATTTTGATCTATTTATGATCATGAATTGTTTTTTGGTTTGTGGAATGAAATTTGGGAAAGTATTGGGAATGGTATGGTTTTCTTATAAAGTAATGATGTTATTCTTCTCCCTCTTCATACATTATGAGATTTGAAATATTAAGTGAGAATTTGAAAGGTACTCACTAGTTTGATTCATTTGATAATAATGGTAATTGATCTATTTTGGTTTTAGTCAATTGGGAATAATAAAAAAATGAGCAATGGGTTAGAGTCAACTCATTCATTAGAAATGTTGTTCATACCTTCTTGAATCTTGTTGAAACTTATTTTTTATGATTGAGGAATTAAAGAGCGAGATAGAATTGTGGCTCACTTTTGAGCACTGTTGTTTGAGTTAGTTTTAACGATCTTTACTTAAGCATGACATATCTATATGACTGAAAGGTTCCTTCTAATATATTGTTGATATTATTCTTTTACAAAAAATAAATTGTTTGTAAACAAAAGATAGGAGGAATTGAATGATACAAACTTGAATTCTAATCTTGGACTATTGTAATAAATGACAGCGATAGTTTGATACTATCATCTATATGATAAGTTTATCAGGTTGATTTTATGTACCGAAAGTAAACATATTGTTTTAATATGAAGTATCATTTTATATGTGAATTCTATAGAATACTTATTGTAAACTAGGAAGTTTATTATTATATCGTATTGATTATGAATAAAGTTAATCATAATTTATTCAATTATTTCATCATGAATACGACATGGAATATGAGTTTGCAAACTCATGCCAGTTTTTTGAATTGACCGATATATATTTTCTCTCTCCTACAATTTGCAAGAAAGGATGACATTCTTAAAGTGACTGTTTGGATTGTTTATGATTGATTTACGTCATAAGATATTCTAATATGAATCCGAAAAGGATTATTGTAAACATTGTAAATGTGAAAAGAAGGTCTTCGTATCTTGTAAAGGGTATTTTTCCCAATGTATTATTCTTGATGAATTCGTATATCAAATTATTAATACAGTTTAAGGATTATCCTTATTTAAATCTAAATATAGGACTTCGTTGATTTGTGACTTATCTTGTTGGATATGAAAATTGTTATAAGCTGATTATAAATAAAGATGATTAATCTTATGTTATATATCAAATGCTGATTTCATTGACTCAGTTGAAACGATCAAGCATATTGAATGACAACACATAGACATTAAGGATAACAATATAACAAAAACAAAGTAAGTTTATCATTGTACCTTATGGAATTTGATGGACTAATAATGATAATTAATGTATTTAAGAGAAATAAGTCTATCCTTAACGAGTGATTGTAATAGCACAACTTGATGAGAAACACGATTAGTAACCTATACTTAATGATGAATACTACATCGAGTTAATTCGATAAGAGGAACTAATGAAAATTAGTAACTTGTTGAGTTACTATAACCCTTTTTGAGAATTTAATACCGTGTATCAACACATTATAATGTGTCATAAAGAAAGACTTGGATACTTCATCTATCAATGATAATTTAAAATATATAAGAAGTGTAGGTGTTATGTCCCTTTTTCTTCTCATTAGTATCTTACCCGTGCTAACTCAGGATGGATACAGGAAGGGTAAGGAGTATGTAATAATGAAAATAATTGCGCGGTGACTATCTTTTCCATAGGGATCCTAAGGTGGTACTGATAGGATCATTTCGATTAGTAGGATAAGTCGGATATGGACTCTTCTTCTTCAAAACTAAATCACTTTCTTAAACAATGATAAGGAATCCTGATAACTATATTGAGACGGTTGTGTGGCAACAAGAGACAAGTTTTGTAGGCTAATGTGTAGTCTCGAAACTAAGCTTGCAAAACAATGCTTGAAAACATTGGCCAAAGTAACGTAATTGTCGAAAACATTGTCTTGTTCACCAATACCCTAAATCAACAATGTTTGGATCCGGATGAAAGTTGCATAAATATCTTCCCAGTAGGCACTAAGGAGATGCACATGTTATCATAACCTATAAAAAGTTTAACCATGTAAACATAGTATACACACTTAGTTAGAGTGATTAAGGGAGATTGGGGTGATCTACTAGACCCTTATAATTGTACATGGTTATTGTATGTTATCAAGATGGATTTTGAATATTTAGTAATGTTGGATTATTTAGTAACAAACTAATTAATAATGTTTAACATTGAAAGCATTAATTCAACTTAAAGAGTATTTTTTTTTTAAATCTCTTAATTTGGATAAATCATAATATAAGTGTTACAATTTGGTATCAGAGCTGAATGTTATCAACTCTTAGACTTAATGGGTTCATAACTTTAATGGACCTCTTATCACTTTATTAACATGATACGATTGTAAGAAGAAGGGTGAACTGTGATGATGGAATTGGTTCAGCTAATGTTGAAGGTTTAATGGTTGAGAAGTTAGATTAAATTTTAACAGTCCTTTAGGAAACCCGAAACTAGATAGTTTTCTTATAGTAGTTAGTAGTGGGTGAAAATGAAGAGTATGAGGTAGAATAACCTGAAAAACAAGACAATAACAATTAGCAAGGGGATTAAAGAGCTCGCTTGAATGTTAAACTGTCTAAGGGAATAAAAAGAATCAACCCACCCTAACTTGATGAAACAACCTTGGGGAATGGTGCTGAAAATTGGTTAAGTGCGATGGAAGAGTGCTTAGAAATAAGGGAATTTTCAGAGGAAACTAAAGAAATTTGGGGTGATTTCCAACTCTCCAACAAAGCATCTTCATGGTGGGATAACCGTAAGATGGTATTAGGAGTATATACTGCCTCCATCACTTGGGAGTAGTTCAAGATATATTTTCGTCAATGCTAGTTGCCCTATTTTGACAAGAGAATGTATAAATTTCAGAGCTTTACTCGGGGTATACTGAGTGTTGAAGAATATTGGGAACATTTTTCTAAGTTGTTAAAATATGTGCACCAATACCAAAAGGATGAAAAGTTTTGGATCTACAAGTTTATTATGGGATTAAACCCAAACATAGGAGGTAAAGTAGATATTCATGGACCATCTACTATGGAAACAATGGTTAAAAAGGCCATAAGACAAGAACATAAATTGCCAGAAATTTCAACCTTTAGAGAAGAGAACGTAATAAAAGCGTTAACTCACATGAACCACTTGCTCCTAGGAAAAACTTGGTGGAAGAAAGAGGGCAACAAAAGGAAGAATTCCAAGAAGAGTACAAACATCTAAACTTGTTATAAATATAAGAAAGAATGAGAATAACAATGTTGCTTATGGTAAAAATAGATTTGAGAGGAAAGGGTGTGCTAGGGGATGTTTTACATGCGGTGGTGAGCACTATGCAAACAATTGTCCCCAAAGGAAGCAAGGGAAAAACCAACAACAAATAATTCATGCTACAGTGGGTAATCATCAAGATGAGAAACATGTGACCCCAATAGAAGTGTCAGGTAAGCTTTATTGTTACCTTGTTATTGTTTTGTTTAACACCAGTGTTATTGAGTTCTTTATTTCGATTAAGATAGCTGGTAAATTATCTAATAAAGTTGTATTTATTGGAAACACATGGAATGTACAATATGGGAATTATGTTACTCATACGGTAGACCAATGACTGTTGGAAGTAGCATTGGTATTACCTATTTTTACCACTGAACTTGACCTTTACGTAGCCCCCTGAGGGTCTTATGATATCATTATAAGAGTAAACCGATTGTTCAAATACAAGGCAACAATGGACTGTTTTGAAAAACAAATAGAATGTCTAGATGACATGCAGAAAACAACTAGCATTCATGACCTAAAGAGAGATTTTGAAGTTAGAAAAATCTCTTCAAAACTAAAAATAAAGGTTGCATGTTGTACGCAATCAAAATTTCATATTTTTGTGAGGAAGGTAAGACTTCCTTGGAATATTTTCCACTTTTACGAGAGTTTAAGGATGTCTTTCCAGAATAATTACTTAGACTTCATCCTAAAAGAGAATTTGATTTTACAATTGATATTAAATCTGAAACTGAGCCAATATCAAAAGAACCTTATAAAATGACAACAATAGAGTTAGTAGAACTGAAAGCCCAGTTAGATGAAATTTTTTCAAAAGGTTTGATCTGACCTAGTGTGTCTTCTGTGGGAGCATCAGTCATTATCGTTAAAAATAAAGATGGAATGTTAAGACTATACATTGATTATCACATGCTTAACAAGGTAAGAATAAAGAATATATATCCTTTGCCAAGGATTAATGATATTTTTTATCAAAAGAGAGAGAAATTTGTTTATTCAAATATTGATTTACAATCTGGTTCTCATTAGTTAAGGATAAAAGTTGAAGATATTCACAAAACAACATTCAGAACATGATATGAGCATTACGAGTTTATTGTTTTACCATTCGGACTCACTAATGCACTTACATCATTTATAAACCTTATGAATAATATTTTTCTAGAATACTCACATTAGTTTGTTCTAGTTTTTCTTGATGATATGCTGGAATATTCAAAGAACATTAATGAGCATAATGAACACTTAAGGATAGTCTTAGAAGTGCCGAGAAAAAAGAAATTTTATAGTAAGATTTTGAAATGTTATTTTTATTAGAATGAAGTCTAATATCTCGGCCACATCATTAAGAAAGAGGGGATTTCTGACCGACTCATCGAAAATCAAAGTTATCACTGAGTGGCCAACACCTAAAAACATACACAAGGTAAGAAGTTTTATGGGATTAGGTAGGTATTAAAGAAAATTTGTAAAATAATTTTCAAGATTAGATGGACCAATTACTTCATTGCAAAAACAAAATGATCCAGACTACAACCTAGGCAACAATTCTAGTGACACAACTAATGGGAGCTATAACTTATGCATTAGCTCCGATTGACTCCGTTTAAAATGTGACAGAAAGGTTGGAACATGCATAATATGGTGAAAGGGTGAAGAACTCTATTTGGAAAAGTTTGAACCCTCAAATCCGTGTATAAAGGCCTCAAAATAAAATTTTTGTAGTGATGTATAAAAATAGTGATTTTGTGACATTATTGCATATGTAATTCTTGAAAGATGAAACACCTCGTCTCCCTCAAAATTGGTGACCTTCAAAATTCTTCTAGGTGCCTTTTTCGTATTTCTAAAAAATGGTATATAATTATAATCATCTCGCAAGGGAAAGAAAAACATCTCCTTTTGGAGATAGCTATTATATTTTGAGTCTGTTTAGCAATATACGTCTCTTTCCTGAGATAGTTTTATTATTTACATCTGGCATAATTGTTGTTTTGTTCTTTAAGTCTGAAACCCCTAGGTTTTGAATCAAAAAAGATAAGAAGTTTTTATGGACTGATAAATGTGAAAATGCATTTAATATGTTGAAAGAAATACTTATAACAACACTTGTATTGAAGGTTTTGGATCCCAATGGAAGCTTTATTGTAGTAATTGATGCCTCTAGTGAAGGTTTGGGAGGAATAATTATTCAAAATGATCATGTGATTTCTTATTGGAGTAGAAAAATGAAGGTGCATCAACAAAATTATGCTCTCCATGACTTAGAACTTATTGTCATAATTCATGTCTTATAAATCTAAAGGCACTAGTTGCTAGGAAAGTCATTTGAACTTAAAACAAACCATTTGGGGCTGAAATATATTTTTACACAACTTAATTTGAGTGCAAGACGACGTACGTGGCTGAAATTTTTATCCCAATATGAAGTTGATATTAGTTACATCAAATGAAAGGAAAATTGGTGGCTAATGTGCTAAGTCGCAAGAAGCATATTTTTGCAATTGTGACCCTCAAAATATAGTTAAGGAAGAATTTAGGAAAACAACTTCAAATTGGTTTGTACTATCAGCATGTGAAAACTACGTTAGAGGAATATTTGAATGATAGACAGTATAAGGGCTTTAATTTTGATAACGAAGGAGTCTTACGATATGAAAAACAAAATATATGTGCCCTTAGGTAGTAATCTTAAAATGAAAGTCTTGCGAGGAGTTCATGATGCACCATATACTGGGCATTCAGGGGTAACAAAATTGTTGATGGATAGGAAAGAGCAAGTTAAGCTCATTCGTGAGCGATTGAAAGAAGATGTTGATAGGCAAAAAAGTTACGTTGATTTAAAAGAGTTGACAAGAAATTTGAGCAAGGAGATAAGGTATTTTTTATGGTGAAACCCAAAAAAGAGCTCTATTTCATTTGGCAAGGTTTTCAAATTATCACCTAGATATGTGGGACTCTTTGAAATCATGTAATTTATAAGTCTGGTTTCCTACAAGATTAGCATTACCTCTCACATTATCTAGGATGCATAATGTTTTCATATTTTTTTGCTTAAAAAGTATGTTTCTGATATAACACATGTTATAAATTGGAACTCATTACAAATTTAGGATATGATAATTGTTGTATTTGAACTAATAAGAGTGTTGAAAACTCGCAGGTTGCGGCTCATAAATCATGAAATTTTACATTGTAAGGTCTAATGGGACCAATACTCTGAGGACATCGCAACTTGGGAGAACATGGAAAAAATGAAAACTACATTTTCTTTCTTATTTCAATGAAGAAAACAATTATTTTTATGATATGTTATGAATTTTATTGGAGACTATTTGATACTTATTGTGCATTAATGGAAAAATAAGCCATACAGTTGATTTGGAAACAACTTGTTGTTATAAGTTTGATTGTAGCCAAGTTTTAAAACTGGGATTGGTTGAAATTATGGAAATTTCCAAAGTACGAGAAAATAAATTGTTTTCTTTTGTGATTGATTTTGGGTTTCTTACGAATTACATGATTATGAATGTTGAATTTAAACCATTGGGGCGATGATTCTTTTAAGAGGGGAAGTATGTAACACCCCGAACTTAATGTATTCATAACACCATTATAATATAACTAGGTAATGGGGTTGTTGGTTAATTGATTTATGATGATGCTCATCGAGAGAAAGGTAATTGCGACAAAGTAACAACTTAATGTAAGTGAATATACATTTTTTAATGATCTAATTACTTAAAAATGTATAAGTCTAATGATGACCATCATCTAGTTATAATATTTAACACACACACACACACATACACACAAAATTTATAGTTATATAAACACTTTTATATAACTTACAAACATGCTATATATACATATATATAATATTTGTGTATATATATTAAAAAAACATGTGATATGTGTGTGTGAGTTGCATGTTTATAAGTTTTATTAATTTATTGGAGGTACACTATTTGGTTGTTTTGTTTAAAGGTTTAATTGGCATATATAAATGGTCTTTGGACCACCTTGTGTAATGTTTGGTATGTTGGTCATAGACCACTTAGCATAAGCATTGTTAATGTTTGGTGTGGACTTCGGTCATGGACCACTTGGCACAAACTTTGGTAAGTTGAGATTCATGACATGCAAGGTTTATGGTTTTCGGCCATGATGTGGCACTGAAAGTTTGAACGGAATTAAATGAGGTAGGTTCCTTGGAAAATGGAAGCTTCTCCAAGAAGCTAACCATGCAAGGTGACTCCCTCCATTTGCATTTTTGCATTTCCTTTGGTTTTGGTTCTTGTGAGATGGTCTTGGAGATTTTTAGGGACATTTTCATGATGGACTATTTTTAGACTGTGCATGAAAATTTGTGGAAGTTGTTATCACAATTTATGATGGTATATTATGTATTTAAATACCTTGTTGGAATGTTTTATGGGGTTTTTGGAGGAAATCGATTTTTGAGGATTCAAGTTTACAGGTTAGAAAAATCAGGCATGAGTTTTCTCTCTCACACATTCTTTGTTATTATTATCATGAAACAATTGGAATACATTCTTAGTTTTATAAATATGATATAAAAACATAAAATAGAAGGAATTATTTTGTTGAAATATATTTTCTTATTCTAGGCTAATAGAGAAATATGGAAATAATATTATATGTTGTTATAGCTCTTTAGAGCCTTGTTGTTATTTTTTTTATTTAAAAAAAATCCTCGAATATCTTTTGTTGTAAAATGTGGAACTTCTATTTGTTTTAATGTGAAATTTTGGAAGGAAAACAAGTAAAAAGTTTGGAAAATGGTATGTGTTTTTCTTGTAAACGTGAGATTTGGATGTGCATTCGTTTTGGTGATATGGGTAATCTAGAAAAGAAAAAAGAGGGGAATTCCATTTTGATTTAAGTTATTATCGACACGCATAGGTAAACACCTTAGGATTGAGTTAAATTCATTTATTTGGGAAAGTTTTAATTGATACCACTCCACTAGAGCTTAGTTGTTATTAATTGTAATTAAGTCCTTCAAAATAGGAATAAACCGACCTTTCTCTCTCTTCTTGAGCGTAATCTATTTGGGTATTCATTAAAGACTTGAAGTTAAATTCATTTTTATTCTTTTGAGGTTTGGTTAAATATGGAAGGCTAAGCATACCCCATATATATATTTACTGTATTAGATTATTTCAACTCATATCGAGCTCGCTATTTAGATGGGTTTCAACTCGTTATTTTTTATCTCTTATTGAGATGTGTTGTTTTATTCATTTGGTTTCAATCTGCCCTTGGTCTTGCAAGCACCATTCACTACTTAGCTATTATTGGATTTGAATGTATTTGTGGATTCTAGCTCATTATGAGCTTTGTTGTTATGCTTGTTATTAAGTACTTTAAAACATGAATTATTAATCTCTCTCTTAAGCCCGGTTTGGTTTAGATATTCATTACGAACTAGATAAATTTGGGTTTATTTGTATATATGGAAATTTTATTAAGTAAATACAATTTTAAGAACTTTGTTGTTTTTGTGAGACTTAGCTCGTCATTGATCTTGATTGTTAACATTGTTTTTAGCTCTTAATGAGCATGACTGTTTTGATCTGTTTATGATCACGAATTAGTTTTTGGCTCGTGGAATGAATTTTGGGCAAGTATTGGGAACAATATGGTTTGATTATAAAGGAATGATGTTATTCTTCTCCTTCTACATACATTATGGGATTTGAAATATTAAGTGAGAATTTGAAAGGTACTCACCAGTTTGATTCATTTGATAATAATGGTAATAAATCTATTTTGTTTTTAGTCAATTGGGAATAATAGAAAATGGGTATCGGTTAGAGTCAATTCATTCATTATAAATGTGTTCATACCTTCTTGAATGTTTTTGAAACTTAGTTTTTATGATCAAGGAATTAAAGAACAAGATAGAATTGTGGTTCACTTTTGAGCACTGTTGTTTGAGTTATTTTTAATGATAGTTACTTAAGCATGAAAGATCTATATAACTAAAAGGTTCTTTGTGATATATTATTGTTATTATTATTTTGCAAAAAATAAATTGTTTATAAACAAAAGATAGGAGGAATTGAATGATACATACTTGAATTCTAATCTTGGACTATTGTAATAAATGACAACAATAGTATGACACTGTATCATCTATATGATAAGTTATCATATTGATTTTATGTACCAAAAGTAAACATATTGTTTGTAGGATTTTATTTTCCCAATATTAGCTAGGCACGCTGGAACTTCATCCAGACAAGTCTAGAAGCTCACCTAATGTATGTCCAGCCTCTAGGTCCCTCCTTTGTTTGCTTATTGGGATGGTTAGACATGCATGTTCATCATCATAACCATTCAATAAGATACATCATAACATAAAAATTATGACGACACATATAATAAAGAAATTATTCATAGAAAATAAATAATAAGATTTGAATGCCCATCAAGCCATGTTCAGACATAGTCACTTTAGCAATCCATAAACAGTTATCCATTACAACTATGATTCATTGGATAACATAGAAGTTGATTACATCCTTACTAATTACAACTAGGTGTTGGACCTTGCACGCTCACAAAACACTCATATAGACTCCAACTTCTACATACTACTGAATCAAAACCAGAACTTCAACACTCAGAAATAACTAGTATTTACAAGGAATCATTACCTATATATATATACACGATGGGGACTTTCCCTTCATCACTTACATGTTTTCTTTCCAAATAATATACGTGTTATTCTTATCCTGCATGATTTTTCAACTCATCTTAACAATAGATTGAGCTATAAATAGCTCCATGCTTTATCCAGATTTAATCATATTATTATACTACTTTCATACATCGTTTCCATCCTTTCTTGCATGTGATTTCCTATTTTTATACTTTGCGTATGTGCCAATTTATCTTCCACTTTTGTCTATTTTCATCCCTTGTCCCAAAATTGTCTAAGTTTTCAATATTCTACATGTATGCACTCAATTCTTACATGTTAACCTATTTTACTACATGGTGCACACCTCCGCGCATTATCATGTCTCACTTTCCCCCTCATGCAAGTCCTTTTGTGTAGTCTTTCAAACCTATAAGACTCTATTTATCTTATGTGTGTATCCTCTTATGCGCATTCCTTCACACATAATTGACACTTGGTCATTTCTATGACCAACATTACCCCACACTAGGGATATTGTCTGTCCTTGGTAATATTGCAAATAACATGTCCCTCAAAATAATTACTGAAGAATGAAAGAATAAAGAATTTGAATATCAATGAATGGTAGGGGGCATATATACAATGAATCAATGAATAAGACTGTCAAATCCACGCACTTCTCAACTTAGGCCTTCTGGGGTGGAAGTAGTTCTATAAATTCCTTGTTCAAAACATTTTCTAACTCCCTCCAGCCCTATAACTCTCTTTATGCTTTTCCATGTGTGGTATCTACACTAGCAGGCATTTGTGCAAGAGTCAATTCATTCATCTTCTCCTTGAGCTTATTAATTATCATACCAAGGTTCAAGGCCACTCCCTCTAATTTATCCATCATGCGTGTAACCAAAGGAAAGAGCTCCTTAAGTCTTACCCCAAGTGTTTCCTTCACGGCCTTAATCAAATTTCTTTTCCCCTCGACCTCTGCCATTACCTTCTCACACTTTTCCCTGTTGTTCTTCATGTTGACGTGTATGTGCTTAAATTATGTCTCCTCATTGGCAGCATGTGTGCTCAAAATTGGGTCAAAATATTGGCAGCGATCAAAAATAAATTCTACCTTCTGCATGGCTTATTTAACCTATATTGCCAATGATTCATAATCAGCAATGTGTTTTTCCACGTACTCTTTATTATTCTTCTTATGCTCAACTAATTCTTCTGTTGTTGGACCTGGTCCATACTTCTTCTCATACAACAACATTCACACCAAGTCTTCTAAGTAATACAATTCTATAGGGTATTCATCTTTGGAATTATCAACAAGGTCTGGACACAAGTTTTGATGCCTTTCACTATGTGTTCCGCCTTCTTGTACGCTGCATATGTCCGGTCCCTTTCTTCCTTAAAACTTTTCTCGAGCCTCTTAATCTTCTTATCTTTGTGCTCTTCGTCTTCCCACATCCTCCTAATGGTGGAATCTTTATAAAAAATTCTTAATCCCACATCTATAGCCATTTTATTAAGTGCATTATACGTTTATTAATTTGTTAACAATTGTGAGTTGATAATGGGAAAGGTCTCATTTGGAAAATACTTCAATCACATCTTAGAGAGTGATTCCTTATTCACCTCAAACTCCAGGTCTTCCATGTGCTCTTGATATTTCCAAGAGATAATTTTCCTTGTGCGCGGCAGGGTCTCATTCTTTTCAAACATTTGACCAACAGGATAAGTCATATGTGGGTATTGAACTTTGGGATCTGGCCCTTCGCACTTTCACATGGTCATCAATATATTACATTTGGGGGCCTTGTTAAGGATGCCTTTGTGCCCTCCCCTTCTTGCGTTGTTGCTTTGGCAACTCGTTCGTAATAGTAAATTACACGCCACATGTTTCTCATGTGCATGTACCCTCCCCAATTCCTTCGTCACTATATTTCTTCTCCCCATCCTCGTTCTCAATCTCACGCTCTTCCTCATGCTCTCTATCACCTTCTACAACACCTATATTTTCCTTAGTTGGATCTCCATCACCTTATTCCTCTTCTCCACCCCCCCTTGGTTCTTCCTCATTGCGCACATCGCACACCTCTTCATCTTTTTCATCCAAGTTATGGACGACCGGGGGATCCTTCTCTCATGCCACCTCTTCTTCGTTCATAGTATTTTCCAAGTCCTCTTCATCTTCTTCAATGTAAACCTCCCTTGGCTTCTTCTTCGAACTTGTCTTTTTCTTTAGACTTGGTTTTTTTGGTGCAACTACAGGTGAATTTTTAGGTGTCTCAAAAGTACTTACACTTTTACTCTAATCTTTGTGCTCCTGATGTGTCTTTTGTCTTCATATTTGGTTTAGCATGAACTCTTCTTCCTCCTCATTCACGTATTCTTCTTCCTCTTCCTCTTCTTGAGGAGGAGTCTCCTCACACCTTCATTTTATTCCCATGGTCTGCTTCCTCTGTGGGGGCTCCAAGAGATGAAGATCTCATTTTCTTAGGTACCTCCCATCCTTCATCTTGGGCTTGAGGTAGATGAATATTTTAAATGTTTCTTTTCCCACTACGATGGTAATTGGACTCAAGTCCATGTTGTCGGTTTCTACCATCTCCATATGTGGAGACCTGCATGGGTATACATAGGTGGTGTGTAAGGTGTGATAGCATCAAATTTTAACTTGTGCACCTATTTGATCAAGTTTACCATGCTCTGGAAATATTTTTTGTGAAGGCAAAGGGTAACTTGCATCAAGGCTCATATTCTCCATTGGTAAGTTTGATCCTACTAAGGCAGAAGTTCTAGTGTACCACAAATTCTACCTTTCCATTAAGAAGTGAGGGAAATTCCCTGGGCACGCGCTATTAATTTTAAAATGCCTTATGTATTTATCTATACCATTTTTCCATGCATAGTTTTTAGGGGTTTGTTATCTCCCAGTCGCATGTAAATGTTGTAAACTTCTCTGCGGGTGACTTGTTGTCTACTGGATATATTCACATTTTCTTCTTCACGCTGCCTCGTGCCCTGATCTCTCAAAAGAAAATTAACAAAAGAATCGTGCCCTAGGTTATCTTCTCTCCTTTTTCTACTTGGACCCTTGTTTCTTCCACTATCTCCTTAGTAATGTAAAGTGCAATGTTATAAAGGGTTTTCTATGCCATATTAATCACAACATACAACCATTTCCTATTCACCTATGACCATCTCTCCAACGTGGAAAATTTATAGCTAACAAGGCATGTTATAACTCTTGTGCTAGTGTCAGTGATGTTTGTTATGTCAAATGCATGATTTCCTTGTTGATAATTGAACTTTTTGGTAGTGGCCTCCACTACCTCATCACCTTCTAAGTCATGCCCAATCTCAACTATTGAGATGTGCATATCAGTGACCCTTACAATCAATTGTTTGGTGATGTACATTCTCCTTCCTGCAAATCAAAATAATTCTTCATGTACCCAAGACATGAGCCACTAGTAGAGGCATTGTGGCTTGCCAAAGTAAGGTAACTCATATAGTTACAGAACTCAAGTGCTCTCCAAGTCCTTCTTTATTGTATCATCGATTACCAACTTCCCTTCTAATGTCCTCTGGGCTAATTCTTTCATGAAATACTTCCTTTTCTATCCCTCATGGGCCTCTGTCTGAAGATTATAATAGTTGATTTTAAATTTTGTGAGATGAGATACCCATGACTGCCATACTACCACCTTTGGAGGGTATTGCATCTCAGAAAACCAATCCTCTGGTGCGTCCTCAATGGTAGGATTCTTATTGTTTCCCTTGTTCTTGGATGATTCCTTGACTATGGTTTCCTTTTTTGGTGTCATTGTTTTCCTTTCTTAAATAATCAATAATTCTAACTTCAACTTCAATAAATTTTGTGCCCTAGGCATTAGAATCGCTTACTCAAGTGTTATGCTTAAGCGTCGAGTGTCCAACTCTTCAATCAACCTCTTCACTTGCTTATAACCCTACTCTTTGTGCTCTAGTTATTTTTCTACAACCTCGTGCTCTAATTTTAAAACCTTGATCTTTGTGAATCCACACTTCTACAAACCCTAGCTCAAAACCTAACCTTTGATTTTTATTACTGCACGTCTTTCCTCCATGCTTCCACTTCCACCGAATGAGCTCTCACACTCAAAGCTGCCCTGGTTCATTTGGTTCGATCTTTGCACTATCTCTTCATCTTCAAATGCACTTTCATTCTTCAATTGCACAAGTTTTGAGAGGAAAGGTAAGAATAGACTTCACCCGTGCCCTTTTTATAGTTTTTCCCAAATTTTCCACATTTATTTCTCCTTACCTACCACCGCTTTTGATTTTTCCAGCACTTTTTTTCCTTCTTTGTACCACTTTTGCACACGGAATTTGTAACCTTCTAGTGTGCTACTACTTCCTAGGTTACAATATTCCTTGCGCATGCCTTCTTACATCGCAACCCATCTTCCTCTGCACCACTTACCAAGTAGTCCATCTGCTACTGCCTTCCTCACATTACATTGTTTGGCCCTCTGTGTGGTTTCCAACATCTAAGAAATTTCATAACATTCCAAGCACCATCATCCTTAAGCACCTGCAACACTTCCCTTTTCTTTCAAGCATCCCCAATACATGTCCATCAAGTACCATTCTTTCACATCGTGGCACGCACCAATACATTCTTCTAACACACCCTAAACCAACTCCATTAGATGTACTAACATTGCATAGTCTCTCATGTGTGCACTTTTACTTGTTCCACCCCACATGAAAAGTATGTGTGGTCCTCTATGCATCAACTTAACAGATAATAATCAGATCATGCGCATGAACGTGCTTATTACAAAAAAGCACAAAAAACCAAAACATAAAAAAAGTTAAATATAGTCTAAGTGGAAATAATGCCTTATTACAAACACAAAAGAATCTTATTTACAGTAGGGCTTCAACCTACTTCCATTAAAGTAACCAGGAAACATGGTACCATCCAGCACCTGTAATTGACATGTGCCTGATTCCAATATCTTAGTTACTACAAAAGGTCCTAACCAATGAACTTTTAACTTTCCAGAATGGCGTGCAAACTTTGAATCATATAATAGCACCATCTTCCCAAATTCAAAAGACTTTTTCTTGATATGCTTATCATGCAAAGCCTTTTGTCATGCCTTCTCCTTCTTGTGAATCCAATGCGTAATGGTGCACCACTCATCCAATTGCATCAATTTATCAAAGCGTTCATCAAATGATTTTCCATCATTCGATCCTCCTGTGAGCACAATATGCAGGTATGGTTACATAAATTCAATAGGTAACACATCCTTTGCGTCAAACACCAATTTTCATGTATGCCCATAGAACAGGTGATACCATATCATCCCAATCCTTCCTTCCAACATCACATATCTTCGTCAAAGTTTGTCCCAGAATCTTGTTGAAATCTTTAGCAGTTTCATTGCCCTGGGGGTGATAAGGGTAGTCTTATAGTGTGCCACCATAAACTCTGTTAGTAGGATTCTAATATTCTCATTCAAAAAATGAGGCCCTCTATCACTTGTAAGACTCAATGGACACCAATACCTACTTATAATTTTTTCCCAAAGGAACCTATATGTTGTTGCAGTACAATCCTTTGTAGGCACATCCTTTACCCACTTTGCAAAGTAGTTAGTACATGTGATGATGTAGTGTGTGTCTGTCCTACGTGCGGGTGGTGCAATAGGTCCTAAAAAGTCAATTACCCACTTCTTAAATGGTTGTGCACTTGCTATGGGAATCAATGACATCTCATCCCCATTTCCAAGCTTTCCTATCATCTGAAAATGGTCACAATCCTTGACAAATGCTTTAATATCCTTGTATAGTGTTTCCCACCATAAGCCAGCTAATAAGATCTTGAGCATCGTGGCCTGACCTGCATAGTGTTCACCAGTTATTCCTCCATGCACTTCCTCCATAATAGCTTCATGCTCAAGTTCTAGCACACATCTACACATGACCTCATCTCGACCCATCTTGTATAGGTCTTCTCAAATGATTTGATAAGGCGTTACGTGGATAGAAAGTTGTTTCTTTTCCATAGTTTTCATTCCTTCCGGTGCAAGCCCAGTGCACAAGAATAGCACAATGTCTTCCAAATCAATTGGCGTGTGATGCAATCTAAAAATTTGAGCATTTAAAATAGTGTCATCTATGTTATACATGTCCTCTCCAGAGTTTATCCTTAACAATTGATCATGTCCCAGGTTGCTCTTTCCTAGCTTTAGTATGATTGTAAAATCAAACCCCTGAAACAAAAAGAGCCATTGTGTCCTTGTAAAACCAAATCATTTACTAAATACTACTTCAATGCCATGTGATCTGTGTAAAAGATGAATTGTGTGGCCAATAAGTACTGTCTGAACTTGTGAAGCATGTAGATTATAGACAATGCTTCACACTCCGTAGTTGTATAGTTTTTCTCAGTTGGTGTCAACTTCCTACTTGCAAAGTATAAAGGGTGATCAACATTTGCTTTACATAGTTGTGCCAAGACTATGCCAATGGCCATTCCAAAGGCATCTATATGTACATGGAAGGGATTTTTCTGTGAAGGGAAACATAGGATAGGAATTGTTATTAGTTTCTCCTTCAAGGTCTCAAACGCATGTTATTGCTCATCACCCCAATAAAACTTTGTCGAAATGAGGAGTGAAAAGGTATATTTACCAACTAAATTAAATGTTAGGTTAAAATACATTAATAAGTGGAAATATAAATGTGCACACCATAATAAAATTAAATAATAACATAAAACAAATTACATAGTGACATTGTATGTAAAGTGGAAAACCCGTAAATGGGTAAAAAACCACGGAAGAATAATCCAGTATAGAGAAACATTTTACAACGCAGTCCAGTAACTTCTCTCTCACTTTTACTCCATGTATTTACCCAAAATCCAAATGATTCACATGATTTTGAATATGACCTAAATTCATATTTGAATAACCCGAAGGGTTATAACCATATCAAGTATGGGGCACACCTCCCCAATTTAATTAGTTGATTAATTAAATTAACCAACCCCTAATATGTTTATAACAAAGAGGCATAAGCGATACTCTGCCCTAAGCAATACTCTGCCCTAAGCGATGGTTCCTTGCCCTAAACACCTCCTCGCAGCTTCCAGAAATACTCTGCACTTTCCTCCTAACGTGCAGGGTGACAACAAGGCATTGGGTTGAGAATGCAAAAGTTCATCAAAAAAAGAATGATAAATCGTTGTATTGGGTCGCTGGCCACGGCTCTGGGAATGTGCAGGGTTTTGGAGATCTTTTTCTTGAGACGTCAGGGGGCAGCTACAGGCTTCGAAAACCCTAACAAATCTCTGAGCTACGTGAATAATGGAGGACGCAAATTTTCAAGAGGGGAAACAACATTGGGGGTACTTGGATCCACTGGTTTCTCTGACTGTAATACGGGGGGCTGCCGGGATCTCTAGGAGAACATTGATCCAAATCTTCTGCGAGGTCATGAATATAATCAAAATCAAGACGCACCGAACCCTAAACAAAGAAGGTTTGCAGACTTATTTCTTGAGATTCCACTGGAGGTGCCTTTTGAAACTTCATCCCCTGTTTCAATGATAGAAGCTGCAGATAAGAGATCATTCAAGGAGGTTGTACAGAAGCCAGAGTTTGCAAGCATGAAGCCTTCTAAGACCAACCCATGTATAACCTTTGGAGATGAAGTCCTCGAAACAGAAGCATTTTATCAAGCTCATGCCTTGATTTGTCGATTTGCTGGACTCTGGCCTAGTCTACCTATCTTACATGCATGGATCTCCAATCATTGGATCCCACTCCTAGAAGGAAGGTTAGATCTTTACCCTTGTGCTAAGGGCATTTTTATCATTGCTTTCGAATCCATTGCTAATAAGAATATCATTGCTAAGCAACTCTGGACCTGTCAGCAAAAATACCTTATTTTAAAACCCTGGTTCCCATCATTTAATCCACTCACTGAATCCTTCTCCCGTAAACCGATCTGGATTCGATTACCCCACCTTCCTCTGCAATTCTGGGATCAAAAGTGTCTGATATCCATAGGTAATGCCTTGGGCAGTATCATTAACATTGACTCCCAAACATCCGATTTTACCCATACAACCTATGCAAGAATTCTTGTTGAGATTAATACTTCAAAGGATCTTCCAGCTCATATTGAGCTAAAAGTGCATGATAGATCCTGGACTCAGCCTCTGGACTATGAAGGTCTGCCTTTTAGATGCAGGAGATGTTTCTCTTTAGGACATTCGGCTACTAATTGCAAGATAGTAAAACAGAAAAATGATAAGGCCAACTGGTGGAAAAATGCCCTCCCGGAACATATGGTGTTCGAACCTAATGGCATTCCCGATGCGAATGAGGAGGTAGCTACTGTCCCTGATACTAATATTGATACTAGCATGGATGACAGGTTGGAAATGACCCCTTTGCGTGAAAAAACCCCCCGGGGATGAAACTAAAGGGACCAGAAACATTGAACCAAACGTGTCTTTAGCGACTGAGGTCCCCCCTGGTTCAAGCAATACTTATCAACCGATAACTGACCTTGAATTTCTTATCCCTATGCAAGAAATTTCTGATGCTTGGATCACTGTTAGGAAAAGGAAAAATTCCTTTTCCAGGAAAATTGCCTTTCCTTCAAGATAGTTCTGTTGTTTGGCTATCTCTAAGCTGGACAACAGCGGTTTGTTTACTGTTCATCTACTGTTTTTTTGTTGTTGTTCTATTGGTTTTTTGAACTTCTCTTGATAGATTGGTCTCTTTTCTGCCATGTGGGCCTTAAATGTTTTAATATGGTTTGCAGAGCCTTGCTGTACAAGGGTATAGTCCCTTTCAAAAAACTATTTGCCAATAATAAAAAAAAAACCAACCCCTAATATAAATTTTATATTTAAATAATAAGAATATAAGTTATTCTATATTATTTAACTATAAACTAAATATTATGATGCACTTAATATTATTGTTCTAACAAACTTTCCTTTGGCCTTCAAAAATTATTCAAGGCGCGCAAAAATATTATAATATAATTTAATAAACTTTTTGTAGTAGCCTTTGTGCCCCAAGAAACCATGCACTTCACTTTGATTCACGGGCTCTTCCAAACCCACAATGACAGCAATCGTAGTTGGGCCTACCAGTAGTCCTTCTTTACAAATGATGTGCATAAGCAAAGTGCCAAAGCTGGTGGCAAAGATACACTTTTTGAAGTTTAAAGAGATGATAAGTTGTGTGCATCTCTCAAACATAAATCTCAAGTTGTCAAAATGATCTTTTACCAGCCCATACACGGTTCAATCATCCAAGTAGACATGTAGAAACTTATGAATGAAGTCCTAGAATGCTTGAACAACTAGGCGTGAGAATATTGTTGGCACATTTTTCAATCCAAAAGACATAATGGTATATGTAAAACTTCCCCATTCAGTGGCAAAGGTGGTCTTCTCTTGATATTTGTGTGCAATCCTCACCTGATGGTAACTTTTGTTGGTGCTCATTTTGAACCCGTATCTAAAACTAGATTGACTCTCCCAAAAAAATTCCCTTGTCCTTGAAACTATACTTTGTATAGGTTTGGTAACCACAGAAATTTTTTCTTTAACCTACATTTCAGAGTCATAATGAACCCATGTTGAGAAAAATTACCGTCTTGTTCACATACTAACTCTCTTAAGAATTTTTCCACAATATCTGAAATAATAATGGTCTAAATGGTTCAAGAGGCATGCGGTTTGAAGCTCACACTGAAGGTCATCAACGTACGGTGCCTCATAAACGATCCTTTTTACTCCTTTGTAAAATTATAGTCGATGCATAAGTGCAAAATGTAAGTTTCTCTCCAGTGCCCGACAAGGTGGAATATTCCAAGAATCATTGCATTTGCGGGATAAGTGGGCATATTTGTAATTCATGCACTCAACCCCCCATATGGGAATATGTCACAGAATGAGTGTATTTTATAGTATCACACTTTTTTATGAAGTGCATCTTGTGTACAAAAATGCAAACTCTATTCGCTCCCCTCATGCCTGAAAAGGACACGTGTCATCTTATCAGCACAAGGTGGAAAGCAGGCATCTCACAAACACTTGCACATAGCGTTTTTGCAAATACATCTGAACGCCTAAGGCCCGATGGTGTACACGTGGTATCGGGTATCCCATTGTACTTTGCAATTAATACAAAAATGTAAAACGTACCCTGAGATCTGCTCCTCGCCAAAAGATAAACACTGACGGCCCTCAGTCAAATAGAATGCAGAGTTTAATGACCAGGATTGAAAGAGAAGCATTTATGGCTTCTGTTATAAATGTTATTCATTTAACATTTTGTAAATTATTTCATACTACCACCTTATTGTGACGAAATTAAGTGCTCTGGAGCCCTAAAAGTATGGATTTGGATTACAAGATAGAGGCAGTAGATTACAGAGAACGATTTCGGGGGAAATTGAAGTGATCAGTGCGCATATGTGATTGGTATCTTAAATAAATATACGAGCTCGGGTAAATTCTCCAAAATACTTAAAGATTTCTTGAGTTTTTCGGTTGTTTATAAGAATTTTTTCGAAGCACATGTGGTTAGGATTTCTTCTCCCACGCTTGGTTCTTCCCTTGACCTCCATAATACCCAGATAGCCAATTTTTTTTGTTTACCAAAAAAAATGAAGATAAAAATAGTTGGTACCCCCATCACGAGAAATTCCGATGAAGTGACAGATACAAACCTAAGGAATGCTGACTTAGTAGATTTCCTATAAAGATTGCGTGCCTCAAACAGAAGTGATCACATGATGGAAATTGATGCTAGCGGTATTATCATTTCTACTAATTCCCCACCCTCGATACAATGCCCATATTTGGCATGGGCTTGTGCTAAAAATTACAATCCAAAATCCAAGGAAGTGTCGGATGCAAGTCGTGCTAGAGTTCTCTCATTATCACTTGAAGCAAGCATGAATTTTTTGGGCAATCTCACGCCAAGAGTGAGTGTTGGGGAGAGAGGTATATAGTTAGTCTCCTTCCATGACTCTACCTAATAAACACCACTGTAGATGGTGTGTCCCTGTTTTTTTCCGAGTTGTACCAAATTAGCTTTGAATTTGTTCGGAGTTTTACCGATTGCAATAGAGATAGAATGCATATTGTTGTTGGAGGACTGTGCCTGTAAATATAGAATTACTCTAGAGACTTTTGTGAATTGTACAACACTAAAAATTGATTGTATCTTCCCCCAGAACATTAGTCCTGAGGGGAGGAGAGGGGCACCTAAGAGCTAGTGTTTGAGTCTGGGAGCTGGTTTTTGTATTGTGTATTAGACCCAAGTCAAATTCTGGGCCATTTTTAAATTGTGTTCATGTGCCTCTTCTGTACTGTATAGATATGTATTGTAGCTCTAAGATTTTGTATGGGTGATTTTTTCACCTAATATATGCCCCTCCTCATTTGGGGTATCTACGACATCGGTAAGAGTGTGCATCCCAAAGAGAGGACTTGATGTTGAACTGATGCTAACACTTACAGGGGGCAAGGAATGTGCATGATAGAAACCAAGGCACATGCAAACAAAATGGATAGATACATGTGTTAGTAGAAAAAGTAGCAAACATGTCATAGAAAAATAGTGTAACAAGCAAGTGTGCATACAAGATAGACCGCGAAAAATGGGCTTCAAACATGGGACCCCTAAAATTTTGGTGAACATGTTATCGTATGTTAGTAAAAAAATTGCCAATTTCAAACTTTCAAAATCCTAATATTTACCAATTTATGAATATTCACCCCTAAAATGAACCCTGCATATGACTATATTTCCATTAGCAGACTACCTCTAGATCTATCCAAAAATGGAAAAATATCCTTTCAACAAGGCACGTCCCACTACGTCATCCTAGGGGGTATTTGTTAAGAAATTAAATGTTAGTGCTCTATTACTATTTATTACCAAGTTGTAATTTATTGGTTAGTAAGTTATATTGTTTGGGTGGTTATATTGTTACACCTGTATTATTATAAATGGGTTATTTGTTATTTGAACTTCCTATTAATTAGGAAGTTTATTTTATCTCTTTAGCTATTTAATAGTCATTTTATTGTTCAATTTGCAAGCTAAATAAAATATCTTTGTGGTGTTTTATCTATGCAATTTTTTTGTACCTTTCATTTGGTATCATAGCAAGAGGGGTTCCTTTGGTGGAAAATTGTGTGTGTATTTTTTAATTATTTGTGAGGCATTTGATTTATTCTTGGTTCAAGATGCTAATAGAAATGCTTACCCCTGTCATTTTTCATCACTAAAAATAAGAAGAGCAGTGACTTCATCAAAAAAATTCCTAGTCATGCTCAATCAACTTGCACTTTGTTCCAAGTGTTAAATCATACCACATTATATGAGGGTCATTTTCCTTGAGACATGTGCAAATATATCCCTGGTGCATTTTGTTTCACGTTGTTCCATTTCCATTTTATCTTGGACATAGTCATTTTTTGAAAGAAGATAAACATTTGTGAGGATTAAAAGTTGTGTGGATCAAGGCATGCACCATGCAGCATTCTTCTTTACAAACCTATTCAGCGTCAGAGCATATAAAACAAACATTATTGTTCGTGGTCATCTTCTCTATGCATATTTATAAAATTCAAGGATGATATATCTTCTTCGTTGGACGTGTAGCAGATCTGCCTCCACGTAGGGTTTAAGAGATAAGCATTAATATGGATGTGTGCGCCAAGCTCCAATAATGTTGAATTAGAGATATTATCTTATTATTCAAAACACGTAGTTGAAATATTATGATGCGAGTCTTTTATCTACTAGTGGTTGCTCGTGAAGGAACAAGTTTACGCCATTAGGGTCAATGGAAGGGGATGCTTTATCGTTAATAAATTTACAGATAATTAACAATGAGCATGATATTTATAGAAGTTAACATCGACATAATTAGAAATTGATTGCATTTATAGATCTATATTGCTTTTCAAATGAGATGATTTTAATTATCTTTAGGCCAAACTCATTTGTAACATGGACGATTCATTTCTATAGTGTATTTTTTATATGCTTGTGTGTTTTAAATATGAACTATACAAGCATAATGAGGGAAGAATCATTCAATTTGGAGGAAATTTGACTAAAGAAGAGAAGAATCGCTTAAAACGACAGAAAATATTAACTCATTTCTTAATGGAGCGAAATTTGTACAAAAACTGGAAAAATACAATGAATAATTGTTAAATGTGGCAAAAATGCAAAAATGCTCTATTGACATGAAGTCCTTTATGTGTTAATTATAACACACTTTCAAAATGTCTATTACTTGTCTTTCGATCGACTGCAGTGTCAAAGTACTAAAAAAGCAATAACATTAAATACTAAAAAGAAATATGTTGTGGCAGTTGAAAAAACTTTTAAAATGTTTCTTTATCTCTGCTTTTTGCACTGGAAAAGGCTAAAAGGAAAGGCTACAAATTTAATTATTATTCTTTATTTGTTAATCTTAATTTACATGGTTGTTTAAGCGTTTGCTTTGTTTTGAGTTAAATAAGTTGTTATTTGGTAGGTAAATGACAGATGTTGCATATAGAAGCATGCCACGAGTTGGTGGTATTTGAACTATGCATCTGCGAAGTGGCGGTTAAACCTTTAAAATGATTTATAAATCTTTGTAGAAAACTATTTCCCGGACCCTTTTATTTTTGAATCCTATATATAATATTAAATGTATAACTATGTAAATTAATAAGAAAATTATATATTTAATAGCAAAAACTTATATATTATTATTGTTGTTATAAGTGATATAATTTATCATTGTAATTTTTTCAAATAATTTTTTTTTTTAAGATCAATCACACAAAATTTTCACTTATAATATACGGTTAAAATGAAAAAAAACGACCTACAAACTCTCAATTTCCAGCCTTGATCGCATTCGCCATCCTCGGTCAGTACACTATCCAACATTGTGAATTCAAAATATTTATTAGAATTTAGAGATACCTAGTTGTGTCCTGTACCACCACTCTCGAGTCTCGTCCCTTCCAATGCAAATGAGGGCCAACGGTAACGTCAGATTTTGAATTTGGAATAGCCTCCCCTGACTGTTCCACGTAGGCTCTAATTGCGTCACATTTCCTTGCCTCTGCCATGCTGGCACCACTGCCAACCAACCAATCCTGTGATGCCCGACGCTTTGGAAAGCCTCTCCAATGAACATAGCTAGGTACAGGAATCTTCTCTGTCTGAAGCTTCCAAACCCACCATCCTGCAAATGATCTGGGACTGCTCAAATTCATGAAGGTACCTTTATCTACATTCCTGTTGGAGAAAAAGTACCTTCAAAAGATTGTATATGATTCTCTTTCAACAAATGTATAAGAATATAAATTTCTAATATTTTAATTTAATGAATTATTCTTTAATTTAGCATATTTGCTGTGTTAATTTTCGTGAATAAAATATTTTTTTAATTAAAATTTAAAAAAAAAATCAACTTCTAAATTATTATGAATTTTTCTACTATGGTTCGTTAATATTAATTCAAAATATTAGTTATTGTGGTGTTTTAATAAAGTTGAAATTATTTTTAAAAAATAACATATTTTGTAGCAAAATTTTGTAACGAATATAATATGTAAGAAATACTCTATTAATATATTTACAAATTTTATTAGTTTAATAAGTAGTAAAATTCATTATTTAAATTTGAAATAAAATGTAGGAATCACCGAAATCACTAAATCGTTCCATATAAGTTATTGACAATGAGTAATTGGTGGAGTGCATATTATTATAACTAAAAATAAATTCAACATAATAAAAACTTAAATGTAGTTATGGTGACATGAAGGGCTAGACTTGTAATAGAGTTTATTGTTCAAATATTGGGCACACAGAGACAAATTAATTGAATTAGTATATAAATAATTAAAATATCTATTAGATGAAATAAAATTGTATTGAATTTGATAAATTGGCAATATTTATTATTTTTTATCTAAAATATATCAATAATATTATAATAATAAAAATACAGTAAAAATTTAGAATTATAACTACTATGAACTCCTCATTCAACGTATCATCTTCGTTGGATCACTACGATAGATTAATTCTCTAATTATCGCTTCAATTTCATACAACTCTAGAATTTAAGATGTATCTCTTTTTTTTATAGTAGAGAGTATGCGATTAATTCATGGGTTGGAGCCTGGAGGACTTGACTTTGAGTTTGGAAATTATAAGAATTTAAAGCTTTTGCTTATTTCCATCAATGAGCATTACAAAGTTTATTTTTTGTGATTGAGCAAGGGACATAATATTCCGATCATGCAAACCCAGCAGCCGCGGATGCCAAAGAAGATGACAAGCATACGCGAATAGTTGGAGCTAACAAAGCACCATGCTTGCTGCCTGCTTGGATGAGGGTAGGAACGACAACCATACCAAGCAAGCAGGGGCGTTTCATGCCCTAGGCAACTTAGGCAGTTGCCTAGGGTGCCAAATAGGGAGGGGTGGCTAAATTCTTTTTAAAAAATTCAAATTTCACTTGCAGGTCGGCTTTACCAGTTTGCACTGGTGCCCGTGCGATTGTTCCGGTCCAATGGGATGGCCCATTCAATTTAAATTTTATATATATATTGATATAACCATCACTAGGTTCCGTATGTAAGCGTGAAGGAAACGACTGTGACGGGATTTTGCTTGCCATTAAGGTGATAGCCGCGACAAAGCCAGGGGTTACAGATCATGTAGAATGGGAAGTTACGCTGCAGAGGATTTAAAATGCAGACAAGCTCAATCAGGATGTGTCGAGAAGAATAAAATGTTTGTACAGGTGTCAGGGCAGGCTGGAACGTTTCCCACACAAGAATGCTCCACACAAATCACGATGCATGGTTTCGTTGACGGAGAACACTTTCGCTTCTGTTCCTGATGCGTTTGATCATTGATGGCGGCCAAGTTTTATCCATGTTGCTGTAGGAGAACAAAAATCTTAAGGACTTTCCTGCGCGGGCCATGGCAATAATATAGTATATTATATATTAGTATATAATTATAAACACTGAACAATGATTCGTTAACAGGAACAACCAACATGCAAAGCTGCAGACTGCAGTGGCACTGTGGCACCCGCACAAGTGACAAAGCTGAGTGAGCTGCGACGGATTATAGTTTGATAGATTTATCAATCTTAAAAGTTCAGGAATCACAGATCACTAAATTATAATTTGCTTTGCAATTGCGGCTTTATCAGGCTAATTCATTCACCAAACAACGGAAATTTTTTTGCAAGCTAACTTGAACAGAAGTAGAACATGTATGATCTGGTAGTATGGTACATGTTTATATGCACAAATTGAAATTCTCTTAGTCTTGTTTGTTTAATTACGTAACACGTTTTTAGGTGCCACTACCGTGCAACCATTTCGAGGTAAACCGTAAACTAATAAATTATTCAGTACTAAGAAATCTTAGAAAAAATCAAGAATATATATTTTGACATTATTATTGAGTGTGTGTACTTCCTGGGAAGTTGAAAAGGAAATTGAACTCATGACCGACTTGAGATTTTCCTGTTATAAGTTAAAATTATAGCTTTAATTGAATATGTTAAAAGTTATACTATAATTGTTTAAAAAATATGCACAGGTAGATTCCTGGTCCTAGCGAGGGGGAGCGGGCGGGGGGTCGTACTCTCCGAGTACTGCCTAGGGCGCTTCAAAACCTTAAATCGGCCCTGCAAGCAGGTAGACGTATTTGACAAACATTAAGCAGTGGATAAATACTGACAGAAATTGTGAAGACATGTATGTTGCTATGCCCCTGAGGAACTATAGTATCACAATTGCTTCTCAAAGCGTAAATGGAGCTCTAACACAGCAAATTTGGGGAAATTTCTCAAAAAATGGAGGTATATATTTAATAACCTAGAAATCTTGAGGGGCTTTGTTGCTTATTTTGTGATATGTTAACCTTTTTAATGTTTTATATTGTTATGTATTTCGTCCAAATAATGATGCAAATCTGTGACCAAATTTTAGACAGTGAAGATAATGATTAATTAACCTAAATGTGCCCTGGGTTTTCTCCATTAATTTGCAAAATGAAGGAAACGACACACTAACTAAAATGTTGACAGTTTTTGTGACTAATTGTTTTTACCATTTTGTTATGTAAGCTATTTCATTAAATTATTGATGCAAAACATAGGTAACAGTTTCAAGTAAAGAAGATAACTTTGAAATAATCTAACTATGGATTAATTTTTAAATAATTTTCTTTTTGTTTTGCTTTTTGTAACCATTTCCACGTGCCCAATTTAAAAGCTAGTAATTTGTTTTCGCCAGAGTCAGTGGTTTTCATAAACCAGAAGAATCAAAGGATGGAAAACAGAAGAGGAAGTTGATACCAACCTGAACTGCAATCATGTCTCAGGTAGCAGGAAAATTCAGCAGCAAAAACAGAAAGGGGAAAATAAAGAACACAAAACACAAAACCGGTCATACAAAATCAACACTTCCCGATGGTAGAATGGAGTGGGTGCCAACAGTTGACAAACTACATGCTGGTAAACAATGAAAAATACCCCCAAACAACAGTCAGCATCGCATGGTAGGGCAGGTGGCAGACCGGCACGCTAGAAGTGAAATGAAGCAACTCAAACAGCACAGCGTCCGTAGACAAAAGGGAAGCAGGTTTGATATAACAGCTTAAGCAAGAGAGCGTAGTCGTAAGAGATGCAACCGGAGGGTAGCCACACCTTCCGCATAATTATTATTTTTAGGTTGTGATTCATTTGCATTAACTATTGTATTATAGTCCGTTTTGAAGTCAAAGTTTTTAATATTCCTAGTATTGTATTTTTTTTTTTTGTAAGTTCATATACTTATAGTATCTCATCTATAAGTCGATTAAGATCTTGCATATGAGTTTAGTCTATTTCCTTTGTTATGATAATACGTGGAGTCAATGTTTTATTAGGTGTTCTTTAAGTATTAGGTCTAATTTAATATTTAGTATAGTTTGATTACCACTTGTTTTTATATACTTTTTAGAATTTGTATATCAATGTCAAAGATCTATGTGTTAATTTTTGTTTAAATCTATTGTATAGTTGGATTTCGTGATAATCATCTGAGTCTATTATCGTCAATATATCAGTTAATGTATAAGTTATCATTTTTCCATCTTGAGTTCATCTAGACATGTGTCATGAAATTCCTCCAAGTGTCAAAAATAAAATTCAGATGTCTTTATTTTCAAGAGTCAGTCATTGTAAAAATCTGAAGAAAAAAAATTGACTTACAGACACATTTTCGATGGAATCCAACATCTATTGAAGGCATGTTTTTTATCTTCATGGTCACATTCCACTAAGGTGTCATCATCATTAATCGGAGGCTAGAGGCATAGGAGGTTGGAGGTCGATTGGCGACCTCTCGTCAATCACCTACGACGGGGCTGCATTTTGCTATGGTGACATTATTGTGGAGTGAGTATTTGCTTTCAATTTTTACAGTGTGTTTCTTTTCAAAGTTCTAGGTTTTGTGTGGTTCTAGATGTTGGAAAAAGAGTTGCGTTGAAACGCATATGAATTTCAGTGATCCTCTGACTATTGTACTTCATTAGAATATGGTCTGCTTGTGAATACATTCACTTGGAATGGTGACCATGTGCAGCAAGATCTAGTTGGTAGTATGTACTTCGATACAATTTGCTTCTCAGTGTTTATGTGTGGAAATTTCACATTGTAGGGGGACCATGATACCAATGTTCCATTTCCATTATGAGCCTAAAACGGATAAAGTCAAGGGAAGCTTCTAATGATAGTGGTAGTTTCCCATGATGTTTGAGATCAAGTGGTAGCGATCGACAACAGTGGCTACAACTAAGAACATTGTGATTCTTAGAAGTGGTAATGTGAAATCTTTCCAGTATATGTTATATTGTTCTAGTGTTGTGATAAGCAAGTTGTTTCCTATGTAATCTCCTAAAGGAAGAATGTGATGAGATCCGATGATACTAATGCACCATCATGATATTGTGATTGTTAGTAATCCACTGGAAAAACTATCCAAAGGTTATTGGTACTAATCTAAAAACCATCAGTTGTATGGTTGATGGTTAACCGCTTGGAAAACCATCCAGAGGTTGTTGGTATTTTCCTAGGAATCATCCAAATCATGAGCAATATTTTAAGTGACATGTTGCAGTACAAGGTAGGTTTTCCCCATATTCAAACTAAAGGAAGAATATTAGGAAATTAAATGTTAGTGTTCCATTATTATTTATTATTGTATGGTAATTTATTGGTTAGTAAGTTAGTAAGTTATATTGTTTGGGTGGTTATATTGTTACACTCGTATTATTATAAACGGGTTATTTGTTTTTTGAACTTCCTATTTTTTGTATCTCTTTGGCTATTTAATTTTCATTTTATTGTTCAATTCACAAGCTAAATAGAATATATTTTTGGTGTTTTCTCTGTGCAAATTTTTCATACCTTTCAGTATCCTTTACAAAAGAAGATTTGAATGCCTCCTCCTCTGGTGTCTCAAAACCCCGAAGGCTCGTATATCCATCCAAGAAGTCCATGACAACATTTGTGGTGGACATGTAAATGGTTTAGTTGTTGTTAAATGCATCCTACACATGGGTTGTAATTGGCCTATGCTTAATCAAGATTTTTGTGACTATGTCAAGAAATGCATCAAATGTTAACTACGCTCCAATCTCACATATATCCCTAGTCACATTGTCCAACCCACTTAGGACCTCTAGCCCTTTTCACAATGGGGACTTGATCTTATTGGTCCCATCAATCCTTTCTCATCACAACAACATAATTTTATCATCACAAGAAGTGAATACTTCACTAAATGGGTAGAAGTTATCCCCCTCATTTCTACTAAATCAAACAAAATCGTTGATTTCATCCATCATCACATTATCTTTCACTTTGGTATTCCTAACAAAATCATCATAGATAATGGCAAGTCCTTTAAAAGAAATAAAGTTCAAAAACTTTATGATATTTACAACTTAAAACTCGGCTTTTCATCTCCCTATTACCATAAGAAAATGGTGAAGCAGAATCATCTAACAAAACACTCAACAAATTCCTCATGAAAACTGTTGACTAAGCTCATAGAAATTGGCATATGTCAATCCCATTTACATTGCGATGAATAAGGTAAAGAATAGGTCATCTATTACGTAATTTGTACCCTTCATGAGTATGAAACTTAGTATTTAGAAGTTTAAAATTTGTGTTGTTCCATGTACTTCACAACTTCTAAACTCCGTCATTACCATCTTAATAAAAAAGCCTACATTGTCACCAACTTTAACTCACTCATATATATGCACTCCAAATTGTATCACAATGATCACATCACTAGATGGCTTATGCTCATAACTGAGTTTGATCTTGAGTTCATCTATCAAAAATCAATTAGGGGACAGGTCATCATTGATTAGCTTGTAGAAGCTCCCCTTCCTACCAATCAATTACCTTGTGAACACTTCCTTGATGAGTAAATTAACACTCTTGATCATTAAAACACCCCTCTTAAAATGACCTTGTTTTTTGATGGGTCCAAATGCAAGCAAGGGGAGGTGCTGGAATAGTCATAATTCCCGCTTGGGACACTCCTATCCCATTATCCTTCAAACTTGACTTTGAATGCACTAACAACATGTTGGAATATGAAGCTCTTATCCCGGGGCTTCAGATGGATGCCTTTCTCGGCATAAAATTCTTGACATCTATGGTGAATCACAACTTGCCATAAATAAAATCAAAGGATTCTATCAATGTAAAATGAGACCCTTCAGAAATACAAAACCATTTTCAAAGATATCCTACAACTCTTTAACCATTATGAAATCTAAAGCATCCCTCATTCATCTAATAAATTTGTAGACAATGTGGCATCACTTTCCTCCCTCATCCGATTATTACCAGATGATTCCAAACTTTTCGTTGTAGTAAAAAAACTCAATCAACTATCTTACACTAGCACATATATTTTAACCATCAATCATATAAAAGATAACCCATTTGATACTTGGTATAATCAAACATATGACTATCTTTCCACTAACACACTACCTCCGAATCTATCAAAAAATAGAAAAATATCCTTTCAACAATGTGAGTACCGCTACATCATCCTAATGGGTATCCTTTACAAATGAGGATTTGACGGCCTCCTCCTCTAGTGTCTCAAAACCCAGAGGCAGATTGTATAGCCATCCAAGAATTCCATGAGGAAATATGTGCTAGAAATTTCAACAGTTTATTTGTTGTTAAATGCATCTTATGCATGGGATATTATTGGCCTATGCTTAATCAATATTGTATTGTTGTTGTTATTATGTCAAGAAATGTGTCAAATGTCAGCTACACTCCAATCTCACATATATATCCCTAGTTACACTCTTCAACCCGCTCAGGACCTCTGGCACTTTTCTCAAGGGGGACTTGACCTTATTGGTCTCATCAATCCTTGTTCATCACAACGACATAATTCTATCATCACAGCAACTAAATACTTCACTAAATGGGTGGAATTTATCCCCCTCATTTCTACTAAGGAAATAAAATCGTTGATTTCATCCACCATCACATTATCTTCACTTTGGCATTCCTCAAAAAAATCATCACAGATAATGGTAAGTCCTTTAAAAGCAAGAAAGTTCAAAAACTTTACAACACTTACAAAATAAAACTCAACTTTTCATCTCCCTATTATCCAAAAGAAAATGGTGAAGCATAAGCATCTAACAAAACACTCAACAAAATCCTCATGAAACCATTGACCAAGCTCGTAGAAATCGGCATCTCCAAATCCCAATTGCATTATGGGCATATCAGACCAGCTTTTGCACTCCTATAGGAGCTACACCCTTTTCTTTTAGTCTACGAAATTGAATATGTTCTTCCACTTAAAGTTTAGATTACATCATTACATGTTTCTGTCAAAGATTTCATCTTTGATGAGGAGTACCGTCAAGAACGTTTATCACAACTTGAACTATTAGATGAGTGTCACCTAACCGCACTTAAACACATCAACATATATCAAGAATGAATCAAACATGCCTACAACAAACATCTTAATTATTCTGACTTTAAAATTGGTGATCTTGTTCTCAAAGAAAACCTACATGTCACTAACATGGAAAAGAGAAAACATGGAAAGTTTTCTCCAAACTGGCTTGGACCATATATTATCACTCATGTAAATATGCTTTTGGGGATTATTGTTTAACCTCCCTTGATGGTAAATTTGAGAAGGAACCCCTTAACACACTTCACTTATATATGTTCTATTGTTAACTTATCAACTCATGAGATTTTAGTCAAACTATGATATCCAACCATCAACACACACATCTTATCACTGTTGTAATGATTTAAAATCATGTATTCTTTCGCATCAGCATACTTGTCATGCCCTTGAATATGGGCACCATGGCTCCACACATATGATATTCCTTATGGACTAGTTCCCCGCTCATGACTAGGGAACCCCACAATCATTACTCACATCATCCTCTTATCTTATCTTGATCAACACGTCAAAGACATAACTATAGATTACACTCTTATCTTATCCCCTCCTACATGGTAACCCTAGGGTTTCCCTGAACTTAAAAATAAAAATATTTATGGGATGGATCCAATCAAACATAGACTAATCCCTCGAAGGATGATTATCAAAATAAAATCATGTCAAATGAAGTTATAGAACACACCCTCAAAGGATGTATACCATTAAATCAAAAATCAAATTATAGACTACTCCCTCGAATGATGGATACTCGATCAAGTGCATAATAAGGAATTTCCATATTGATCGGTCCTCATATCAAAAAGGGGCTTCCCATATCAATCGGCCCTCTTAAAAAAATCCAAAATCAAAACATCCCAAGATAGCTTCCCGCATTGATTATCTTTCCCGAAATGAAAGACTCCAGCATCGATCAGATTGTACCAAATATAATGAAGTTAGGGAAAAACCTTGGGAACTATCAAGAAGAACCTATTTCCATGTGCTTACTACACACAAACATTTTCTCATTTCAAAAAGGGATAAGATCTAGCTATCTCATATTTACCCATGATCCTAGTTATGACTAACCATTGTGAGTCATACGTTAACATTTAGTATAGGTTCGTGTGTACAATATCATACTTGTAAATCAGTTAATCATCAATGTGTCCAAAGTAGTCAAGAAGCAATCACTCCACAATAAGTTATTATCCATTGTATAAGTGCATAAATCATATAAAAAGATTGTCATTTGTTGTGTCATCATATAAAATCATCAAAATTATATCATAACACATGCATCTATAAATATAAATCTTACATCTCAAATTAAAACACATCATCAATTACATCATCATGAATCACATTTAAATCCATCACATTGAAATCAAAATTATAGCACAAAATATAACCCAATGACAAAATCATATATATCAAAAAATGTCTTTACATAATCAAGAGGCCTGAGAACCCCATATATCAAAAATATACATGTATACATCAATAAGGGCTTCAAAGGATCCTCATACATCAAAATCATGTGTACAAAAACTACTGGATGAACTGAATGTTCGTCAAGAAAACACTCCCTCCCGTGCTGCTCCCCTAAGCTCCACCTAGATCTCCACCTGACCCTTTATCTGCTCTACCCTCTAGACCTCGTGGTGGATGGACCACACTCGTAGCACCACCCAATGAATTCGTTTGTATCCACGCCAAAAACATAGTATATCAAGGCTCTTTTAGTAGCCTCTATTGTACTATGTACTCATAATACTGTAACTTTTCACACAGATCCTTATAGTTGGCCATGCCCACACTACCAAGCAGACCCATCTGACCACTAGTCTAAGCATGAGTAACATGTATCTCACCTCCTAAAATCAATCGACCTGTCACACTTAAGGCCTTTCACAAGTCCTCTTTGTTTTTTCAGTATCTATCTATATCAACTATCGTCTAGGTAAGCTCTAGCTGTATAGTGGTGAGTTTTTAACTAATCCCATCACGCTCCCCAGTCACTATGTCTCTCTCAGCCATTAAAGTAGGTCACTCAGCCAACAATGTGGCATTTTGGCCTCTAAACGCTCTATAGTGGCCTCCAACACTGCCACTCTATCCTCCTCATCCCCACCCTCACCATCACCACCACCTTTCTAAGGTGTCACCTTGATACTCATCTCTCAAACCCACCCACCTGGCCCTGTCACCATGCCACATAAGCCTCAGTAACCTTGACATCATCATATCCCACCACCACTCCATGTACGTTCACCCTCACCCCACCCCCTCCTCATCCTCCATATCCACTACCTTTTGAATAGTCAGCAATGTTATATCATTCTCTGCATCATCCCTCTAATAGGCCACTTCTACCTCTGGCATATCCTAAGCCAATCCAAACTACCATCTAACACATTCATATCATATCATCTCCCAATGATCCTCTTTTCTCCCCGTACCCATCTCTCCTATTAGAAGGCCCTTAATTCCCCCTCTGCACCAACCTATGTTGGGAAACCTGAATGCGGCCTCTAAACATCTCCCCCTGAAGACCAACTAGAAGTTATTTATAATAAACCTCACCTTAGATAGGCCCTATAGATGTAAAATTGGAACTCCATCTTGTGAAATCCACAAGATACTACAAATCCACCCATCTCATCCATGGTATACCCCACAATCAAGCTACTGCAATATGCTCGTACACCCAACACTCTAGCAAAAATGATACATATACTCTAAATCTCCATTTCACACTCCAAGACCAAAGATCCTTGTACACATGTTCCAACAAAGCAGGTGCCCAAGCAAACACTATCGTGTGAACCAACATATACACAACCACCCTTGTCAACATCCATGAAACTTTCCCTCTGGCTAAATCTGGTAAGGAATAACAACTGATCCCTATAATCATCATAGTCACCAATGCCTTGCCCTCCTTATCATCACTATAAAGGACCCCATATGAAAAAACCCCTGAAGTGTATACCACATCTCCCCTATGATCACCATATAAAGTCTGCATCGCTGCACCCTGATTGGCCTCATCAATCACATAAATCTACTCACCTTGTATCGATAAGCGCAATATTTGGTACACATCCTTTAAAGTGACTGTCATCTCTCCAGTAGGCATCCAAAATGTTCCTGTCACATGGTACCATCTCTCAAATAGTGCCAACAGTAAACCCATGTCCTTGTGGATATAACTGTAGTGATGCATCCCACCCATTCCAACTACCTCCAGATGAGCCTAATCCTCATTTGATAATAAAGCTTGGACATCATCCAGAATCTTTGGGATCATGTCCCGTGTGGTCAACCTCTTCCGAGCATATATCCAACAACCAAACAATCCAAAAATATTCCCAAATCCATAAAAATCAATTCAAGTCCATCAACAACTAATCAAAAAAGTAATAAAATCATAACTTCTTAATAATTTCCAATGGCTCTACTCGAATCGTTGGTGACCCCATTAAAATCATCACCGACCCCTAAATTTCTAGCAATTTCATACAAAATTGCTATTGGTTTCTAAGTGCCTACAAATTTTTAGGAAAAAACATAAAATAACAAAAATATTAAGTACATCACCTACCTTATTAGGTTTCAGCCTCCGTCGCCTCTACACACCTCCAGTTGCCTCCATCTCAATAAAATTAGATTTTTTAATCCAATTAGGGTTCTTAGGTCTCTCAAGATTCTCAAATCGAAAATGACTAAATAAATCCCCTAATAAAATTTTGACTGTGCAATCGCCAACAATTGGGCTAATCATCGATGATTTTTATCAAATCGCTAATGACTCTTACCTTTATACAAAACATCATAAAAATGGCTTGCAAGTCTCATCAAATATCATTTTTTCATCAGTCCTTGCCAAAATTTCACATTTTTCAGGTATGTGCTTCCTTTTTAGGGCTCCAAGGCCCTTTAAAATAAAAATCTATCAATCTATACAAGCCTTCCTTTATAAAATCCATTTTGGATTTCACAGTCATTAGGGAAACCTTTTCCCTGTCATCATTAAGTCGTAAATTATAGGTCGAGAACCCATTGGTTCCCCTATCATTTTACTTCACGCTCCTGTAAACCCACATTTGTGGTAAAATCCTTTATCATACCTACATCTCCCGATACATTGTGGATATCATATGCCTCTGGGATCTTTTCCTACAATTGCTTCCTATGACTTATACATCTATAGGTTGTAAACCCCTTGGTTCCTCTATCACTTGAGTCTCTGGTCACACAAAGTCCACCTTTGTGGTAATTTGTTTCCATGCCTAGTCTTTGGGCATTAAACACACCATCATATAATCCTATCTCATCCAATAACCTTTTCAAACTTGTGACATTTTCACTTCATTGTAATGACCCCCAGTTTGAGGGGGGACCACCCATCCAACATCAAATCAGATCATTTCATTTGTTTTTGTCTAGTAGCTTGCTTATCACAAACCACTTAACAAAAAGGGGAAAATAGAGACAAATTTTTCATGGCCACACCCCTCACACTCCCATTTCAAATATCCTAACACCCATTTCACTATCCTAAACCATGAAACACCCCTGTAAAATCTCATTTTACCCCTCATAAAACCCATTACCTATCCAAAACCTCCCTAACCACCCTTATCCCATCTAAATCCATTTTATCCTAGTCACCCAGCCTCCCAACCTTCCAAAAACCTCCCCAACCATTTACATTCACAACCAAACCTTATTTAGAAGTGGTTAAAACCACTTCCAAGTGGGTTTCCCCACTTTTCCCCGATCACCAATGATTCTACCAAAATATCTAGTGATTCTACCAAAATATCCAACGATTATTAAAGCATCACTAAACCTCCTTTAAACAGATCTATAAGTGTTTGTAGTGAAGCTATGTTCCACTCCAGACTTAGATGACATCAACGCCAATATTTTGACATTCTCAACAACTTTTTCAAGCCCTTGTAGCATCCACAAATCTCTATAAGGGTTCTTTAGCTCTGTCTACTTGTTTACATAACCATGGTAAGTTATCTCCAGTAATTTACATTATCAAACTCTTTAAGCATCATTTATTAGTATAAACCAACCATTAAATCAACTATCTCGAGTCGAATCAACATTATATTAAAGAATTAATATTTTTCTCAGTAATCGTCAGTGATTCTATCTAAATCTCCAACATGTCATTTTATCATTTTATCACATTTTGTATATTTTATGTCATTTTATCATCTTTTATATGTATGATCTACTTCTTTCCAAAATGTGGCTCTCTATAGATGACAGTTCTAGGTGAGTCGCACCACATTACCAACATTTACGATCTTCCCATCATCCAACAACCCCTCTTCTAGGAATAGCTCGACATCACACATGAACTTAGCCTTTTTTCCATCTTCTTGACACCTGAAATCGAATACATAGAAGACCAAATCGAAATCATATTTCCATCTTCTTGACACCTGAAATTGAATACATAGAAGACCAAATCGAAATCATACAAAAATAATGGGACAATGTTAAACAATTCTAGTTCAACTACTTCTTCAACTTTGAGCTCACCATAGCCCTCACCTGGGCCACCAACCATGCGAAAACAGGATCTCTCTATCTCCCTAGAATTCTAGTCATTCCTTGTACTTACCGATTATTTTTTTATTATCATATCACTTAGTTGTCAAAAATAAGTTGACACCCTTTGAGGAATCCCATTAGTTCGTAGGATCGGCATTTTCCAAGCAACTCATCAAATATTACATCCAAGAGGAGTATTCTTACATCCCAAGTGCATTAAATGAAGGTGAGAGGATTCTCAGGGGCTATGTAAGATGTTTTTGATAGTCCCAGGAGTAAAAATGGAGTTGGAGCAAGTGTGGTTTTTGTTGGTGTAGGTGGTATACTTATTCACTTATTTAGTGTTATTCCACCTCACTAGGTGAGTCATCTCACTTAGGTGGACATGGATCTAGGTGTCATCTTAGTTATGACAGATTCTCTTACAGAATCTTTCATATGTGTAAGTGTGTCATAGGAGTTACATTCCCATTTGGGAAAGTAACTCCTCTTCTCCATTATGGAGGAATCTTCTCTTACATGGGAGTTACACATTCACTCCCCTATATGTACACCATCTCTTTTGATCTATGTTAAGCCAATACAACCTAAGCTAAGGCTTTCATTCCACTCCACTTTTCGAATCTTGAGCTCTCATATGCATGCACATTGCTTTACAAAGCTTACTTGCTTTAATCTCGCAACTCCTACACTTTGGTGAAGTGCAACTATTCGATGCTCATGAATTCCTTCCAGGTCTTCATCCTACACTCCTTCATGATATCAGAGCATGGGGACCGGAATCACGTTGTTCACCATCATTGCTCCACCGTGTAGTTGCTTGTGCAAGCTCTCGCTTTTGCATGTGCTCTACTTGTATATTTTGAGATTCTGTGGGTGCATTTTTTTGGTGTTTGTGCTCTTCAAGTGTTCAATGGCCTTGCATGCATGCTTTGGAGGCATTTTATAGTGTTTAGGTTTCAGCATATTATAGGTTTGAAGGTTGATAGCTCACTCTGCATTTTTCCCTCTTCTACTCGTTGTTGCATTGGTTTGGACCGCCAGTAAGGGTTTTACTTTTGCATCGGCGTGTTTGCATTGATCCAACATGGGCTTGTGCTTAGTTTAAAACATTGGCTTGTTATTTTCCACCGCCCGTGCTGTCCTTGGCCCTCACAAACCAGCATATGGATTCTTGACCAGTCGGTTTCCACTACTGCCTTCACGTTGCATGTTTCGTGGAGATCTCGCCACATGCGTCAATTCCCTGTGCACTGCCTCACTCATGCATGCTGCATCCTCATTGACTCTGATCAACCCATGCTTTGTGGTTTTTTTCGTTTAGGTGTTAAGTCTGCTAGTTTGTTCATTTTTTCCATATTGGATTGGTGTTAAGGTTGTTGCACGTTCACGGACTGAGTTAATCCTGACTCAAAGTCTCTTCTCACTTCCTACATGTTGTGTTACTTTCAACTCATGAATTGTGCATTGCTCTCTATTCTATGTAACCTCAGTAGTGCGTCCGTAGCTCCACTCATCCTTGGCTAAGGTGGTTTCATTCCTGTGTGAATCTTTGCAAGATAAACCAGCTCTACAAGATCCCTGGTTGTATCTTGTGTCGACGGTTTCTACAACCACATGGAGATTAGTGACAGTTCAATGATAACTTCTGCTAGGCCTTTACACAGTCATTACAAACCTGCTCAAGCGTGGCCATTTTTCCATTGCGTGGCCAATTCAAATGTATTTTTACCTGCGTGAGACTCTTGCTTGGCTCCATTTGATTGGATTCCCGTTCTCAGTGTTGGTTCTACGTTTTGGCCTCGTCTCAAAGTCTACATCGCACAAATCCCCTTCCAAAAGTGTTTTTGTGACTCCCTGCCACGTGGAGGTCTATTTTTTGACAGTTTTGGGCAGATCTCTGCTCGCCCTTTGACTAATTGCAGGTCACAGTAACCTGCACTGCCCTCCTGCATTAGACGGTTTCATTTGCCTGGCTCCAGCAAGTGGAACTCCACTCTATCTAGCACGTTACAACCTTGCACAGAGGTTGTTTCAAGACCTGCCCATCCTCCTGCGTAGCAAACACATGGACTCCACCATACAGCTTGGTCAATGCAGCACATTTCAAATGTGGAGCCCATCATTCCCTTTTAGACATTGTTGGGCGGTTAAAACAATCCCATTTTTTGATGTTTTTGGGTTTAAAACATTATATTGGCATTGTAATAAGTTTTAGGTTGTATTTTGCTTGTTATTATGTCCTTCATTCACATGTCGAAGACGAAGGGTGAGGTCCGGGGTTGGCAGGAGGCTAATCCCCCCTCGCAAGCAAAACAAACCCCTGCCAAAATTTGATGCCATTTCCAATGAGTACCCACACGATACCCTTTGCACCCATTTTGAGCACTTTTTTAATGCGTTTGCAGTGTCTAGTGCATTTTTCCATCAGTTGTGGGAATCATTTTAATGCTATAACTTTTGACTCGTTGCTAATTTTTTAGTGCTTCTTTAGTCAAAGTTGCATGATTTTTTACACATTACATGATGGGATTATTAGTTTTGTAAACGCACTACTTTTATAAAGTGCCACATTCTAGGGGGGTTGATTGTACTCTTGGGCCTACACACACAGACGCATTATCGGCCGAGTCTGACGTCTTGCTTTTGTGCACCTTGCATCTTACATTTTTTTCATCATGGAGAGTGATCTTTCTAGATGTGAGCATCATAGGATCACCTTACAGCCTCGGCCACTTCTCACCGGGAGATAGACATATTTAGCCTAGCGTGCTTCCATGGAACATTACTTCGCCCACGAGGGTCTCTTACCCTTCTTGCTTGGGCCAGTTCCTGCACCCACTGATCATCATCATCTAGAGGACTTCCTCGACACTTGTGACCATGTCTTTGGTCACATGATGATGCATGTCTCTCGTTCTCTCTGGTTTCATGTGGCAGACTCAGATCCACCTCACCATGTTTGGAGCATTCTTCAGTCCTTGTATGGAGACCCTTCACATACTGCAGTCGTTGTTACTACTACTAATTCAGTTGTCTCCTCCATTTCTTTGTGTGATGACAGTTCCACTGACACGGGCTCACTTGGTTCTACTTCTGATGACGAGGATCGTGCATCCAGTTATGATGTCGAGAGTACTATAGAGGACTCTTCTCCTCTTTCTCTCACTATTATAGACATTTTTTTCACCCCCCACATCTCATCAGATATCGAGCAATCTCCTACTCAGTCTCACATATTCATCACACCTACCTCCTTTCCACTTCCAGTGTGCGAGGCCCCTTTCACTCCTCTATCTTCATTGGATGACTCATACCTATCATACATCACTCTTCTGTTTGTTGAGCCCCCTCATTGGGACAAGTATCTTCCTGACCTTTTTCATCTTTTTGCAGAGTCTACTTGTGATGCTCTACAGGTCCCTCATCCATCTACAGGTGTTTGAGAAGAGTTCATCATCTCTATTGTTGAGAGTGACCCTTTTGGGATTCTTACCACTTCCACTTTTCCGGAGACCTTCATTGATCCACCCTTAGCTGTGGATCCCTTTTCTGTTGTGGGGGATGTTTTGTTGCCTTCACATCATGTGGACATCCTCTCTACAGGTGTTCACTCTTCACAGTCTGATAGTTCTACGGACGTGGCATTACCTTCAGTTCCTTGGCACTCACTCGCTAGACCTATGTCACACTTCCGTGCACCAGACTCAGAGTTCTTCATGTTGTTGCCTTCAGTTTCCTTTGTGGAGTGGGCGGACTCCCAGCACATCATTTATATCCTTCCTAAGGGTAGGCACACAGTTTGTTGTGGGTGGCTCTTCTTCAATCTAGAGGTAGAGAATCTCGTCATCGACATTCTTCTGGGAGACCTCCTAGAGCTGCAGAGTTCAAATCCATCCATGGCATCTTCTGCATTCCTCTCGTCTCCCTCTTCTTCTCTCTTCTTCTTCTTTCCGAGAGATTGCCTCTTTGTACATGGGTACCCTTTCAGGCTTGTCTATGGCCAGGACCCATATTTGGCATCTTTCTTAGATTAGAGAGTTTTTTGTTCTCTTGTCATGGATGTTTTTCCCACTGGGTTTTCCTTTACTTCTTGGGACTTCTTATACATGGGTGCCTCATCAGGCTTTGTGCTAGGACCCATTTCTTGTTTCTGACTTTCCACCTCATCCTAAGTTACAATGAAGGGGGGTGTTGGTGTAGGTGGTGTACTTATTCACTTATTTAGTGTTATTCTACCTCACCAGGTGAGTCATCTCACTTAGGTGGACATGGATCTAGGTGTCATCTTAGTTATGACAGATTCTCTTACAGAATCTGTCATATGTGTAAGTGTGTCATAGGAGTTACATTCCCATTTGGGAAAGTAACTCCTCTTCTCCATTATGGAGGAATATTCTCTTACATGGGAGTTACACATTCACTCCCCTATATGTACACCATCTCTTTTGATCTATGTTAAGCCAATACAAGCTAAGCTAAGGCTTCCATTCCAATCCACTTTTCGAATCTTGAGCTCTCATATGCATGCACATTACTTTACAAAGCTTACTTGCTTTAATCTCGCAACTCCTACACTTTGGTGAAGTGCAACTATTCAATGCTCATGAATTCCTTCCAGGTCTTCGTCCTACACTCCTTCAGCTTTTATTTCCCCTAAGGATGAGAAGTTTCTTTTCACTCATAGGATTTAATTTACATGTTCTAATAATGTAGCTAAGTATGAGGCTTTATTCCATGGGTTGTTATTGGCCGAAATGAGGGATATTAAGAGGTTACAGTTTTTGGGGATGCTTAATTGGTTATACACCAAGTAAGACATAAGTGTTCTACCATGAACAATATCGTAAAGGCTTATAAACATAGAGTTTGGGACCTACTTGAGAGCTTAAACTCTATTAATCTCCAAGTAGTGCCAAGGAAATCAAATTTGGAAGATGATTAGATGGTTGTTGTAGGGTCACAATTTGTCTCACCTCAAGATTTCATTGAGGGACATGATCAACATTTCAAGATGGTGGTGAGATAATCCATCTCAAACAATAATGTGAGTTAAAAAGTCTTTGAGAAAGATGATAAAATTACCAATTTTATTTAGAATGAGCCTGAATTATCATTGAAGTTGCAGTCAAGGCTGGAAGAAGGCTATGAGGATCAGGTTATCTAATTAAGAACTAACAAATGATCAAGAGGTCAAGTTACTCTTGAGAACATATTCATCCCTGATGATGAGTTCTAAGGGGAAAAGAAAAGTATGATGGATAGTGAAGAAGACTATCAAAAGGTTATGATTTCCCAAGATAATGAGCCGCTGCTTGGAAAGATATGTGGTGAAGCTGAAAAATAACTTTTTGTGTCCTTATGTTAGTAACACCATGATGTTTTCTCGTGGATATATGAAGATATTAAGGGTTTCCTGAAATAATGCAACATATTATAGATCTTGACCCCAATTTGAAGCATGTTCAAAAAAAGCAAAGGAATGTAAATCCTAATATAGAACCCCTAATGAAGAAAGATATTTCCAAACTCTTAGAAGCCATAATTATATTTCCTATCAAGTACTCTACTTGGATGGAAAATTTGGTCCTTGTAAGGAAGATGAATGGAGATGCTAGGTTATGTGTTGATTTCAGAGACCTAAATAGAGCATCCTGAAAAGATCACTATCTTTTTCCATCCATATACCAAATTTTGCAAATAGTAGTAGGAGATGAGAGGTTCTCCCTTCTCAATGGATATTTTGGATTCAATTAAATTTTGGTTAAGGAAGAGGACAGGTATAAAACAAATTTTACTTCTAAATAGGAACATTTACCTATGAGAAAATGCCTTTTGGGTTTTCTACCGTTGGTACTACCTTTCAGAGGGTCGTGGATTTTTATTCGAAGGGATTTATAAAAAAAATTATTTTGATTTACCTAGATGGTATCAAAGATAAGTGAAGATAACATGGAATATCTTGAGAAAGTGTTTGAAAGGTGTAGTGAGTTTGGGGTATGGTTGAATCCAAAGAAGTACATTTTTTATATCGCAAGGAAAACTCTTAGGTCACATGGTTTCAAAGGAAGGAATAACTATTGATCCAAATATAGTTTCAGCCATCCTTTCTCTCTCCATGCCAACACATAATAAATCATTACAATCTTTCCTTGGAAAAATCAAAATTTTAAGGAGATTTGTTCCTAAATTTGCAGGATTAGTGAAACATATGACTCAAATGCTGAAGAAGAACACTCCATTCAAGTATACTAATGAAGGAAAGGAGAGTTTTAAAATGATCGAGGAGGTAATAACTCAGGATCCCATTTTTATTAACTTGAACTATGAAATATATTTTATCTTGTATGTTTACGGTTATGAGAGTAGTTTGGAAGCCATTCTAATCCAGCAAAATGATGGAGGTTTGGAAAAACTAGTGGAATTCTTTAGCCAAACACTAAAGGAATATGATCTAAGGTATAACCACATAGAAACAATTCTTTGCAGTCGTGAGGGCCCTCAAAAGATTCAAGAATATGCTCGCCAAAAATCCTATCAAGGTGTTAGTTTCTCATCCTAGTGCGAGAAATTTCATAATGGGGGCAGAAGTTAGTGAGAAGAGAGTTAGACGGGTAGCAAGAATCATGGAATACGATGTCACAAAAGGGGCTACCAAGCTGGTTAGAGGAAATTAGAATGTTTGAACAACTTGCAACAGATGATATTAAGGATGGCCAAGAAGCTTTTTATGCCTTAGAGGAAGAGAAAGAACCATAAAAAACAAAGGGTAATAACTTTGTGGGTAAAATGGATAAATTCCTGGCTAGTGACAAGTATCCTCTTGGGTTGGATAAAACAAAAATGAAATAATTTATAATCTATTCCATTCCTTACGTTTTAGTAGATGTCATCCAATTCAAGAAAATCCTAGAGGGAGCTTTGTTGAGATGCATTAGTGAAGATCAGATTGTGAGGATTTTTGGTGAATTCCACGAAGGATTGGATGGTGGTCATTTTCCCCCAAGAGCTACATCCATGAATATTATAAGGGTTGTCTATTTTTGGCCCACACTATTCAATGACGCTCATTCATGGGTTAGGAAATACAAATAATTTGTCTTGTTTACTGGTAAGAAGAGGTTGGCAGCAATACCACTTCACCTAATTCAATCAGACCAATCCTTCTCTCAATGGGGTCTTGAATTCATTGGCATGATCAATATAGTGTCTAGTGTTATTCATAAATGGGTCTTAACAGCCATTGACTACTTCACCAGGTGGAATGAGGCTATTGCACTCAAAGAAGCTATTGAGATAGCCATTTTAGAATTCATGGAGAAGATTGTGACTAGGTTTAGAGTCCCTCATACCAAAATATCTGGTAGTGCTAAATATTTTGTGGGATATAAGATATCTTATTGGGATCTCAAACATGTTATTTATCTAAATACTTCTTTTAAGTATTACCCTCAAGGTAATGGCGTAACTGAGTCATGTTGTCTTGAAATTTTTGCACACTAATTTTTTAAAAAATTTGAAATTTTTTACATTAAAATGTCTCACCAATTCATCTTTCCACATCATTCTAATATATGTTGTGCTCTTCATAACCTAGTCATCAATTATTGTAACAATGCGTTGTCATAATTCCACCTTTATTGATGTCACGTTGCTTCGCACACCCATCTAACTTCCTAAAATGCTTCATAACACTTGATTAGTCATTTAAATTTAATTAATTAGTAACATTGATTGTTAAGTATCTTCTCTTTTGACATTCATGTTTGTTAAATACTCAAGCACATCTAACCCATTTTAGTCCATTTTATCTTGACACTCATCTTGTTAAGAATTGGGCAACTAATCGTTCTGCCTCCTCCCTCTTTGCACTTATTTTTCTAGGGTCAAGATTTTAAACACTTTTTACCCTCTTCCATATTAACATTCACTTTGCTAAGGTTGAGTTTTCTATCACACATCTCCTTCGTTCCTCCGCTCTTCTAACATGGTGGGAACAAGACATCGTGATTATAGTCCATTCAGAAGACAAGTTGAATATCATTTTCATCTTGGTTATGATAAAGAGGATGAAAACCAACTAGAAAATATTTCCTTCAAATAAAAAACAAAAGTTGAAGACATTTTGTGAAAGAATAAAGAACAATGTTTTTTTTTGTCTCTTTGAAATGGGAGCAAAACTCCCTCCATACTTTGACAATATCACTTTGAAAAACTTATGAAGATCAACCAAAAATTCAATCATATAACCTAGCAAAGATACTACCCTGTGCAAAGTCAAATTTCGATTTACACCCCTTAGAGAAAGTATTTCTAGTGTCTTTCATCAAGTAACAAAGGCTAAAATGATAATATATCCAATTACATAACCCTTTTTTGAAGGGGAGCCCAAGCCATATTGGTACAAACCTAATATATGCTACGACTTCCATTGCATTGATGGCCACTGTACAGATAGATGTGTTTGATTTAAGCATTACGTCCAAGACTTAATTGATGATGAAGTCATTTCCATAGAGATCAAGAACGAATCTATCAGAAACACAAACACGTCAATTACTAAAACTTATAATGAAGAGTTGAATGTTGTCCCAAATCCTTTACATAATACAACTCAACTAGATCATGATGATAAAGGTCAAGTATCTCTAACTCAAAACAAATCAATCTCTTATCCTGATTTTCTTATGTTAGTTCAAACAAAAAATGAACCTATTTTGGACAACAACCTTCCAACATCAAACAAGAGCTTGAACTTAATTCAAGACTCATTTACAATCAATGATATACATGTAGACTCTACAGAAGAGGGTCCACCATCAAACACCATTGAGCCTAAGTTTATTCTTTCCCTACTAACTCTTATGTCTATCATCTCTAGTATTGTTGTCGAAATATAACAACAATATTGGAAACTTGCAACAATGCATCCTTTTGTGTCCATAACACCTCCAACGATCAATCTTGCAGACATATCATCAACGATGATTCCTACATGTCAATACATCTACATGCGTACACTATACAAGGTGCGTATACCCAGGAATATCCTTACACAACCATTTTAAGCTTTAATTACAAATATTTTGTCACATTAATTAATCCAATACCTCGAAGGATTAACATTGAATATTTTCTCTCTACGTCCTCTAAGCAACCTCGTACATACATATAGATATCAATCTTTCTTTTCTCACATCATTCCACTCACAGGTGAATATGAATTTCAACATATTCTCCACATCGAAAACTTACCTCTAACATCACATAGGTCTTTCAATCTCATCAAATATCTATCAAACCACACATCCTTTGACTTGGATCTTTTCCGCCCAAGTCTCGTACTTCAAGACCTATCAAAGATTTTAATTCTCTCCTTTGACTTGGACCTTGTCTGTCCAAGTCTTGTAAATCTAGACTCATCAAATCTTTGGATTCCCTCCTTTGACTTGTACCTTATCCACACAAGTCTCATAAATGTGGACTCATTGAATCTTTGGATTCTATCCATTGAATTGGACCTCATCTACCCAATTCTCGTAAAGCAAGACTATTGCAATCATGGATACATTGAAAATCCTTTTAGTTACTCCTTTGACTTGGATCTCGTATGTCTAGATCTCGTCTGTCTAAACCATTCAATTTTCATAAGCATGGACCTTTCTCCTAATGAGTCTATTACAAGTTTTCATCCTTAAAAGTTGAGAAAAATTAAAAAGCATAAAAAGAGAATAAAATTCATATCCAACGCATTATTGAAGCACTATTTGAAATTAAAAAATGTAGAAGCGAAAACATCTTCTTCCATGGGTTCTCTCAGCACTAGGGGAGGCCACTTACACAGTTAAGTCATTTAACAAACAATTTTAATCATTTCTTCCATTGGAAAATATTTTAATCATAACATTATCATATCTTCACATTATTCACCTATCACAACACAGGTTAATCTTGTTCCTATTTGGGCATTGTGTGTCTCATTCTTGTTAAGGTTTCTACCATTTCAGATATTTTTACCTATAGTTTTGTCTAGAAGCTTACTGATGACAAATCCTGCTTTCACATAAGCTCTATCTTCATCAGAAAGCACTAACTTCTTTACCTATTTATTTTTGACCACCCATCACAGTCTATGATGTTGAACCCTTGCATCCTACTAGTAGAATGCAGCTGAGAGTTGGGAGTAAAATTTTCCTTCCTAACAAGCACAATATCAATATACAAGGAAAAATCAATATAAAATACAAAAAAATATAAAATCATTACACCTTTCATCCTTCACAGTCTTCGGTGATGAGCCCATACTTCTCACCAGTAGTATGAGACTGGGAATGGAGACATGTGTCCTTACTCACCTACATTTTGTCTTCAATGTTGAGCCCTTGTCTCTTACTGGTGGCATGGGGAAACATGTAGGGGTACCTATCAAATAAAAAACATCCAAAATAAATCCTTTAGCAAATCTGAATACAAAGTGCTTAATCAAAAACATCCCAAGAAGTTTCTTATGTTAAGAGAGAGAACAATTCCTTCAACAAAATCTTGTCAATTAGTAGGCCATATACGAATCTAAGTCTCGTCAAAACCTATAAAGTGAAATCATCTTGGAATTGGTCAATGATCTTGACTAGAGATGTGTTACATTTTTCTCATAAGGATCATTATTACACCTTGTGTCTTAACATCCATCATCTTCATTTTCATATCACTATTCACCTAGTTTTCAAGTCCTTCTTGGTTCTCAGTGATTATCCCTCATATCTTCCTAGTTGCATGGAGTCACGAGCGGAGTGAGACATACTATCATTAAATTATCTACATTCTTCCAACAGAATGGAATGCTTACAATTTTTTGAACATGAGTTCAGACTTTGCACCCTTATACTGGATCAAAAACACAAAAACATTCAAATATGATTAAAAATCCAAAAACATTCAAATATGTTTAAAAACATCCAAAAACATTGAAATATGTTCATAATACAAAAATATTCAAATATATTTCTCAAAAACATTCAAATTTGTTTCAAAACTAAAAAAAAATTAAATATGTTCAAAAACCAAAAACAATATAAAACTAGTAAAAAGCAAAACATTCAGAAAATGTTTGGCCAACTCTCAGCAACTGAATAACACAGTTCAACAATTTCTCCATTTGACAGTGCTCCTCATGATTGTTTCAAATCATATTTCAATAATCACTTTTCTTACCCGTGGTGTATATATATTCTTGAGGAAATCAATTTTCTACCCTTTCGCAATATAACTGTTATCCAAAATTCACCGCCCAGGGTAATTTTGATAACATGCATCAGAATATTCAAGTCCCAGGCACATTGATTGATTCAGAGCAAACATCATGTTTCGGAGGTTCTCTCAGATATTTTCTAACTCTCCTGTCCAGGCTGAAAGGAACAAGCTCTGAGAAAATGTGGAAAAAGGGTTGCAGAAGGCAAGTAGGTTGATCCACAAAAAATTGTGAAAATCGGCTAAGTCCTAGTCCTAGGAGCAATTGGGACATTTGGGACAGAAATGCGCGGATCGGCCGAAAAGCCTCCAGGCGGCCCAAATAGCATTTGGGACAATCGGGCCAGAAGTACGCGGCGGGCGCGAAAAGCCGATCCGGCCAAAAGGGAGAAAAATTGGCTAACTGCTGAGAGGGTCGCCTCTGGGACATCCGGGACAAAAAGGCGCGAACCGGCCGGTTCGCGCGAAATCAGCACAAACAGCCCGCTAGCAACAGGGACATCTGGGACAAAAGTACGCGGCGGGCACGAAATGCCGGTTCTATCGAGAGAAAATTGACTAACTGCTAACTGGGACAGTTCGGGACAAATGGGACACAAAGGCGCGAACCGCCCGGTTCGCGCGAAATGAGCACAGACAGTCCAAAGCAAAGTGGGACAAGTGGGACGCAAGGACGCGAACCGGCCGGTTCATGTGAAATCAGCACAAGGAGCACTAAACATTTGGGACATCCGGGACGAAAAGACGCGAAGGACGCGAAAGAGCCGGTAGACCCGTGGACCATCCAGGGGATGACACGTGTCACAAGGGAAAATTCCAAAAGTCAAAGGGGAAAGATTTGAAGCGCTGGCCCGAGCCAATAGGAATTGGACACGTGTCCAATGGAGCAGGGAAGTGTGGAGTTCGGGGAGGACTTAGAAACAAAAATGTCTTGGGCCCAAAGTTTAAAAGACAAGGTTGACCCCGCCCCTGTCCTCCAACCAGATCATGCCACGTTCATACAAGTGGCCCGGGGGAAGGTGGAAAACAAGGTCAAAATTTCAAAGGAAAGCCCAAAAAAGATGGAGGAGAGAGAATTGCTCGTCCAATCAGCACGTGTCACGTGTCATCCAGGTGGCAGAGCGCGGGAAAGATTTCAAAACATGCTTTCGCCTGTTTTGTGCCCTAATTCTTCAGATCGCCATAACTTTCGATCCAGAGCTCAGATTTGCACGTTCTTTATATCAACGGAAAGCTGGTGAAATTCTCTACACGATTCCGGGGTCAATCTTGCATTTTGGAGTAGTCTGGAGGGAGAAAATTGAGAAACAGCTCTGACGCGTGTTCATGGCCAGAAATGACATTCCAGCGACCAGATTTAATGCAGAATGGGTCGCATTCTCCTGTAATCCGGTCAAAGTGACAGGGTATGGGTTTGTAAGGTCCCCCATGCCATTTTAATGCACCTGCAGTCAAGAAGGAATGGGCTCCCATGCCTTTGTATGTTTCCTGTCCCCTGGGTTCGACCCATGCAATGGTAACAGCCAGATTTGGCTCATTCCAAGGGGGGAACATTTTTTTTGGGCATAGCAGACTTCTTCTTTCACCTCCAGCAAGTGATTGATGAAGGATCAGACCTCTCCAAGGATTGTAACAGTTTTCTTTTACCTCTCTGAGGGTGTAATGCGTGTTTTTTGACATTGAAATGATAATGCAAGCTCTGTGAATGGGTTTCAATCCTCTGTTTGTATTATTTGCTTGATTTCAGATGCTAAATTATACATTATCAGTCTGTGTATGTCTTATGTTATGAACTTTGGTCTGTGTCTATTTGCATGACAAATATGCTTCACCACTCCTTTTGGTGCATCACCATCTTTAGTTAGTTTCAATTTTGCACTTCTACCCCTGTCTCCTTGCAAGTTAGAGATAGGATTAGGATCTAAACCTCTGTAGTTTTGCAAAATATAGATCTAAATCAGAGGAGTTTGAGGAACCAGCCTCTAATCTGGAGATTCCTCTCTCAGTTTCACAAGTCCCCACACTTGGAGAGAGGTTTCCATGTTGTGCAATCACACTGGATGCCTGAGTGATCAACCTAGAAGCCTGATGTGCATCCAGGGGTGCTGTGATTTTGCACTAACAGTTTTGGCACGCCCGGTGGGACCCAGAGGTCTCATTTTTTTATTGCAGCAAAGTTGATGTGCATATGCTGCAATTTTCTTGCTTGAAAAGAGCTATTATTTGCATATCTGGCGACTCCACTGGGGAAGAATCAACTGGTTTCAGCAGTACAGGCCTAAAAGCTTATGAGAAGAATCACAAGGTCAAGAGTTGGAGAAGAGGAAGTGCTGTTTGAATACCTGCAATTATCTCCAAGAAGAAGGCAAAGAGGAAGAAGGATTCAAAGGTCTCCATCTCCACCAAACAGAACTCTCTCAACTCCTCCACCTGACAGGCCTTTCTTTCAATATACAAGGGTTTTAAGACCAATCAGAATGGCGCAACCAGTGAACCCCTATGTCAACTTCACAGGCAGCAGCCCACTTGCTCTCAATGCACAAAATCCAATCCCAGTTGCAGCATTGAAGAACATTCCATACTTCACTGGAGAAAACCAGACCACTCCTGGTGATCATGTCAAGGACATTGCTAACATTTGTGCAATCCATGAGATTAATGAGATGCAAGTAGCTGTCAAATTGCTGGCGTCTTCATTCAAGGGGAAAGCCTTGCAATGGTTTAGGAGCCTTGGAGCTGGCTCTATCACAAACTGGAATCAGCTGTGTATTGCACTTCATGATCAATTTGGAGAGAAGGGAGACAACTTGTCTCTTTTGGAGCAGCTGACAACCATCAAGAGAGCTTCCAATGAGCAGCTAACTGACTTCAACTTCAGATTTCAAAGGTCTTGGGATAGAATTCCAGTAGCAGTCAGGCCAACAGCAGAAGGTGCTTTTCTATACTACCTTAAAGCTTTAAATTCTGATATTTCTATGTTGGTTCAATCTATGGGAGGCACAACTATCCCTGCTGCTTATAGTATTGCCATTAGAGCTGAAAATTGTCTGATTCAAGCTGGCAAGCTAGCTCCTAGGCCTCCAATGCCATTATATCCAAGTTTAGAGAGCCCAAGTACTAGTCAAGCACCTGTCTTAGCTCCTATTCCCACTCCTAGGAATCAGAGTTCAAATGAAGCTTCTACTTCATCTCCAAGTGCCCCAAATGAGCTTCAAGAAGTTATGAAACAACTCCAAAATTTAGGGAATGAGCTGGTCACACTCAAGAGACAGCAAGCTCAAGGTTTTAGACCTTCGTATCAGCCTCAAGCTCAACCAAATAGGCAGCCATATCAGCCTCAAAGACCACCTAATCCAGCTGCAAATATGAATCAAACAAGGCCTCCTGCCAATAGACCATTCCAGCCCTATAATCCAAATGCCATATCTGCCTCTAAGGCATTAGTACCAGCACAAAATAACATGGCACAAGAATACGACTGGTGTTACCCTTGCAATCTACCTCACAATCAGTCAGCATGTTTCAATGGTGCACTAAATCAGGCCTTGATGGTGCAAACCATTGGTGTTGCTCAAGATCCAAGCCAGGAGGAGAATCAACAGCAACAAACGCAACAAGAAGGACCTCCAACAGAAACCACATTGGCAAATTGGCAAACGGAAGACTTCTGTGGAGTTAACCAACAGCCTTTTCAAGGCATGGCTGCCAATACACGGTCAAAGAAGAGAGGCATAGTAGAGGAACCACCGCCCAATCCAGTTGTTTCTCAACCCACTCTTACACAACAAGGGGTCAGTAGACCAAACGCAACTCCAAATGTGCAAAATCAACCCAAGGTCCCTGTTGTAGCAACACACGCACATGCTCAAGCTCCAGAAAAGGTTGTACCAAGTAAGGGGCAGCAAAAAGAGAGTGCACCCCCTTTCAACATCATCGATCAAATGAAGAAGACACATGTGAACATTTCCATGTGGGAATCACTGGCGATCCCAGGACAACGAGATTTATTGCAAGCTGCAATGACTAATTGGTCTGCCACGAATGTATCAAACCAGGGACATGAGAAAGTTCTCACTAATGCAGTGCAACATGATGGGGGCCAGACAAGAAAAAATTTGAAGCCTCCACCATTCTATGTTTCGTTGATTGTTGGAAACCACTTGGTACACAACTGCATGATAGATTCAGGGGCCAGTAGTTCAGTGATGCCGAAGCAAATAGCGGATCAGCTGGGTTTGAAATATGAGCCAGTGCTAAAAGGAGTGGTACAGCTAGATGGAACGGCAGTAGGGACTGTTGGAGTCATCAAGGGGTTAAGCCTAACACTACATTCCTGTCCTAATGTTACAGTTTTGCAAGATGTGTCTGTGATTGACCTTCCGCCACTCTTTGCGTTGTGTCTATCAAGAGACTTCACTGCAAAAATCGGTGGATATTTATCTGCAGATTGGTCACACATGATTTTTAGGACAAGGTATGGAGCCAAAGCAACAATCAGGTCAGAACCAATTGCCAATTTCCATATTGAGCCTTATGTACCAGCTCCTATTAATGCAAATTGCTCAGCCTTTGATCAGGAGGAGTGTTCAAGTGATCTAGAAACAGGTACTAAGGTCGAGGGAATTCCTGATTTAACGTTGGATGAATGGGCAAACAAGAGTCATGAATTTGACCCATACAAGGAAATTGAAGAATCTGAATTGGGCGTGTATTGTATACACGAGGAAAATTCACCCATTCCCGACATCTTTCAGCCTGAACGAAAAGATGAAAACAAAGTCTGGAGATTATTCTTCGATGGTTCGAGAAGCAGACAAGGTGCTGGAGGTGGTGCAATGTTGATTTCACCACAAGACATCAAATATTTTTCAGCTTTTCGTTTCCAGTTTTCTTGTTCAAACAACACGGCTGAATATGAAGCATTGATTCATGGACTTCATTGGGCCAGGAAAAAGGGCATAAAGAATTTGCAGGTGTTTGGAGATAGCGAGCTAATTGTCAACCAAGTTAGGGGGCAACATGCTACAAAGAACGACTTGCTGAGGAGCTACAAGAATAGGGTATGGGACCTCATTGAGGATTTCGAAGCTTTCAACATTGTGTCCATACCCAGGAAGAAAAATGAAGCCGCAGATAGGCTCGCAGCAGTTGGAGCAACGTTTGATGTGGTTGACAACATCAGAAGGGGAAAAACACAGCCACATATCCATGTGGTTGTAAGGCCAGCAGTCCCAGATAATAACACAAGCTGGCAGGTATTTGAGAACGATCAACAGATCGTCAATTTCTTGCAAGAAGAGGCTGAATTCTCAGCTAGAAATCAGGATAGGCTAGAGCAGCAGTATGGGGATCAAGTAGTGCAACTGCGGACAAACAAGCTTCCTAAGGGTTTGGTAACATTGGAGTCTATCTTTAACCCTAACGACCAGTTTCGTAAGGAAAAGGCTAACATACAGGTCAAGAAAGAGGATTCAGGGCCAATTCTGGTTGGGGAAGGCAAGACACTTCAAATTGGTAAAGTGGCCACTGAGCGAGAGAAATCAGATTTCATACAACTTTGCCAAGAATTTCCAGATGTCTTCACTTGGAGCTATGAAGACTTAAGAGGATTCGATCCAAATTTGGCGCAACATACCATAGAATTGGATCCAGATGCTAAGCCTGTCAGGCAGAAGCAGAGACCAGTCAACCCTCATATTGAGCCTCTAATGAAGAAAGAGCTTAACAAGCTAATCGAGGCAAGCATTATATTCCCTATCAAGCACTCAAGCTGGGTTGCGAACTTGGTTCCGGTCAGAAAGAAGAGCGGAGAAATCAGGCTATGTGTTGATTTCAGAGATTTGAATAGAGCCTCTCTCAAAGACCATTATCCACTCCCTTCTATGGAGCAAATATTGCAAGTAGTATCCGGTTCAGAGAGATTCTCTCTCCTAGATGGCTACTCAGGGTATAATCAGGTGATGGTGAAAGAAGATGACCAATTCAAGACGGCTTTCACCACCAAATGGGGGACCTATGCCTACAGGAAAATGCCATTTGGGCTATCAAATGCTGGAGCCACCTTCCAAAGGGCAATGGATATGGCATTCAAGGGGTTGATCAATAAAATAGTTTTGATATATCTTGACGACATCACCGTATTCTCAAAAAATGCAGCAGACCACCTCTTTCACCTCAGGCAAGTATGTTAGAGATGTAGAAAGATTTGGAGTGTCTTTAAATCCTAAGAAGTGCATCTTTCTTGCACATGAAGGGAAGCTCCTTGGCCATATTGTCTCCAAGGAAGGACTAGCAATTGATCCAGAAAGGGTTGAAGCCATAAGAGCTCTACCATTGCCAAGTCACAAGAAGGCTCTTCAAAGTTTCCTGGGAAGGATAAACTTTGTTCGGAGGTTTGTCCCAGATTTTACAGCCCTTGTCAAGCCCATCACCAAAATGTTAAGAAAAAGCATGGCTTTTAAATGGACGGCAGAAGGCAAGGAGAGTTTTGAAGAAATCAAGGAAGCCATCTCCCAAGCACCCACTCTCATCAACCCAGACTTTTCCAAGGATTTCATCCTCTATGCATTTGGAGGTGATGACACTATTTCTGCCATTCTGGTACAGCAGAACAAAGATAATGATGAACAACCGATTGCCTTCTTCAGCCAGATCCTAGATGACTGCGAAGTAAGGTATTCTTTTATTGAAAAACATGTGCTTGCAGTAATCAAGAGCTTGAAGAAATTCAAGCATTTAGTCTCAAATAACAAGGTCCAGTTGATGGTCTCACATGCTGGGGTTAAGGACTTCCTCCTCAACAAGGATTTGAATGAGAAAAGGGCAGGTTGGATCACCCGTGTTATGGAGTATGACATTGAGATCAAGATCACCAAGCTAGTAAGAGGCAAAGGTTTGTGTGAGCAGCTCGCTTCCAACCAACCAGACAACCCAGAAGATGAAGAAGACGTTGTCCTGCTATTACAAGATGATCAAAAATAGGAAAATGATGATGTGTCCACTCCCTGTTGGACTCAGAATATGATACATTTCCTACAGACGGGCATGTGCCCTCTAGAAATGAGCAAAGCAAAAAGAAGATACTTCAGGTTGCAGGCTATTCCATATACCATCGTTGATGGAGTTTTATTCAAGAAGGACGTGAATGGAGTGCTGATGAGATGCATTAACACAGGTCAGATCCAAAGGGTATTAAAAGAGTTTCATGATGGACCAGCTGGTGGCCATTTTGCACCAAGAGTGACAGCTCTGAAAATCATGAAGGCTGGTTATTATTGGCCTAAAATCTTCAGTGATTGCTATGCATGGATCAAGAGGTGTAAGAATTGTGCATTCTTCACAGGAAAAGAGAGACTTGCAGCCCTCCCATTACATCCAATCTCAGTTGACCAGCCATTCATGCAATGGGGTTTGGACTTCATTGGAGTCATCAATCCCAATTCGAGCCAGGGGCACAAATGGATTTTGACAGCCACAGACTACTTCACCAGATGGACAGAAGCAGTAGCACTCAAAGAGGCGAATGAGTCTAGCATCTTGGACTTTTACGAGGGGATAACTACCAGATTTGGTGTACCTGCCACAATGGTCTCTGATAATGCATTGGCATTCATTGGATCTAAGGTGACTGAGTGGGCTGTCAAGAACGGGATTTACCTGAGCACTTCATCAAATTATTACCCTCAAGGTAATGGCCAGGCCGAGTCTACAAACAAAAACTTGCTGAAGATCATTAGGAGGACTCTTGATGAGAATCAGAGGGCTTGGCATACCAAACTGAAATCAGCCTTATGGGCTGATAGGATAACTCCCAAAAGATCCACAGGTAACTCTCCATTTAGGCTTGTCTACGGAAGAGAGGCAATCTTGCCCATGTCACTTGAGTTGCCAACGTTGGAACTCATGAAACAGCTGGAGTTGCTAGAGTTTGAGCCCATGGAGGTGAGGTATGCAGAATTGATGGAGCTGCAAGAAATCAGAGATCAGGCATTCCAAGCAATGGAAAAGGATCAGGCTTTGATCAAGAAGACCTTTGATAGGAAGGCCAAAGATAGATCTTTTCAAGTAGGAGATCTAGTGTTGAAATGGGATGTAGACAGAGCAAAACCAGGAAGGCATTCAAAATTTGATGCCATTTGGAGTGGCCCATACATGGTCACAAAGTGCAAGAACAACAATGCTTTCCAATTGGCCTCATTGGATGGTGAAGAACTGCAGATTCCAGTAAATGGAATCTATCTCAAGCGTTGCTTCTAGAGGGAGGTTCACTACATCTGTAAATATTAGATTAGATTTTCTTTCCTCCAAGTGCTTGTGCACATTGTTTTGCTGTAGGTTAGTTTGTTTTCCCTAAGTGCCTTGGCACAGCTTGCTGTCCATGGAGATGTTTAGCATGTCTTTGCTTTCATCAGGTCACATTCCATCTTCCTCCTTGCACATTCTGAGTCAGTTTGGATTCTAACAGAATATTTGATGACTCCATGCCCAATGGATTGCTTCAGGCAACTGGTCTTTTCATCCAGCAGGCAGATGATCCCGCTGAGTCGCCAAATTGTTATCCAAAATTCACCCCCCAGGGTAATTTTGATAACATGCATCAGAATATTCAAGTCCCAGGCACATTGATTGATTCAGAGCAAACATCATGTTTCGGAGGTTCTCTCAGATATTTTCTAACTCTCCTGTCCAGGCTGAAAGGAACAAGCTCTGAGAAAATGCGGAAAAAGGGTTGCAGAAGGCAAGTAGGTTGATCCACAAAAAATTGTGAAAATCGGCTAAGTCCTAGTCCTAGGAGCAATTGGGACATTTGGGACAGAAATGCGCGGATCGGCCGAAAAGCCTCCAGGCGGCCCAAATAGCATTTGGGACAATCGGGCCAGAAGTACACGGCGGGTGTGAAAATCTGATCCGGCCAAAAGGGAGAAAAATTGGCTAATTGCTGAGAGGGTCGCCTCTGGGACATCTGGGACAAAAGTACTAGCAACAGGGACATCTGGGACAAAAGTACGCGGCGGGTGTGAAATGCTGGTTCTATTGAGAAAATCGACTAACTGCTAACTGGGACAGTTCGGGACAAATGGGACACAAAGGCGCGAACCGCCCGGTTCACGCGAAATGAGCACAGACAGTCCAAAGCAAAGTGGGACAAGTGGGACGCAAGGACGCGAACCGGCTAGTTCACGTGAAATCAGCACAAGGAGCACTAAACATTTGGGACATCCGGGACGAAAAGACGTGAAGGACGCGAAAGAGCCGGCAGACCCGGCAGGGGGCCGAGAACCAACCAGATCACGCCCACGTGTCTCAAGGAGAAAGTGCGGAGTCAAAAGTCAAAATGTCTTGGGCCCGAACCAATGACCCCGGGATAGTGCCACATGTCCCAGTTAAGGGCCCCACAAGGAAATTTCAAAGGAAATCCCACGAAAGATGGAGGAGAGAGAATTTCTCGTCCAATCAGCACGTGCCACGTGTCATCCAGGTGGCAGAGCGCGGGAAAGATTTCAAAACACGCTTTCGCCTGTTTTGTGCCCTAATTCTTCAGATCGCCATAACTTTCGATCCAGAGCTCAGATTTGCACGATCTTTATATCAACGGAAAGCTGGTGAAATTCTCTACACAATTCCAGGGTCAATCTTGTGTTTTGGAGCAGTCTGGAGGGAGAAAATTGAGAAACGGCTCTGACGCGTGTTCATGGCCAGAAATGACATTCCAGCGACCAGATTTAATGCAGAATGGGTCGCATTCTCCTGTAATCCGGTCAAAGTGACAGGGTATGGGTTTGTAAGGTCCCCCATGCCGTTTTAATGCACCTACAGTCAAGAAGAATGGGCTCCCATGCCTTTGTACATTTTCTGTCTCCTAGGTTCGACCCATGTAATGTTAAAAGCCAGATTTGGCTCATTTCCAAGGGGGGGAACATTTTTTGGGCATAGCAGACTTCTTCTTTCACCTCCAGCAAGTGATTGATGCAAGGATCAGACCTCTCCAAGGATTGTAACAGTTTTCTTTTACCTCTCTGAGGGTGTAATGCGTGTTTTTTTGACATTGAAATGATAATGCAAGCTCTGTGAATGGGTTTCAATCCTCTGTTTGTATTATTTGCTTGATTTCAGATACTAAATTATACATTATCAGTCTGTGTATGTTTTATGTTGTGAACCTTGGTCTGTGTCTATTTGCATGACTAATATGTTTCACCACTCCTTTTGGTGCATCACCATCTTTAGTTAGTTTCAATTTTGCACTTCTACCCCTGTCTCCTTACAAGTTAGAGTAGGATTAGGATCTAAACCTCTGTAGTTTTACAAAATATAGATCTAAATCAGAGGAGTTTGAGGAACCAGCCTCTAATCTGGAGATTCCTCTCTCACTTTTACAAGTCCCCACGCTTCATGTTCTAATATATTGCTCGGGGGCATTCATATATGTCTAATTCTTTAATGTATAACACATTAGGAGTGTCATTAGACGTCGTTATTGCATATGGTGTTGTATTGTTGCGGTTTGTCATCATTATGTCGATGTTTTGCTTTTGTTAGTTTATTATTTTGATGCACTTTGTTTACCTTTATTATATAGACCAATTTTAAGAAAGTTCTTCACATCTTAGTTCACAAATAACTTTGGTGTCATTCATTCATGTTCATATTGAGTTGTTTGTAATGTTTGTCTAGTGTCTTTGTGTCACTTGCACGTGTTGTGTTTTCATCTTGGTTTATTAAGTAAACCATGGTATGTTTCCTTTTTGCTGTGTATTCAGGTTTGTTTACATTTCTTTGTATTTGTATTTCAATTTTTTTTCTAAATCTTCACAAAAAAAAATTAAAAATCATAAAATTCAAAAAAAAATCACAAAACTTATAAAAATTCAAACAAACATTCACTTATCACATAATTGATATAATTGGAGAACACATGAAATTAATATTTCAAAATTTCAACATAATCTTGATAAAGTCACACTTTTATCTATTACCCTCATGATCCTTCCAATCTTACAGCTATCACTACACTTTCTTCCTTTTGCATGATTACTAACTCTGTTTGGGGCAAGTCACACAATTGTATTTCCTTCACGATATACCTTTTCCTGGGGAAATTTCTCTCAGAAATTTGCAAAACGGATCCAACAAGAGTATCTAAGCATCACTCTTCTCTTTATGTCTAATATTATTCCCATGCATTTCCTAAGTTTAGTGTTTGGGGGCATTTGCATCTGTTTAATCATCATTGTGGCACAAATTAGGGGCATATATAATTGTCTTCTTTTTTGAAGTTTTGTTGTATTGTTGATGTTTACTTTTTGGACCAATTACACACATTATATTATCATCTTGGCTTCTTCATAGCCATGGTGCATACTTTGGCAATGTATATTGTGTTTGTTTTCCTTTTTTATTTTTTCTTTGTTGTGTGTGTTTTTTGTTTACGCGCATCTAGGTTACCCATCACGATTCTTTCATGATCACGGTGATAACTCTATTGTGCAACAACAAAATAAGGTTGCTCTAAATTTTACTCTCTAAACGGCATTCATGCTACGAGAAAAATTACTCCCATGCTTTTTCAAATCCCTACCTTCTTCTTATCAAGTGATTGTCCACCACATTGTAGTGTCAACCACCCGCTTGAGGGGGAATTCCCTTACCATCCTACTTGTTGGGGCATCTAAATGATTCACCGGTGAAAATCCAAACATCTATCTTGTTTCCTTGTCATTTGTTTACCGATCTGCATACGTCTACTATCTTTAAAATGCTATTACATCATAATAACACTTTAAAGAGGGGCAAATGTAGACACCCCAAAATCACATACGTGTTTCCAATTTATCCCAGTTCACATCCTCTTATTTATCCCATATGATTTATTAATTTAATTAATTAATCCATGCACATACACCTTTTTGGATTAATTAAATTAGTTATTAACACCATCTTAGCTAAGTTAATTAAAATTTATTAAATAAATGGTTAATTAATTGTCTTGCACTTTGTAGCTAGTTAAATTAGTTACGTAATTAGAAAATACACCTATTTTCCTAAACAACTGCCACTTGGACTCCACTTGGATTCTACCTCCCTATTCCAGTCAACTCCACTTCAAATACACTTCTAGAATCCTAGAAATGTGGGGGCAATGAAATTGCACGTACAAGCACTTTTCCTTGAATAAAGTCCAAATGTCCATTGCCCCTTCAAAGTTGCAACTATACATGTTAATTCTACTTGCTATTTTAGGAAATGCATTCATGATACTAGAACTCATTCAAATTCTGATCCGCTTTTCATAGCCTCTCCCTCAGCTATAAAAAGTAGACCTTATCCTTTGTAAATCCTCTTGGATTGTTTTCTACCAATTGTATCTAACTTCTACTATTTCTCTCTCTAATATTTGCATATTGGAAGCTTTCCTGGTTACTAAAAATCTACTCATAGCATTTGTAAGTTATTCATTTGGAGAATTGATCAAAAGCACCCAAAATTCAAATATTAACAAGATCATAAAAGTCTAAGAGATTCCACAATCTTCTTCAAGGTTTGCAAAGAGATTTAAAAGAGAGGTACACTCCAATTTTTTGCTTTATATTTCGTTCAATGTATTTTTCATTGCTTACAATGCCTATAACAGAGAAGGAAAATACATTAAAAAAAGTGGTGGGGTCCATATCTTATTAAAGACATCCTGGGTCCCAATACCTATCATCTATAAACTCACGAAGGGCATATCTTTACAGAATTAACCATTGCTCATTTTCTCAATAAATTATATATTTAATCTTCTCACATTTCCACATCCATCTTTTACAAAATTATATATAAATTAACTACTTCATCAAGCTATTATCTTACTTTACACCAATCCCACTTGGGTCTAACATTATCTTTTGGGTTTATATGGCCATTGCTTCATTCCTTGGATACTTTAGTAATTTATCTATCTCTTCAGACCCGCTAACTCTATGACATCGCTTCTTGGTTAGCGCATTTTATCTCACTTTATCATATTTTTACCATCTACCCATTGGTTTTTTGCACTCTTCAATGTTGCTATCTACCACCAAGCTATCCTTCTTCCCATAAAAATCTAGGTGATTAATGTCTTATTTTACTAATTATATTCTAGTGTTACTTTTTAATCTTGCTTATTTAGGGTTCTAAGTGGCTATTGCACCCACCACAGGAAATTTGATTGACACTCGCAGATATGATGAGGTAGGTATATTTCATTTGGTGGAGTTCAAGAATTCTTAAAAAAAACACTTTCACTACAACTTCATTTTTTTCATTTCATTTCAATTTTATGTGTTACATAGATATTTTTCCAAATATCGTATCATGTTTCACTATTGTGACACATGATGATCTTTGGTTGGGGCATATATATACATTTTGTCTCTTGTTTTTTATTTGGTCTTACACACCCTATAACCGAGTACGAATTTAACTAATTTATCTTTTATGGATTTAGACACCAACACCCAGACTAGAACAATAGCACCCATGAACTCATGTCCCTCCTGGGCACCCCTGACCCTTTCTCACCTTACTTTCTCCTTTTGGGTCTCTTTTATCTTTTGGGCATCTTTTTCACTTATGGGTTGGCCTTCTAGTTGTCAATTACAAAATTCAAACAAGGGAATCATATAAATACATAGTTATGTGTTCAAAATCAAGGACCAAACACTAAGCATTACTATCATCACCTAAGCTTGCATTCAAAAGGCACTTAAATCACTCAAAGGCATCCATCTAGCATCCATTCAAGGGAACAAGGGACTGCATACTTTACATACACAACATAGGAAGGGGAAGTTCATTCTATTCCATCCACACATTCTACTACATTGCTACATTCTAGCTACAACCTGCTATCAAGTGTAACTTGCACAAGGGCATCCTAGGGCATCATTTTTACACACACTCACAAGAACTACATGGAGTCTGAGATGTAGTGCAGTTCTCAGTCATACGTTCACTCTAGAGGTGACTGTTGCGGTCAATCTGACTCCCCATTCTACATTTTCCTTTTTAGGTTTGATGTGGTTTGTGGGCTTGTGTAGGTGAACTTATTATTTTGTAGGTTATAGGTACCATCGGTGATCAAAAGTGACATCAGGTGATCAAAAAGGAACAATAATTATGACACCCTTATGACAACAACAGAAACCATATCATGAACTTTTGTGTAGTCACCAAGTGCCCAAGAGTGGTCATCCAGTGCCCAAGCACCCTATGTCCAACACTGGGTGCCCCTTGTCTAGCCTTATTCTGTAGGTTCCAGAATTTATAGTGAGCCAGTTACAACGTTCTATTTACAACTTGTTCATCACTTTCACTGTGCCCATATCACTTCCTGTCCATTCATAAATCAACTAAGTCCTTTATTTCTCTATCTCTTTGCTCAGGGTTTCATATTTACATCTTAGTTTGCTTGTGTCATATTGTATGTTAGCATTTATACATCATTTATTTCAATAGTGACTTTTCAAATTATATTTAATTCAAATTAAATCATTTGGTGAACCCGTACCCTCATTCGAACACTCTTGGATCTTTCCTTCTTGTCTATCTTCCATACCCTAGGGTTCTCCCACCATGAGTGTCTCCATCCTAGCCTTCTTGCAGGATAATCCTGATTGTGAGAATAAAATCAGATCTTTTTTAGCTAATACTTACATTCATCCTCATACTTCTCCTGAATATGTATATCATAAGTTTACTATTGCTTTATCTTTCAATGAAGAACATATTACTTTTACATCAATTGAACTTCCTTCTCAAACTATTTTAGATAATGATCCCCCTTTATATTCATGTTTGTATCAATAATGTTGGGGTTAAATGTGATTTATTCGATAATGGATCTGGGCTTAATATTTGTAATCTATCATTCCTTCATTAAAATGGCCTCTCCGAAGACTCCTTGGTTCCTTCATCTATTTCTATACTGTGATTTGATAACATTCCTAAACGTGTCTTGGGTACTATTACACTTCCCATCACTGTTGGGCCATGTACTCTACCTATCCCATGCCACGTGATGCCTAATAATCTTAATTATAACATTCTTCTTGGGGGCCTTGGATCCATGCCATGCATGTGGTTCCTTCTACTCTTCATGCATGACTTAAATTTCTCTATCAAGGTGTTGTCTATGAGGCCCTGACAGATCCCTCTCTGTTTTCCTTTTGTAATACTATTGAGCATTCACTAGACACTCCCATTTCCTCTACATCTAATCCTCATTTCTCTAAATATGGTCTTGGTTACCAATATCTACTTCGTTATGGATTTTCTGGTACTGGTTTAGGCCAGCATGGTCAAGGAGTCACAGAACCATTGTCTATTCCCACTCAATCTACCAAACTTGGCCTTGGTTATCATCTTCCATTCACATCCTCTCCTGAGGTTTATGTTATTTCACATACTTCTACACTTCCTCTCTTACACCCGGAACTCATTGGTGATCCTACTTCCACTTATTGGCCTGATTTAGACACTTTTCTGATGATTCTCTCTTAGAATACATGGGGACCTACGATCATCTCCCCTCTTTTCATCACAAAAAATGCTTCCCATGTGTTCTTTTTGTTACCACCTACTTTGGTGAATTTGACTCACCTAATATAAATGTTGATACTTTTGATACCATTCCTACTGATCCGTACATAGAAGACTGGTCCACTCTTTTAAATGAAGAAACTATTCAATACAACCTCGGCACCACCGAAAACCCTCAAATGGTTTTACTAGTTGCTTCTCTTACACCTACTGAACAAGATGATATTAAATAGGTGCTTCATGAATTCTCTAACATATTTACATGGGATTATAGTGATATGCCTGGTATAGATCCTTCCGTAGCCATGCACAATATAGTCCTCAATCCTAGTGCTAAACCAGTCCAACAAAAAATTCACAAAATGCATCCAAAATTCACATTATTAGTCAAGGAAGAAATACAATGACTCTTGGATGTTGGATTTATACGTGTTGTGGACTATCCTAAATGGGTGTCTAATATTGTGCCCGTTATGAAACCAGATGACAAATTTTATTGTTGCACCCATTTTTTTGACCTTAATAAGGCTTTCCCTAAAGATAGTTTCCCATTGCCACACATTAATGCAATCATCGATTCCACTACTGGATATGACATTCTTTCCTTCATGGATGGATTTTCTGGTTATAATCAAATCAAAATCAACCCCGCAGATCAAGAAAATACTTCATTTACTACACCATGGGGTACATTTTGTTACATTGTTATGCCCTTCGGCCTTAAAAATGTTGGGGCCACTTACCAACGTGTAATGACACATATTTTCCATGACTATATTCATAAAATTCTTGAAGATTATGTTGATGACATACTTGCAAAATCACAACATTGTTCCACCCATTCTCAAGATCTTTGAACACTCTTTGAATGCTTGGGTAATACAAAGTACGTATAAATCCAAAGAAGTGTGTTTTTGGTGTCATAACTAGCAAAGTCCTTGGCTATATCATCTCCCAATGTGGCATTGAAATTGATCCCAAAAATATTTGTGTCATTGTTGACATGCCTTTTCCTCACAATTTACATCAATTACGCTCACTACAGGGTAAAATACAGGCCATTCGTCGTTTCATTTCACAGCTCGCTGACAAAACTCAACCATTCACGCGTCTAATGAAAAAGGACACTAAGTTCATTTGGGATGACCATTTCCAATGTGCATTTGAGGCTATTAAAGCATATCTATTAAATCCTCCTATTCTAGTACCTCCCACGGCTGATTGACCCTTCTTATTGTACATTTTGGCTACATTCCATGCATTAGGGGCCCTTCTTGCTCAACATGATGAACTCTCAATGTGAAAAGGTCATCTATTACATTAGTTCACACTTTACTATCCTAAGAATACAATTACATCTACATTGAAAAACTATGTCTTGGCCTCGTGTTTGTTGCAGACAAGTTATGGCACTACCTTCTCAATAATGAGGTTCACATAATTACCAAAGTAGATCCTCTACGATATCTCTTATCTTGCACTCATCTCTCGGGATGCCTTGCATGATGGGTCATGTTACTCACAGAGTTTGATTTCAAATTCATCCCACAAAAATCCATCAAGGGCCAAGTTATCATCGATCAGCTAGCTGACACCCCTCTTTCTGATGCATCACTTGTCTGTGATACTTTCTGAGATGACTTTACCACTTACACCATTGACACTGACACTTGGACTATGTATTTTGATGGGTCTCGTTGCCTCTCAGGTGTTGGGGTTGGGATCATTTTTATCACTCCACATGGTGATCATCTCCCCTTTGCATATCTCTAAGGATTCTCATGTACTAACAACATCATTGAGTATGAAGCCTTCATTCTCGGCCTCATTCTCGACCTCATTGTCACCCGCAAACTTCTTATTTGAAATATCTGAATACATGGTGACTCATAACTCATTATTAATCAGGTTAATGACATGTATCAAACCAAATAGGAGTGTCTCATCCCGTATAATAACCTTGTCAAAGAAATCTTAGCTACATTTGAGTCCTACTCTCTCACCGTCATCCCTCAAAAATACAATCGTCATGCAGATGTTATGGCTAGTGTGGCATCACTCATTCCTCAAGATATCACTGATGAGCAGGCCACCTTCATCATTCAACACTTGTGACAACCTTCTACTGATAGTCTTCCTTTCAAAACATGTGTTGTCACATGCAATAATGATCATCCCAAATGGTTCACTCAAATCTATAACTTTCTCTATCGACAAACCATTCATGATGGTTTTCAACCTCATGAAGCTCATCATCTATGATGAGAGGCCACATGATATGTAATCATTGGCGCTTCATTATTTAAAATATCATTCGATGGCCATTTGTTGTGATGTTTAGGACTCGATGACATCCCCATGGTTGTATCTCAAGTTCATGATAGTCTATGTGGTGGTCACTTCTTTGGAAAAGCTATGTCTCACAAGCTCCTACGCCAAGGCTACTATTGGCATACCATGGAACAAGACTACTTAGAATAAGCCAAACGTTGTGATAAATGTCAAAAACATAACAATCTCCATCATGCACCTACATATGACCTTCATCCCATTGCCCCATCATGGCCCTTTTCCTTATGGGGTTTTGATCTCGTTGGAAAAATTAATCCTGAATCAGATGATGGCCATAAGTTCATCATTACTGCTACGAAATACTTTACTAAATGGGTCGAAGCCACACCTTTCAAACCACCACTAGTCTCGATATCTATCATTTTATTACCACTCACATTATTACATGCTTTGGCATTCCCTCCACCATTATCACTGATAATGGATCTCCTTTCAAGAATAAGGATGTAAAAAGGATCTGTACAAAATTTAAAGATCAAGAAAACATTTTCCACTCCTTATTACCTAGAGGGAAATGGCCAAGCAGAGGCCACTAATAAAATAATTGTCAAAATATTACGAAATACCATTGATACTAGTGGCAATGATTGGCATAATCAAATTCTATATGCTCTTTGGGCTTACCGCACTAGTGTGCGCACCCCCACAAATGATACCCCCTTTTGTTAGTTTACGGAACTAAGGCATTAATCCCCTTAGAGCTAGAAATACCCTCCTTGTGGGTATCACTTAAAGGCATTCTCAAAGACAATGAATATCATGAAAACTGGCTCCATGAGCTTGAGATGCTTGATTCTTGCCACGTGTAAGCTTTAGAACATCTCTAAGTATATCAAGATCGCATCCTACAAGCTTACAATAACAAAATCTGCCCCCGTGAATTCAATATTGGTGACCTTGTATTAAAATAAAATCAGAAGAATACAACAGTTGAGGCTCATCTAAAAGGAAAATTCAAACCTAATTGGCTCGGACCCTATGTCATCACTGACAAGATTGGGGGTGGTGTCTATCATCTTGCCACTCTCCTTGGAAAGCCACTTAAGAACCCACTCAACGTGATGCATCTCAAATGCTATTATGTATGAACGCACTCATTACCCTATGATGCATAGTCTAGTACCACGGTTAATACTCGATTGTTGAGGGTCTAAATCTGAAATGAACCTCACCGTCATTCACATTTTCATGCTCTATGCTTCATGATACATCTTTCTAGCATCTATTTTTCAAAGCACTTCCTAATGATGCACTCTTGTTCTATGGTTCATTCTTGATTGTTGAGGGTTATTTTATAAATGAACCTCATCTCATACAAATCCACTAGAGGCACACTTCTCCTATCACATTCACACATTGCATACCATTCCATCACGCTCATACTACATTTGCATATCTTGGTTGCACTTACTCTTGCTTGTTTATTCTACTTACATGATGCACTTTTCTTACTATGTTAGTCGGATACTTAGTATGTCATTATATTTTATATATACACACATGCACGTTCACTTGGTCTTTTTGAGAGTGAATACAGATCTCTTACATATTTTCACATGCTGCAATGATGCTTGACATTGTACCTTTTACCAGTCCCACTGAGGCTCCTGGGGGCATCTACCTTTACTACTCTCACACATTACATGTGTTATTGTTTCATTATTTACTACTTCTACTTTCTAGCACATTACTTTCCATTGATACATACATGTCTTGACATACTATTTATCTTTCTAACATGCTAATGGGTGCTTCATGTGTAACATTTTCCTTGCAGGACTATATGCCACCATGGTTATCTGATACACTTTTTCTTTCCATTGTTTCCATTGTATGTCATTGTTTGTGGGTTATGCCCTATGTCTTGTCTGATCATTGTTTGTATGCTTTTGGCCACTTCGGCACTGATTGTCTTGTGACATTATGAGCGATGTCCCATGTTTGAAACCCACTTTTCATGGTCCATCTTGTTTGCACACTTGCTTGTTATATTTTCTTCTATTGCATGTTTGCTACTTTTTACTACTAACACATGTTACTAGCCACTTTGTTTGCATGTGCCTTGGTTTCTACCATGCACATCCCCTACCCCTGTAGGGATATATTTCAATACAACATCATGTCCTCTCTTTTGGGTTGCACACTCCTAAATTTGTTGCATGCACCCCAAACGAGGGGGGCATACATTGGGTGAACAAATCACCCCTACAGTAGCTCAAAATTATAGTACATATCTGCACAATACAGAAACAACACAGAACATAGTCACAAAATGGCCTAGAATGTGACTTGGGTCGTCAACACAACACAAATACCAGTGCCCAACATTAGACAGTAGCACCTAGGCACTTATGTCCTCCCCTGGGTGCCTAATGTCCTGGGGGCACACACAATCATCTTTATCATATCAACATAGTTCATAGAACCTTCATAGAAGTTTTTATAGTTATAGGCACAGTCCTTCTAGTTACAGACATGCATGCAATCTCCTATAATCCATTTCAATTCAATATAATTGGAACTAATTCAGAAAAATCAGGACGATGTGAAGAAATCAGGATGCACCATCTTTAGTGGTTCTTATTGGGAAAAGTCATGGAAGGAGAGTAAAACTAGAACTCTCTCCCCAACACTTGCTCTTTGGCATGAGATCACCCAAAAAACTCGCCATTGGCATTGAGATCACCCAAAAAACTCATGCACTTGGCGTGAGATTGCCCAAAAAACTCACTCTTGGCATGAGATCGCCCAAAAAAATCACTCTTCATAGCATTTTCAGGACATCTTTCTATCCTTTACACTCTTTCACATCAGGTGCACACTTTCCTTTACTACACACTTTACATACTTATGCATACTTTACTCAGAGTTTTCATATACATGACTTTGACTACTCTTTCACTCTTCTTTTGCAGGTTACATCCTTAATATGCAACAAGAAACAAGCCTAAATAGCAAGTACAAGCAACAACATGTACACAGCAACGTACACGCTTCACCCCTAGGGTCACTTTCCTTTCCTAGTCTCCACACTTCACTTTGCAATCACTTCACACTTCACTTGTCCACTCGGCACACTATCGCTCACACTCTATAGGATCATAAGGTATGCATCTTTTATCTACTTTATGTTATCGAGTATTCACTCAACAACATAAAGTGGGGGAAAATGTAGACACAAAATCATGCACTTGGGTACATTTCTAGGTCCTAAAAGCATACTTGCATTTACATGATTCCTAAGCAAGAAAACTAGTAATGGACAACTATATTTGGCCTATTTTTTGTCTCTTTCTTTCTATTTGGTCTTTTACACCCTACAACCCAGTTCAAAATTTACTTGTTTATCTTTTATGGCTTCAGACACCAACTCCCAGCCAAGACAGTAGTGCCTAGGCACTCTTGTCCCCTCTAGGTGCCCCTACCCTTTTCTATCTTACTCATTCTCCTTTTGGGTCTCTTTTATCTTTTGGGCATCTTTTTCACTTATGGTTCTGACCTTCCAGTTGTTAATTATGAAATTCAAACAAGGGAATCATATAAATACATAGTTATGTGTTCAAAATGAAGGACCAAGCACTAAGCATTACTATCATCACCTAAGCTTGCATTCAAAAGGCACCTAAAGCACTCAAAGGAATCCATCTAGCATCCATTCAAGGGACAAGGGATTGTATTTTTTTACATACATGCATAGGAAGGGGAAGTTCATTATATTCCATACACACATTCTACTACATTGCTACATTCTAGTTATAGCCCGTTATCAAGTGCAACTTGCACAAGGGAATCTTAGGGCATCATTTCTTACACACACTCACCAAAAGTACATGGATTCTGAGATGTAGTGCAATGCTCGGTTGTAATTTCAATCTTGAGGTGACCGTTGGGGTAAGTCTGACTCCCCATTCTGCATTTTCCTTTTTAGTTTTGATGTAGTTTGTGGGATTTTGTCAAGTTGAACTTATGTTTTGCAGGTTACATAGCTATCATCGGTGATCATAGTGTGAACGACTACCACAGAAATACACATAGAGAGTAATTGTGACACCCTTACGTGACACAACAAAAACTAGATCTGAAGCTTTTACAAAGTCACGGGTGCCTAAATACTGGTCATCAACGCACATAGGTGTCCCTGTCTTGCTACAGGGAGGCACCCCTGCCCAGCCTTATTTGTGAGCTCCATAATTTACATAGGTCAGATACAACATTGACTTTCCTCTTGTTCAGCACTTCTCCTTGCTCATATCACTTCCATACATTGTGCGTAAATCAAGCTAATTCTTCTTATATCTATCTTCTTGCATAGGGTTTCATACTTTATATGCTTGTTTGTTTGTGTCATATTGTATGTTAGCATTTATACACCATTTATTTCAATAGTGACTTTGCAATATAAATTTAATTCAAATTAAATTAAATCACGTGTTATTACACCATAGTTACATTATTCTTGTTTCATTTCTTCCCTTTATTCACACATTACACCCATTATGTCAACTTGTCTCATTATATATGTTTGTTTGTGTCTATTGCACACTATTATGTTTACTTTTGGTCACTTTGGACCATCATCATTTACCTTATATCCTCTATCTCACATGTTTTTTACCTTTTAAACTTGGGGTCATGTTATTCAATTTTTCCCCCTTGGGGAAAAAATAAGAAAACAGGAACCATTGTACCTTAGAACCAATAAAGGGATTCATGAAAGAAATTTGGGCCTACAGCAAAAAAAAATTGTGTTTTGAGAGCTTTTATGGTGTTCTGCAAGGATCCATGATCATTTTGAACTATCTTTCCTTCCTCAGGTTTTGGAAGCTTAAAGTTTTCTCAGGGCAATAAAACTGACATTTGTGGCCCCCCTTTTCATTCAACAAGGGCAAAAAATTTATCAAAATTGAGAAATTATGTTTAAAGAACCTTGTTGTACTTCAATCACTCCTTGGTTTAAGGGAAAATCCTAAGATAGTCGAAACTTGTCTCAAAATCAGGCTTAGAGGGTCAGTGAGCATGAGCTTGAAAGAACTCGACGAGCTAAGGGGTGAGCTGAGGTAGCTCTATTGTAAACTAAGTTTGTAAATGGCTTGGGTGAGTTTGCTGTAGGATGGGGTCGAACAGTCAAGGGAATGGAATTTGAATGGGTAAGTTGGATCTCATCATGGACTGGGATCAAGCTCTTTTACAACTCATACGAATTAGGTTGAAAAATGTGAAGGCAAAATCTTCAATCAAGGTGGGGCTATGTAGTGAATCAAGTTGGCTTGAAGGATGGTTTAATTCATGTCAGGACCCATAAGGGAGTGTCGAGCTATATAGGTATCGAGTTGGAAGATGAGATATCTACAATGCAAGATTGTCTCTAGCGAGGGAAATATAGTGAAGGACCGAGCTCTTAGTTGGATCAGTCGAGCTATTTTAGACCTGACAAGTTGACCTACCAGGATTCGGGATAAGCACAAATACCGTGAATGGTTCAATCTGAGATGATGGAGAAGAGCTCAAAGGAGATGCATAAGGCATGAGTTAAAATGTCTACGAAACAACTCAAGTCAAGTTTAGTTCTGGAAAGTTCGTGGCAAAGCATTAAAAGGTTATAAGTGAAATTACATTTGAGTCACATGGTTGAGTTTTACGTGATGGAGTACTAGATACTCATGGAGTGAGGTACTGATCCTAAGTCGAGATATCTTAGAGGAGTGTTTGGGAACACGAGTCTAAGAAAGAAAAACCATCGGTTAATCCAAAACATTGAAGGGTGAAGGCCCTGATAATCCATGGTAGGGGAAAGCATGTCGCAGGAGCTCTGTAACATTAGATGCATACAAGTGATTGAGGTCAAGTTCAGCGGTGTTTGAAGCATTAAAGGTCAGGACTGGTGGCGAGATAACCCCATGACTCGACATGTGAGTTAACAGGAACAATGAACTTTGGAGTCTCGGTGTAGCGAGTAACTCATCAGAGAAATTGGTTGTAAGCCAAGTTAATGCTTGCATGAACAAATGAAGCTCAGAACGCTCTAGACACTAAGACGAGGCATCGATGTGTTTGGAGCTTGAATTTGGAAAGCATTGGCTTTGCATGTTCATGGGATATTTTTTAGTTTTTGAATCTTGCAGAGGTGGTTTCTTTGGGAATAGCTCGGGTTGAATCTTTTAGTGGTTGTTATTTCGAAGGTGTGACGAGGAAAATGAGGTTTCCGTTGAGGAGCAAGTTAAATGCCGAGTAGAAGGGATGGTCAGATTTTGTTTAGAACTTAGCGAGGGGACTCAGTGGAGTCAAGCTGGAAATGAAATGATGCAACGGAGAACTCGAGGCATTCAAGCTATAGTGAATGCATTTTCAAGAGGAAGAGCTCAGTGGGGAATCTGTGAAAGACCCAGGATAGTGGGGAGTCAAGCGATATATGAAGAGACCAGTCTGGGCTCAGGTAACTCAAATATGTTACACATTTTCAAGTGGGGGGCTCGTGGAGGCCAAATCCATGGTGAAATCTAAGAACCCATGTGGGTGAAGAAAAATTAGTTGGGATTTAGAGGTTTCAAAATGATGAGAGCTTGGCATGTCACTTATTGACTGGATTCCAAAGTCCAAAGGGGTTGGATGGCTCAACATTTCAGGTATGCAGAATAAAGGAGTTTGGAGACTTTTGAGAGAATTGGATGGAGAATGGTTGGGTCCTGATGTCTGAAGTGTGTGGTGAGTCCTTAGTTTTTTAGAGGTTGGTTTCAGAGGTGCCCATTTCAGGTTTCAGAGCTAAAGCTTTTTGGAGTTTGGATATTTATGCACCGAGTTGGCAAAAGTTCAAGAGAAATTTTGAAGCCCGAAAACCCAAAACTCCAAAATTTGGAATTTTGGATTTTCAAGATTTAGAGGTTCAAGCCATTTTGGAGTTGTGTCGAGTCAATGTTTGGGTGGTGACTCGTGTCATTCGGGCTTCGTTTAGCAAAACACACATGTTAGTGTGAGGTTGTGTCAAAGTAACTCCTGAGATAGTTGATGAGTGGTCATGTTATGATGTTGAGTTAGTCGAAAAACACATGTCGTTAGAGACCAGATTCAATGTCAAGTTACTTGGTCATTGGGCAAGGATGGAACGGTTTACAAGGAATCCATTGAGGTAACATCGGGTTTGATAGGTTTCAACGTGCAAAGCGGTTAAATTTTCAATGAAAGCGGAATATCCAATGCAATACGGGGGGGAAATTTAAATGGAAATTCCATCAAATTAAACTCGAGAGCCAATTAATCCAAAATGGAGTTGGATGAAAATGCAAGATAAGCCATTTACCTAATTAGTAACTTAAACCCCTCTTATCAAATTTTTACCCGAGGGTAGCATGAGCAATAAAAAGATGAATTCAAAAATTTATTGAAATATTATTTTTCATTAAAGGTAAACTTTAAAATTTTGAAGAAAATTCAATATTCAAATTTTTTAAACGTCCTAAAAATTATCAGAGAGTTAATGGAGTATAATGCCCGAAATACCCAAAAAAGTAACGTCTGCTCAAGAAGCCATACCTTCCTCCCTGATTGTCCATTTTCCACAATATTATAGTCGTTGGAATCAAGAAAACGAGAGCTACGCCATGGATTAATCAAGAGATCAATTTTCAAAGCTTTCCATCTTCTAAATTGTAAGATAGAAGGGTGGAGGTGCAATTAATGAAGCAAGCATGGTTGACCCATTCAGCTACATTCTTGCCTAGTTTTTAGGATTCTTCCCTCTTTCTCTCAACAACTCAGAATTTTCTATAAAATGTAAAGGGGTGCTCATTTCTAAAATAAGTTAGAAATTTTTCCAAGCTTCCCCTCTCTTCACAAGCTGAGTTGTTGTGAATTTGTAGGCTTTCAAGCCTTTCTTCTCAAAATTGTAATGGCACCATATGCCTTTCCCCGCTGTAATGGTGCACTGTGCAAGTGTTTAAAGTAATGGAAATCATGTTTTGTGATCAATTATTTATCCTTACATCATTTTTCTTCTTCTATTGCCTCTCTCATGTTTGTAGGTGAAATGTGCAACCAGTGTTTCCTTTGCAAGTTTTGAAGGTCATTGTGTTTATCAAGGAATGAAGTATAATATATAAATTGGGTTTGTAATGCATGTTCATTCTTCCTCATGATCATATCTCTTCATTGGCAAGCCAAAAATTTTTCTTTTAGACCCCTTTCTTGGTGCATCACCACTTCTAATTAACGTTTTATTTCTTGCAAATCTCTCTGCCTAATCCCCTTGAAATGTTAGTTTAGGTCTAGGTAGTTGTTTCTATTGCATAAGGAGTAGTGTAGTGCTTAGTTTAGGAAGAGGAAGCCGGCATTCTTCAGAGGTTCACCTCGAGCCCAATTCCCACATATTGAGAGGTGATCCCATGTTACCCAATCACACCAAACGTCCTTTAAAAATGTTATTCATTTTTTTCTCATTGGGGAAAAAATTGGAAAACATGAACCATTTTACCCTATAACCGGCAAAGGGCTTCATGGAAGAACTTTGGCCCTATAGGAAATTTTTGTGTTTTGAGAACGTTTATGGTGTTCTGGGAGGATCCATGATCATTTTGAACTATGTTTCCTTCCCCAGGTTTTGGACGCTCAATTTTTTCCCAAGGGAAGAAAATTAACATTTCTGGACCCCTTTTCATTCAATGAGGGAAAAAAGTTATCAAAATTGAGAAATTATGTTTGAGGAGCCTTGTTGTGCTTCAATCACTCCCTGGTTTAAAGAAAAATCCTAAGATAGTCAAAACTTGTCTCAAAATCAGGCTTAGAGGGTCAGTGAATAAGAGCTTGAAACAACTCGGCGAGCTAAGGGGTGAGCCAAGGTAACTCTATTGTAAACCAAGTTTGTAAATGGCTCGGGTGAGTTTGTTGCAGGATGGGATAGAATGGTCGAGGGAATGAAATTTGAATGGTTTAGTTGGATCTTATTGTGGACTAGGAATGAACTCTTTTGCAACTCATGCGAGTTAGGTTGAAAGACGTTAAGTCGAACTCTTCAATCAAGGTTGGATTGTATCAAGTTGGCTCAAAGGATGGTTTAAGTCATGTCAGGACCCAAGAGGGAGTGTTGGACTACACAGGTATCGAGTTAGTCGGTGAGATATCTACAATGTAATACTAGCTCGCGAGGGAAATATAGTGAGGAACTGAGTTCTTAGTTGGCTCGGTCAAGCTATTTTAGGCCTGACAAGTTGACCTAGAATTATTTGAGATAAGCTTGAATACTGTGAATGGTTTGATCCAAGATGATGGAGAAGATCTCAAAGGAGATGCATAGGGCATGAGTTAAAATGTCTACAAAATAGCTCAAGTCAAGTTTAGTTCTGGAAAGTTCATGGCGAAGCATTAAAAGGCTCTAAGTAAAATGCCATTGGAGTCCCATGGTTCAGTTTTACACGATGGAGTAAAAGATACTCATGGAGTGAGGTGCTAAGCCTAAGTCGAGGTATCTTAGAGGAGTGTTTGGGAACACGAGTCTATGAAAGAAAAACCATCTGCAAGTCCAAAACATTGAAGGGTGAAGGATCTTGGCCCTAATAATCCACGGTAGGTGAAAGCATGTCACAGGATCTCGGCAACATTAGATGCATACAGTTGATTGAGGTCGAGTTTAGCGGTGTTTAAAGCATTGAAGGTTGGGACTGGTGGCAAGATAACCCCACGACTCAACATGTGAGTCAATAGGAACAACATACTTTGGAGTCTTGGTATAGAGTGTAACTCATCACAGAAATTGGTTGCAAGACGATTTAATGCTTGCATGAATGAATGAAGCTCATAAGCACTTGGGAAACTAAGTCGAGACATCGATGTGCTTGGAGCTTGAAGTTAGAATGCATTAGATCTACGTGTTCATGGGACGTTTTTCAGTTTTTGAATCCTATAGAGGTGGTTTCTTCGAGAATAGATCGATTTTGAACTTTCAGTGGTTGTTATTTCAGAGATGTGGCGAGGAAGATGAGGTTGTCGTCGAGGAGTGAGTTAAACTCCGAGGAGAAGAGATGGTCAGATTTTGTTTAGAACTCAATGAGGGGACTCCATGGAGTTAAGCTGGAAATGAAATGATGCAACATAGAACTTGAGGCATTCGGGCTATATTCAATGCATTTTCAGGAGGAAGAGCTCAGTGGAGAATCTGTGAAAGACCCAGGATAGTGAGGAGTCAAACGATATACGAAGAGACTAGTCCAGGATCAGGTAACTCAAATACGTTGGAAAATTTCAAGTGGGGGCTCGTGGAGACCAAAGCCATGGTGAAATATTAGAGCCCATGTGGGTGAAGCAAAAGTAGTTGGGATTTAGAGGTTTCAAAATGATGAGAGCTCGACATATCAATTATTGACTAGATTCCAAAGTCTGAAGGGGTTAGATGGCTCAATGTTTTAGGTATGCAGAACGGAAGAGTTTGGAGACTTCTAAGTGAATTGGATGGAGGATGGTTGGGTCCTGATTTCTAAAGTGTGTGGTGAGTCCTCAGTTTTTTGGAGGTTGGTTTCGAAGGTGCCCATTTCGAGTTTCAGAGCTAAAGCTTTTCAGAGTTTAGATATTTATGCACCGAGTTGGCAAAAGTTCAAGTGAACGTTCAAAGCACAAAAACCTAAAATTATTGAAATTTAGAGTTTCAAATTTTTGAAATTCAAAGGTTTGATCCATTTTAGAGTTGTGTGGAGTCAATGTTTGGGTTGTGACTCATGTCATTTAGGCTTCGTTTAGCAAAACACACGTGTTAGTGTGAGGTTCTGTCGAAGTAACTCCTGAGATAGTTGATGAGTGGTCATGTTATGATGATGAGTTAGTTGGAAAACACATGTCATTGGAGACCAGATTCAATGCTAATTTGCTCAGTCATTAGGAAAGGATGAAATGATTTACAAGGAATCCGTTGAGGTAACGTCAGATTTGATGGGTTTCAACGTGCAAAGTGGCCAAATGTTCAATGAAAGCGACATATCCAATGCAATATGGTGGATAAATTTAAATGGAAAGTCTGTCGAGTTAAACTCGAGAGACAATTAATCCAGAACGGAGTTGGATGAAAATGCAAGATAAGCCATTTACCTAATTAGTACACTTAAACCCCTCATATCTGATTTTTACCCGGGGGTAGCATGAGGAATTAAAAGATGAATTCAAAAATTTATTAAAATATTATTTTGCATTAAAGTTAAAATTTAATATTTTGAAGAAAATTCAATATTTGAATTTATTAAGTGTCCTAAAAAATTATCAGAGAGCTAATGGAGTATAATGCCCAAAATACCTAAAAAAGTAATGTTTGGTCAACAAGCCATAATTTTCTCCCTGATTGTCTGTTTTCCACAAAATTATAGTCATTGGAATCAGGAAATCGAGAGCTACACCCTGAAATCATCAAGAGAATGATTTTTGGAGGGTTAAGTGTTACAAATTACAATATATCAAGGTGGAGGTGCAATTAATGAAGCAAGCATGGTTGACCCATTCAGCTACATTCTTGCCTAGTTTTTAGGATTCTTCCCTCTTTCTCTCAACAACTCAGAATTTTCTATAAATGTAAAGAGGTTATCATTTCCAAAATAAGTTAGACATTTTTCCAAGCTTCCCCTCTCTTCACAAGCTGAGTTGTGAATTTGTAGGCTTTCAAGCCTTTCTTCTAAAAATTGTAATGGCAACATATGCCTTTCCTTGTTGTAATGGTGCACTGTGCAAGTGCTTGAAGTAATGGAAATCATGTTTTATGATCAATTGTTTTTCCTTGCATCATTTTTTTATTTCTATTGCCTCTCTCATGTTTGCAGGTGAACTATGTAACCAATGTTTCTTTTACAAGTTTTGAAGGTCATTGTGCTTATCAAGGAGTGAAGTACTATATGTAAATTGGGTTTGTAATGCATGTTCATTCTTCCTTATGATCATCTCTCTTCATTCGAAAACTAGAATTTTGTCTAGCAGACCCCTTTCTTGGTGCATCGCCACTTCTAATTAATGTTTTATTTCTTGTAAATCTCTCTACGTAATCCCCTTGAAATGTTATTTTAGGTCTAGGTAGTTGTTTCTATTACATGAGTAGTGTACTGCTTAGTTTAGGAAGAGGAAGTCAGCCTTCTCTAGAGGTTCACCTCGAGCCCAAGTCCCACAGCTTAAGAGGTGATCCCTTGTTACCCAATCACACCAAACATTATGTTCACATTCTAGCCATTCAGAGGGTGCAGTGATTTGGAGATAACAGTTTTTGGCATGCCCAATGGGACCACAAGAGTCATATCTTTCGCAGGTGTGTTTATTGTGTTCAATTCATTTCATTAATTTGTTGTGCTCTTAATGAAATTACAGCCTTAGGAGGTATATCCTAGCACAACTGGTGAATCCATTAGTCTAAGTAACCCACTCTTTGAGTTGCAAAATGTCTTTTTTCCACCCATTTCCATCTGTTTTCTTCCACATCTTTCCATTTTTCTTTCATTCATGAAGTTGTGCAATCATGGTTTCATTTCCAGGAAAATATTACTTTTATGACCTAAATGTTGCCTCAGCTTGAAGGTTAGATTGAAGAAATAGAGGCCTATGAGTTTGATGTAATACAATCTTCTCGATGGGTTGATTATGCACCACCGCCTCAGAGTCCTCTTCCTATTTCCCAACGAATATCATTTCAGGATAGAACCCAAATCCCAAACTTTTCACCTGTTACCCATGCTGAGAATCCCATTTCTACATCCCCTATCTTACCATTCCACCATGAATCTTATGTTCCTCATTCTTCTAGGATTCGTTCCTTTCTACAAAGGTCACCAATACAAGAAGTTACATCTCTTTCACTACCTCAAACAACGAGAAAAGCAGTTGCGCCCCAACCAACCTCTCCTCTTACATTCCCGAATCTATTTTGAGAAGACCAAGAATATGATTATAGTGAAGAAGATGAAGAGAAATTTAAGGAACTTAGTAAAGATGAGCTTGCAAATAATATAAAGGAGTGGGCTACAAGATTGAACGTCAAGCAAGTTCCCCTCCTAACTCGGTCTCTATCCAAGGTTGAAGCTTAAAAGAAAATAGTGGGGACTAAATTTGCACAAGGACAAGCACGAGTGAATGGTGACCAACAATCTACTTGTTCAAAATATTGTATTCATATTGGTTTCATATCATCAGAGGAGGTTGAATCACCACAAGTTGCAAAGTCGGTTGTAGAAGAACAAGAGTTAGCCCCAAATCTACCAAAAGAAGAGAATGTGAAAGCTAAAGAAGAAAGACTCTCAAGTGTACCAGGTAATTCTAATGAGTGCAATGACCCTAACTGCCATACATATCAAGAGCTCAAATAAATTTTGAAAAGCTACATTATTCCACAGAGGTTATTCACACATAATGCAGTTAGTCGCGAAGAGCTTCAGGTTGTCAACGAAGACCATGTAGATTCCAAAGTTTCAAACTCTTTTTCCTCTTCATCTTTTCAAAGTTCTAATTTCCTAGATGAGTTTAATCTTTCAAAATTTATCTTGGAGGATGAAGAAGGTCAAGGTAAACAAAATTCTAATCCAGAGAGCACCATGGTGAAGGAACTTGAACCTTTGACATAGCTAAGTAATGAATAGATAAGCTATATGTCAGATTTGGAAGAGTATTTGGATGAAGAAGAACCTATGGGAATAGTCATTTATGTTATTCCATTATCTAGCCTTCAATAAAAGTTATCAAGTGTTTCGCAAGGAAATTTTCTAGAATTAATTGTTTCTCATAATAACTCTCTTACATCAAGATTAGAGGAATTGAATCTTCCATATAACTCATTAAACAAAGAGGAAAATGAGCACACGAGAGAGATCGAATCAGATTTGGGAACCTGGAATGTAAATGACATCATTGGAAGTTTCTTTCTCCCAACTATGGAGCCTGATTTGGTTAGTGAACTTGTAATAGAGGAAATTATTCTTGAAGATTTTGTTGTTCCTAATAATCCTCAAAAATAATAGGTGGATGAATCTGACTTTGTAGGTTTCAAGTGGGATGAGAAGGTTACAAGTGCAGAACAATTTTGTCTTCAAATGGAAGTAGAACCCCTATATGAGCAGTATGCTTCAAATACTTGCAATGTGTTTCCAATGACTTCTTTAGAGGCTATAAACAGTTTAAAGGGGCTACATGTTGTGAAGGATTTTCTTATTGTCAAGGAGGGGAAAGGAAACGAAGAAGTTACCACTTTAGTATAATTCATCCATTTGGAAGATAAGTTGTTTGTAAATGGGAAAGAGGATAAAAATTAGATCATAGATGATCACCTTCTTCAAGGATGTCTTTAGGAGGACTTTCTTGTTCAAGTAGATGCTTAGAGCATAAGACATATTCAAAAGGTGACACCATGTCCCATAAGATATTTGGATTCCTTGGAGCTAAAAGAGAAGTCGCAGCTGGTCACATTCATTTTAGAATGTGAGGATGAATTTCACAGCCCCAAGAATCAGTTGCTATGCCTCTACAAGACAAATACAGAGCAACTAAAAGAGGCATATTTTCTCTTTCCAGCTGATGCCTTGGTGAGCCAAGTGGAGAATTGGGCTTGTTTCAGTTTTTCACTTTCAGTTTCAGCCATGTCCATTGTCACAACATTTGCTTGGCTACCCGTTATAACGAGTGGAAGCTATCTTTCCCAACCAGTTTCAAGGTTCATTTAGTTCACATGTGCCTCCTGTTAGTATAGAGTATGAAAAGGTTTGCTTTCAGTAGAATAAGTGCATTACACACTCTGCATGTTTCATTTGAAGCATGTATGATTTTAAGTTATTTTGTGTGTGTTATGTTTCATCTTTGTTGCTCTTGCACAACATGTTGGAAGTGGAATTTTAAGAAGGAAACAATTCAAGTTTAATAGAGTTCCATGATATCCCAAACTTGTCAAATGTTTACCTAGATTCCCGAAGTGTGTCGTGCATTCCAGGTAGTCATGAATCAGCGTGCTCAGATTCCAGGACAATTACAAGGTATTATCCTTCATCTTGTATGATAGTTTTCTGGATAATTAGAATATGTGAGGATTCCAAATCAAAACAATTTTCCATCCATGAGCATTTCGAGAATTTCTTGTGAAGGTTGGGAAGTTGCGAATGACGGTCATTTCTGAGTCCAGGAAGCAACAACATCATGAATCTCATGGTTCGTGATCAGTTTTGGGATTATCATTGACTCCATGCCCAATGGATGTTACAGGCTACTGGACTAATTCCTAACAGGAAAGCATCCCTGAGAGGTCACCAAAAATGCTATTTAATTTTTCCCCCTTGGGGAAAAAATTGGAAAATGGGAACCATTGTACCCTGGAACCAGCAAAGGGATTCACGGAAGAAATTTGGGCCTATAAGATTTTTTTTGTGTTTTGAGAATGTTTATGGTGTTCTGGGAGGATCTATGATCATTTTGAACTATCTAGCCTTCCCCAGGTTTTGGAAGCTCAAAGTTTGCTCAGGGCAAGAAAATTGACATGTGTGGACCTCTTTTCATTCAATGAGGGCAAAAAATTTATCAAAATTGAGAAATTATGTTTGAGGAGCCTTGTTGTGCTTCAATCACTACCTGGTTTAAGGAAAAAGCCTAAGATAGTCAAATATTGTCTCAAAATCAGGCTTAGATGGTCAGTGAGCTGAGCTTGAAACAACTCGTTGAGCAGATCAACAAGATAAGAGGTGAGCTAAGGTAACTCTATTGTAAACTGATTTTGTAAATGGCTCGAGTGAGTTCGTTGTAGGATGGGGTCGAATGGTCAAGGGAATGGAATTTTAATGGGTTAGCCGAATCTCATCGTGGACTAGGATCAAGCTCTTTTGCAACTCATGCGAGTTAGGTTGAAAAATGTGAAGTCAAACTCTTCAATCAAGGTGGGGCTATGTAGTGAATCAAGTTGGCTCGAAGGATGGTTTAAGTTATGTCAGGACCCAGGAGGGAGTGTCGGGTTACACAGGTATCGAGTCAGTTAGTGAGATATCTACAATGCAAGACTGGCTCGCGAGGGAAATATAGTGAAGGACCGAGCTCTTAGTTGGCTCGTTTGAGCTATTTTAGGCCTGACAAGTTGACCTAGAATGATTTGGGATAAGCTTGAATACCGTGAATGGTTCGATCTAAGATGATGGAGAAGAGCTCAAAGGAGATGTATAGGGCATGAGTTAAAATGTTTGTGAAATAGCTCAATTCAAGTTTAGTTTTGGAAAGTTCATGGTGAAGCATTAAAACATTCTCAGTGAAATGACATTGGAGTCACATGGTTGAGTTTTGCACGATGGAGTACTAGATACTCATGGAGTGAGGTATTGAACCTAAGTTGAGGTATCTTGGAGGAGTGTTTAGGAACATGAGTCTGAGAAAGAAAAATCATCGGTGAATCCAAAACATCGAAGGGTGAAGGAGCTTGGCCCTGATAATCTATGGTAGGGGAAAGCATGTTGGCAACATTAGATGTATACATGTGATTGAGGTTGAGTTCAGTGGTGTTTGAAGCATTGAATATTAGGACTAGTGGTGAGATAACCCCATGACTCGGCATGTGAGTCAATAGAAACAACACACTTTGGATTCTTGGTGTAGCGAGTAACTCATTAGAGAAATTGTTTGCAAGTCGAGTTAATGCTTGCATGAACAAATGGAGCTCAGAAGCGCTTGGGAGACTAAGCCGAGGCATCGATGTGTTTGGAGCTCAAAGTTGGAACGCATTGGCTCTACCTGTTCATGGGATTTTTTTTAGTTTCTGAAGCCTGCAAAGCTAGTTTCTTCAGGAATAGCTCGAGTTCAAACTTTCAGTGGTTGTTATTTAGGAGGCGTAGCAAGGAAGATGAGGTTGTCATTGAGGAGCGAGTTGAACACTGAGGAGAAGGGATGGATAGGTTTTGTTTAGAACTCAGCGAGGGGACTCGGTGGAGTCAAGTTGGCAATGAAATGATGTAATGGAGGACTCAAAGCATTCAGGCTATAGCCAATGCATTTTCAGGAGGAAGAGCTCGTTAGAGAATCTGTGAAAGACCCAGGATAGTGGGGAGTTGAGCGATATATGAAGAGACTAGTCTAGGCTCAAGTAACTAAAATACATTGCACACTTTCAAGTGGGGGGCTCGTGGAGGCCAAAGCCATGGTGAAATATCAGAGCCTGTGTGGGTGAAGTAAAAGTAGTTGGGATTCAGAGGTTTCAAAATGATGAGAGCTCGACATGTCAATTATTGATTGGATTCCAAAGTCTAAAGGGATTGGATGGCTCGATGTTTTGTGTATGCGGAATGATGGAGTTTGGAGGCTTCCAAGAAAATTGGATGGAGGATGGTTGGATCCTAATGTCCGAAGTATGTGGTGAGTCTTCAGTTTTTTGAAGGTTGGTTTCAGAGGTGCCCATTTCGGGTTTCAGAGCTAAAGCTTTTCAGAGTTTAGATATTTATTCGCCGAGTTAGAAAAAGTTTAAGGGAAATTCTGAAGCCCAAAAACCCAAAACTCCAAAATTCAGACTTTCATATTTTCAGGATTCAGAGGTTTGAGCCATTTCAGAGTTTTGTTGAGTCAATGTCTGAGTGGTGACTCATGTCATTCGGACTTCTTTTAGCAAAACACACATGTTACTGTGAGGTTGTGTCGAAGTAACTCCCGAGATAGTTAATGAGTGGTCATGTTATGATGCCGAGTTAGTTAGAAAACACATGTTGTTGGAGACCAAATTCAATGTCAATTTTCTCGGTCACTGGACAAGGATGGAATGATTTACAAGGAATTGTTGAGGTAACGTCAGGTTTGATGGGTTTCAACGTGCAAAGCGGCCAAATGTTCAATGAAAGTGGCATATCAAATGCAATACAGCGGGGGAATTTAAATGGAAATTCCATTGAGTTAAACTCAAGAGCCAATTAATCTATAATGGAGTTGGATGAAAATGCAAGATAAGACATTTACCTAATTAGTACACGTAAACCCCTCTTATCCAATTTTTACCCAGGGGTAGCATGAGGAATTAAAAGATGAATTCAAAAATTTATTAAAATATTATTTTACATTAAAGGTAAAATTTAAAATTTTGAAGAAAATTCAATATTTGAATTTACTAAACGTCCTAAAAATATCAGAGAGCTAATGGAGTATTATGCCCGAAATACCCAAAAAACTAATGTTTGCTCAACAAGCCATAAATTCCTCCCTGATTGTCTATTTTCCACAAAATTATAGGCGTTGGAATCAGGAAAATGAGAGCTACACCATGGAATCATCAGGAGATGGTTTTTTGGAGGTTTCAGCGTTCCAAATTACAAGATTACAATGTGGAGGTGTAATTAATGAAGCAAGCATGGTTGACCCATTTAGCTACATTCTTGCCTAGTTTTTAGGATTCTTCCCTCTTTCTCTCAACAACTCAGAATTTTCTATAAATGTAAAGGGGTGATCATTTCCAAAAGAAGTTAGACATTTTTCCAAGCTTCCCTCTCTTCACAAGTTGATTTGTTGTGAATTTGTAGGCTTTCAAGCCTTTCTTCTCAAAATTATAATGGCAACATGTGTCTTTCCTTGTTGTAATGGTGCACTGTGCAAGTGCTTGAAGTAATGGAAATCATGTTTTGTGATCAATTATTTGTCCTTATATAATTTTATTGCTTCTATTACCTCTCTCATGTTTTTAGGTGAACTGTGCAACCAGTGTTTCTTTTAAAAGTTTTGAAGATCATTGTGTTTATCAAGGAGTGAAGTATTGTATGTAAATTTGGTTTGTAATGTATGTTAATTCTCCCTCATGACCATCTCTCTTCATTGACAAGCCCGAATTTTGTTTAGCAGACCCCTTTCTTGGTGCATCACCACTTCTAATTAACATTTTCTTTCTTGCAAATCTCTTTGGTTAATCCCCTTGAAATGTTAGTTTAGGTCTAGATAGTTGTTTCTATTGCATTAGGAGTAGTGTAGGGCTTAGTTTAGAAAGAGGAATTTGACCTTCTCCGGATGTTCACCTCAAGGCCAAATCCCACAACTTGGGAGGTGATCCCATGTTACCTAATCACATCAAATATCCTGTTCACATTCTGGCCATTCAGAGGGTGCAGTGATTTGGCAATAACAACCCCCCCCAAGGATGATGTCATGGCCCATAGGAAATGACGTTGGGTATACGTAATTTTTCTTTCTTTTGATAAAAACCCACCATGCACTTAGTTTTACCATATACGAAGGCACTTTTAGTTCACATATTTTCACATTATTTCACACTTATTTGTTAGCTTTGAGTCTTAGAGCTTAATTTTTGCATCTCGGGTCACCATAGTGAGTTAAGAGTAGAGATATTCTTGTTGAGCTTTCCCGTTTTCCACCCATAATGATCTTTCTCGATGTTGTTGTCTCTAGGGAGGATTATGCATCGATGGTCACACACACTAAAGGTAAGTATTTATAACCCTCTTTAGTCTTTTATCTTGTACATATATGTTGTATGTTAGTCATTCGTTATTATATACTAGAGTAGATGTATGTCCACTTTGATGTATTGCATTGTCTTATTATTTTATCCACCCCTTAGTTAATCCTATTATGAATCTTAGTAGGATACTAGCTAAGTATCCATCAAAATATCTAGTAGAAAAATAAATGCACATGAAAATGTAAAAATCAAAATAACTAAAAACAAAATTCAATACGATATTAAACTCACTAGTGCACGAAAGTTCTTTATAAACAAAACAATATGCGACAAATCCAGTAAGCACAAGATCCTCCAAGACACTGCTTGAATAGATCACAAATGAAGATGTAATAATAGTAGAGTGAATGTGTAACTCCTCCATGATAGTGGACAAAGAGCTCAAAATAGAAATGTAACTCCCACTCTTGGTATATTAAGTACAAAAGGGCGCATAGGCGCGCAAGGCCTAGTTGAAGAAAAGCACGCAAGGATAAAGCACGTAGGGCAGGGTTTAGGGAAGGCTTTAAGGAAACCCGTGGCGCGTGCGTGGACAAAACCAAGGGTTCAGGACTTAGCCATATTGGGCATTTTTGGTAGAACACGTGAAAAGCATGACCCGACTGCGCATGCGGAGTGGATAAGGTGCCAGCCTAGTGACAGGTTGGCCCAGGAAGGAGCATGCCTGCAGTAGAAGCTTCTAGAAGCTCATCATGGTAAAAAGTGGAAAGCTCAGGCCTGGAGGAGCATGCTCGCATGGAGGACCACATTCAGACACTTGGCATCGGATCTGAGGCCGCTAGAGGATGAGTTGGCAGTCCAGAAAGCCTATATATACAAGCGCCTGCAGAAGTAAAAGAGGGGAGAAATAGATAGAGGTTGGAGCTCTGCAGAAATACTGCAAGAACCCTGTTAGTTGGGCAATTATGCTTAGGAAAGGATGTATCAAGGGTATGGGGATTATAAATTTCTTTTGAGAGCTTAATCATATGAGTCCAGTTATAAAGCATGACTGTGGTCTGCTTTTCTGTGACATTCTGTAATGGTTCCATGAATGTAATGAGGTTACCAGCTCACATGAATATGAACATTGATAATTCTAATGCATACATCTTTCTCATAGTTCTTTTTCATTTATGTTTATGATTAAGTATGGATGCTTGTACAAATTCTTTCTATTTTGGTATAAGTTATAAAATCTGTTAAAGCACTTTCTGTCTGGAATGACTGCAAGGACCTAGAAGCCATTCTAAGCTCTATGGTGCTTGTATGTTTTACTTCCTTTCAAATCTCTTAAACATGAATCATAGATGATGTTTCCCACTAAACTCACATAAAAGAGAGACTCGGCACCCGCGCGTGCCTTGGGTGAGCACCCAGCACCTGCTGGGTGATAGGCCGATGTGCACATGGGGTTCCTTTCTTTTGTGATAAGGGTAAAAATGACTACATCTTGGTTCCATTTCGGGACCTCTTTTTGAAGTTGTAGAGGGAAATGGCATACATCATGATCTGGGTAATGAGTAATGACAGAACGTTTAACTCTGGAAAGTGTTGAATCATGGTTCAAGAGCACGGAGGATGAATTTTCTCAGAGATTCAGCACTGGACCTGAGTTTGATGCACGTAGATGGGTAGAAGAGAACCTCTACCATGATTTATATGAAACATTTTTCTGTTGTTTCCCAGTAGAACTGTATGAATGGATCTCAGCATATGCATCTAGATCAAGCTGGTATTCTAGATTGCACATGTGGACCCAAGAAGAATACCAGAGGCTACAGGATGTAGATCTGATGTGGACTCATGTTGTGGATCATTGGTGGGAAGGTGTGTTGGCTAGCTACACTCTGGAGTATGCTATTTCCACATATTCTTTCCTGGAAGTTGCTGAGTTTGAATTTCTGTGGGAGCCCAGAGGATCATTTCTATGTGTTATCCCTCTGGAAATGAAGATCCTGGTTGTTACTTTGAGTTTAGAGGCATTTCCAATGGCCGGCTAAACCATTCTGAGCGTTGGGCGAGGGAGCTAGGGTGGAGGAAGATGGCAGATATTACGATGGAGAAGGAAAGGGAGGAGAGATGGCTCAAGTATAGTGAAGTGCGTGAAAGGGAGATTGCTAGATGACATGAAGCTGCAAGTGTGATGGATCTATGGAGGCATACGTTACAGGAAGGAGTCAAGGTTCACGCGGAGGACGTGGAACCTGAGCAATTTGTGCTACCCCATTTTGGAAAGTGTGTAAGAGAGACCCCTTTGGCTTCTGATGAGAGTTTGTCATGCAGAGAAAGAAGAGTCATTGGCACGTATCTGAACCCACCCAGTGACCAAACCCTGGTGCTTGGTTTTCCAGAACAAGGAAGGAGTATCATTGACCCAGTTGGTATCAGTGGAAGTGATAGATCTGCACCTAGGAGGTATAATTTTTCAGTTCCCACTTCTATGGCTACACATATTCTAGTATTCAGAGGAGTCTTTGGACAAGGAGTAAGTATACAAGCCTTCGGTCTTGTGTCTGGGAGTGGCGCGGGGTACAATAGTGGTAGTGGGGCATTATCACAGACCGTCAGTGCATAATTCAGTGGAACCTTGGGGACACTTGGCATGACTACTATAGGACCTGGTGGTTCTGGTGGATCTGGTGGGTCAGGAGGGACAGGACCTGGTGGACCTAGTGGTTCTGGTGGATCTGGTGGCTCAGGAGGCATAGGACCTGGTGGATCTGACGGTGGAGGAAACACCGGAGGAAACCAAGGCTCTAGCTCATGAGGACAAGGGCCCCAGCCACCCCCTCAATTCTTCTTTGAGATGTATTTACACTTACCAGATTACAAAGGTATTGAAGATGCGGCAGAACATGTTCACAAGTGTGAGCTGTTATGGCGCGCAAAGGGGATCACAACCTCAGAGCGGAAGGCTAGTCAATTTGCAACAACGTTGCAGGGGCACGTGCATAGCTGGTATAGGAAATATGACCCTCATCAAATGGTGGTGGATTATACTGCTTTAAAGAACACCTTCTTGGCAGAATTCCACATCCCTGAGTTTGAACAGAAGAGCATCAGCACCCTAAAGGAGATTCAACAGGGAATGTAGAGAATGTGTGGGAGTATGATGCGCACTTTAAAACTCTCTTGTCTAAGTTATCATATGATATTCACCCTTCACAACATGCTCAGTGGTTTGTTGGAGGATTGATCACACCTTTTAGAAGGGCCTTATCTCATAAAACTTTCACAGACCCGCATGAGGCATTGGAAGCTACTCTGCACGCTGAGGCTATTGGTAGTGTTGATACTGGAGTTAGCCCATTCTTGGAGGCTCAAATTGTTGCTATGGCTAAGTAGCTAGAGAAGTTGTCTGCAAACTCAACCCATGAGACTCGCAGTGGTTTATGGTGTACAGATTGTGAAGTAGAGGGGCATGTCAAGGGTAGTTGTCCCCAGAGGGTAGTACACGCCGTGACAGTAGACTATGAAATTTTTCATGGGGACCATGATGCAAGTAGATGCCCCTTGTTACAGTGTGCAATCCAGAAGAATGTGTCTTACTACTGTAAGATCTGCACCTCTACAACCCATGATACTAAGGACTGTAGGCTCATTGATCAGATCCATGAGGCCATTGATCATGGGGTGCACCAAACCAACATTGCCAGTAGTTCTAAAGGGGATGATCACCGCTATGAGGAGTGCACAGATGGTGGCATGCGCGGAAGGGGATTTCACGGAGGATTTTGTGGTCATGGTAACCGCGGGGGAGGAAGGAGTGAGTTCTCATGTGGAACCTATTTTAATTGTGGGTCTACAGAACATTATAAACGAGAGTGCACAGACCTATTGCAGTGCTCCTGGTGCGGGAAGAAGCACAAGTATGAGGAATGCCCGAAGTTGTTTGAGCACATGAATTAGCAATAATGGAAAGACAAGGGTGTTGCAATGGTAAGCATTAAGAAGACAGACACACAATGGATGCCGTGGGTGACACGTGATGTAGGCTTGGAACCTGTTTTAGTAACAACAAGAGTAGAGGCCATGCGTGCAAAGGAAATACCAAGGCAGAGGACCCTGGTTTCAAGAGAGGAAGTAGTTCATGGGAAGTACCCAGACCCTGCGCATCAAAAGGAAGTATATCAAGATACCATGGATGTCATTTGGAGTTTACAAGGAGAAATCCAGTGTCTAAAGGAGTAGTCCAGGAGGGAGGAGCAAAGGAGGAAGGTCGAGGCGCCAAAGGATGACCTGGATGAGGTCAAGGAAGTATGTAAAATGCTAAGGCAAGAGAATGTTATTCCCTTGCTAGGAGCATGGTTGAGGGAGAAGGTACCATGCGCCAGAGAAGAGTGTGAGAGATAGATCCTGCATGCAAACCTTCCCCCTCACAGCCTTGACTATGACAAAGAGATCACATTGGATGTAGTCATAGATGGATGGCTCCTTAGTAATATCCTCATTGACATAGGTGCAGAGGTCAATGTTCTAACTTTGGATGCATGGCATCAGATGGGGAGACCTGCATTACAACCATCTTCGAATGTGTTGTATATGGCAAACAAAATGAAGGCAATGCCCATTGGTGTCTTAAAGGATGCAGCTATCACTATCCAGGGAGCTAAGTTTACTGGGGACTTTGAAGTCTTGGCACTCACCGAGGAAGACAATTTTCCAGCACTACTTGGGTGCCCATGGTGTTACAAGAACAATGTTGACCTTCAGTTCAATAAGGGGTACATCAGCTTTGAAAATAAGGAGGAACGGGTCATTATACCCCTGGCTGATGGGAAGTCGATGCCCTATACTGAACCTTTGGGGGAAGAGGTCCTGGATAGGATATATGTGCACTCAATCAGGGATCCAGAAATAATCCATCCTACTGACGGAGTTATCCAGTTTGAGGATGCTCAGTCAGTAAGTGACACCACTAGTCTAGCATGTGATAATTGGGTGCATGGGACTTATGAATTGATCAGATGACAGTTGAGAGGATCGGTAACAAAAGTAACAAAGGCACGTACAGTCCGGTGCCTAGGAGGAAAAAAACTACCTAAGTATTCAGGAGGGGCCTTCCCTGAGATCTTCTTACAGGAGATGGAAGCTCAGTGGAAGGAGGAGAAGGAATGGAGGGGGATGTTAAGTTATGTCCTACTCAGCACAGTGGCATGGTGGTGGGCTACACATCAGGAGAGCCTTTTGGAATGGCGCGAGGTGAGAATTGCTCTCTCTGTCAGGTTTTCTAGAAGCAACGTGCCCACTGCCATCAAGGACTACCATGGTAAGGAACCCACCTCTTTCCACATCCAAGCTTGTGAGAAGGTCTGGAGAGAAGGCGCGGAAGCTTTTCCACCATCCCTTTGGGTGCACAAGTTGTATTCTACACTACAGGGTTACGCACACACATGGTACATACATTCTAAGACATGCCGCCAAACAGGAAATTGGCAAGAGCTAGCAGCTGACCTCATTCAAATGTTTGAGTACCGAAGTACCAAGCCATCAGTTGATAAGGCATTGTAGGTTGTTAAGTGCCTTACCATGGGGGATAGTGCCATGGCAGAAGATAGGCTGTTGGAACTGCTAGGTGGACCAGGTTTGGAGGCGCACTTTGAAGAAGAGGCAGAAGAAGCAGAAGAGATCCAGCTTGAGCGTGCATGCTTGGAAAAGGAGAAAGGGAAATTAGTATATGTTATTGATGGGGAGGAAGTAGAGAGCTTGGATGTTAACCATTCTGTAGGGACGCGTGAGGTAGTGGACAGTGTTGATGCTCACGTGCGTGCCTACCATGAGCCCTTAAAGACAAAGAAGGTTAACATCGGCTCAGGAGAAGAACCTAAGGAAGCTATTATTGGAGATTACTGGTCAGAGAAGGAGGTCTCTAAGATCATTGATCTTTTGCGTGAATTTGAGGATTTATTCCCGCGCGGGTACCATGAGCTCAAAGGCATCCACCATTCCTTGGGGGAGATGAGGATAAAGCTGAAGGATGGTGTGTGCCTGGTCAGGAAGAGACCCTACCAGATGAATCCCAATTTGTGCGTAAAGGTAAAGGAAGAGATAGAAAAAATGATAGCTTCTGGGATCATTGAAGTTGTGGAAGAATCAGAATGGATAAGTCCGATGGTAATAAGCATCAAGAAGGATGGGTGGATTAGGATCTACGTGCATTATAGGGAGTTGAATGTACTTTGTGTCATTAATCCCTTTCCAACACCCTTCACTGAAGAAATTTTAGAGGGAGTCATTGGGCGTGAAATCTATTCCTTTACAGATGGATTTTTGGGGTACCACCAAGTCCAGATTGCAAAGGAAGACCAGGAGAAGACAACTTTTGCCACTGAATGGGGAAGTTTTGCATACATGGTCATGCCCTTTGGGTTGAAGAATGCACCTGTTGTTTTCTCATGCATAGTGGTTCAGGCATTCCAGGACTTCATCCACAAATTTCTTCAGGTTTATCTAGATGATTGGACAGTGTATGGGCTAGTGAAAGACCATTGTGATAATTTGAGGCTGATGTTTGAGAGGTGTCGGCAGTTAAGGATATCCCTCAACATTAAAAAGTGTGTCTTTGCTACACCCTTTGGGATGTTATTGGGGCATATCATATGTAAGGAGGGCTTGCTAGTAGATCCTGCCAAGGTTGCAGTTATTGTGGGATTGGGGGAGCCTACTAGCCAGAGAGTAGTGCGTGGATTTCTTGGGCATATGGGTTATTACAGGAAATTCATCAAGGGGTATGCCAAGATAGTTGCACCTCTAGAAGAATTTCTCAGACATAAAAGTGCTTTCCATTGGGGAGAGGCTCAACAGAAGGCGTTTGACACATTAAAGGATAGGCTTGTCACCATGCCTATATTACATTTTCCCTCTTGGGACAAGCCCTTCCATGTTCATGTAGATGCCTCAGGAACCACCATTGGAGCAGTGCTTGCACAGCCAGGTGAAGGAATTGTTGATCATCCTCTATGTTTTGCAAGCAGGAAGTTGACACCAGCAGAGTAGAATTACACCACGACTGAGCGTGAAGCATTGTCAATGATCTATGTGCTTTTCAAGTTCAGACAGTATCTGCTGGCAACACCCTTTGTATTTTACACTGACCACATGGCGTTAAAGTACTTGGTGAACAAGCCTGTTCTACAAGGGTGCATATGTCGGTGGGTGCTATTATTTCAAGAGTTTGAGTTTACGGTAGTTGTGAAGCCTGGAAAGAGTAATTGTGGACCTGATCATCTGTCAAGAATTGATTCAGGGGAGGATGCACAGAGTATTGAAGAGACTATGCCAGATGTGCAATTGTTTAGGTTGTGGTGCGTGCCCTCGGATTTGGAGGAGTTTGCAGTATTCCTAAAGGAAGGTGTGGCACCGGAAGGGATGAAGGCATTAGAAAGAAAGCAACTAGCCATACGTGTCATGCCCTACATGTTGATCAGTGGGGACTTATACAAGTTAGGGCATGATGAAGTTTTGCGCAGGTGTGTACTAGAGCATGAGTGCCTCGCCATCATAGAGGAAGCACATGGAGGAAGTGCGGGTGGACATTATGCAGGTGATGCCACCGCATGTAAAATTTTAATGGCAGGATTGTGGTGGGAAACTCTGTATAAGGATTGCAAGGACTATTGTAAAGCATGTGACCATTGTCAGTGCATTGGCAAGCCAGGAAAGAGAGATGAAATGCCTTTGTGCCCTATCCCTAGCACTGAACCTTTTGAGAAATGGGAAATAGACTTTGTAGGCCCTATTGCACCAGCAGCGTGTAGGACTGGATCATGCTATGTAATCACTTGCATAGACTATTTGACAAGGTGGGCAGAGGCAGCCCCAACTAAAGACTGCATAGCAGCCACATGGCAAGATTTTTGTGGGAGAACATTATCACAAGGTATGGATGTCCTTTAAGTTTAACCAGCGATAGGGGTACACATTTCTTGAATGAGACCATGAGGATCCTGTTAGCAGAGTTCATGGTAGCTCATCACAAGACTACCCCTTATCACCCACAAGCAAATGGAACTGCGGAAGCATTTAACAAAATACTGAGTCATACCCTGACCAAGATTTGTGATGTCGGAAGACAAGATTGGGATGACAAGGTATCAGCCGTATTATGGGCTTACAGGACAACTTATAAAAGGCTGAACAAAGCCACACCATTTCAATTGGTGTTTGGCATGGAAGCTATTCTACCGGTTGAATTCATGTTACCTTCTCTACGAATAGCGTGCACAGGAGGGTTGGCTGATGAGCAAGCACTGGAAGAGAGAATTGATGAACTGATGAAGCTGGATGAAAGATGATCACTCGCCAGGTGGAGCCAAACAACAGAAAAAGCAAAGCAAAAAGCATGGCATGATCGCCACATCAGAAACAAGAAGTTTGAGGTTGGGCAGATGGTCTTGCTGTATGATTCTAAGTTTCTGTGCCATCCTGGGAAGTTGAAGGTCCATTGGTTAGGTCCCTATAAAATCTCGTACATCCTTGATTCGGGCGTGCCAGTTACAAGCGCTGGATGGAACGAAATTTCCTGGACACTTCAATGGGAGTAGGCTGAAGCCCTACTATAAATAAGTCTTCTTGGTGTTTGTAAATAAGGTAGTTTTGCCAGTTAGTTTAGAATTTCCTTTATGCATTTCTTTTCTTGTGTTTCCCTTTCGTGTTGTTGTTTTGTTTTGTGCCTTGGGCACCGGTAACCTTATTACTCTTTGAGGATTTTTGAGTGCGCAGAGGACCGCACATCATTTTAGTGTGGGGTGGAGTGATGTGAAGGAGAGCATGGGTAAAGTGCCAAGGAAGTTTGTGTTGAAAATCCTAGTTGAATGGCCCTGTTGAAAGAGGTGCATGGAAAGAAAATATGGAAAAGGATGGTTGGTGTCAAGATAAGGCTACTTTCAGATCCCACGTACAAAGGAGGAAAAAGTGCATAAGCAACATGAGGTAGGCGAGAGAAAAAATCAGGACAGAAGAAGTGCCTTCGGTGCCAGTGATGCACGCGCAAGAGTCTCTTGTCTAGATAGATTGGTTGCATGCCAGAAGGTTGGAAGATTGTCCGCGCAGGGTCAGGCGCGTGAGTTAAAGTGCTAAAGTCAGACTTTGTTTGAAAAAGCCACATTAAATGTGAAAAGTATGGTGGTAGGTGAAGTAGCATTTAATGCTTAAAAGGGGAAAAACTATAAATAGAGGGTCGAGGCATTTCATTATTCACTTTGCGTATAAGGAGAAAGAAGCACTTTTTGCATCTTTGCAAACTAGGGCTTCCAAAAACTGATCCGTGTGAAGAAAAATTTAAAGAGATTGAGCGTGGGTAACTAGTTTGGATCTGCGAACCAGAAGAAAGGGATTTCACGGGTGTAAGAGAGTTGTGAGAAGGCATCATCTTGTGAAGGGATTATCCCAGCTAGGGTTTGAAGAACTAGGGCATGGGTTTAAGGAGTTTTCTTCACAAATTCGAGATCTAAGGTGGGAAAGAGTGGAAGAACAGAGTTACAAGAAGTGATTGAAGTAAGAAGAGAACCTAGACAATGGCACCCAAGAAACCAGTTAGCACACCCAAGAAGGGAAAGGGCAAGGGCAAGGGAAAACAACAAGAAACTGATGCACATACAAATGAAGAGTGGTATGCAGAAATGCAGTACCCAGATGGAGTGTTGCTAGGGAAGGAGTGGGAGTCCCATCTAAGAAACATGTCTGTAAATGACTATAATCATCATACAAGCACAATCGAGAAGGAGATGGCACTGGAGTTAGTGTGCCCAACAAATAAAAGGACACCAGAGGGTTTTCCCATCTATAACGATGATGTGAAGGTCAAGTTGGAGAAGGCAGGGTTATTACAACTCTTTGAGTTGCCCTACTTCGGGAAGCCTGAGCACCTATATCAATGGCTGATGTCACACGTGCATGAAGACTACTTCCATTTCACAGGGTGCAAGATGTGCATTACCCCTCAGCTCATCTCACATTTCACAGGCCTCATCTGTGAAGGAGATGGTTTGGAAGATGACCTAGGTGATAAAGAGGCAATTAAGGAGACTATCGCCACCTACGCATACAAAAAGGGGTCAAGGTACTATGATATCACAGACATCAAGGACCCGGTAATGAAGATGGCCGCGCATCTGGTGACAAAGTTAAATGGCCAGGAGAGATGGACCCAGGTCAATAAGCCATGGTTGCATGTTTGCAGGAAGATCTCAGAGGGCACCATCTACAACTTGTCTGTGTTCATCACGGATGAGATTGTTCAGCTGCGTGAAGGAAGGAGACAGGATCCTTTTTGGTAATGTCCTGCTCACCATTATGTTTTCAGAGATCGGAATACCTGATAAATCAGACAAATTCATGTGGGAGTACCCAGCTGAGGACCCTTCGCCCACAAAAAGATTTGAAAAATACGTCTGTGACTCTATGACAACCGTGCACAAGGCGCGCCTGGAGAAATGGTATACATGCCTGAGGAATGCGTTCGGGGCAGAATGGAGGATTCCTGAACAACTGCCAGCGGCCACCAAAGGAGAAGCTGAATTTGTTGTGTACTAGCATTTCTACCTGGGCAGGTTCAAACTAATGGATGAGACATGGAGCCCATGGTGCAAGCTCCCCTTTTCCTTCACAGCTCAATACTTCCAAGTGGGAGTAAACAGGTTCAAAGAATCCAAGAAGCTGAAACTGGACCTTAATAATCTGGACCGGGACCATAGGGAAATGTGCAAAGGGTTGGTCTACCCTGGAAAAGCACGCATATGTGGAGAGGTACGTGTCGCATGAAGTTCAGATGACAAGGCCCATGACTTTGCCCATTGCAGGAGGATCCGCAACGCATGTGTACCTCCGCATAAGACCCAAATCTGAGAAGGGCACATATCTAGAGAATGAGGTGTCTATGCCTGAGGATCCAACTGGCAGGAAGAGACCCACACCCAAATGGGAGGAAAAGGAGCCAGAGAAGAAAATACCAAGTGTGGTGGATACACAGGTAATAGGTTCCCCTGGGACAAGTGCCAGAACAAGCATGTATTCATGCAAGAAGAGGCCCATAGTCAAGGAAAAGACTCCAGAGCCAGAAAATCCATCAGACAAGGAGTCCTTGGGAGAAGAAGAAACAGAGTCACCTACACTGGAATCCCTGGTTAGGAAGAAGCAGAGGCTAGAAGAGGAGACCACCTCAGAAGAAACTGGAAGTTTGGACAAATACATAGGTGAAGAAGAAGATAGTGAAGAAGATGTTAGTGGGGAAGATGAACCTGAAAAAGATCAAGGGCCACCTATTTTCAATGTACATGATTCAGAAGAAGAAGGCTGAGAAGAGGAGTAGGGGTTCCTCTTCATGCGACGCAAGGATAGCCAGGAAGGGAGAGGCACCCAGGACATGAGAAGTGAGGAGGATGGTGCGCAGATGCAGAAGGCTCCAAGCCTTACGATGGAACAAATAACCAAGGTGGCAGAGAGAGAAGAAACAAAGGCCATCGAGACCTTGGAGGAGGAGAAGTTGGAATGCAGCGCTGAGCCAGTGTTAAATGAAGATAAGGAGGAGAGCGTGGAAAAGGACCACGACAGCACTGGAGGCCCCATTTTAACTATAAGTATTCCTAAGGGCATGCGCACGGGAGGAAGGGTGCAGGGGAGGAGAGGCCAGGGATGGGTTATATTGATGACCCCAACAAAGTGTTTCGTGTGTGGTTCCAAAGCATGATTCCAGCAGAAGAGCTCATAGCAATGTCATCTTTTGACAAGGAGGCTGCATACCCATGGATGAGGAAGATGCTCTCATGGGAAATTGAGTCCCATCTTGATGAGATAGAATTTGAAGTAAGCCATGGGGCAATAATAACATTTCCAGGACCAAAAGAAGACAACCCAGTGGTGAATGCTCAGCAGCTCTCAGATGAACAACTGTGAAACGTGCTCAACAAGGTCTCTGTTGAAATCGAAGCTAGACTCTTTGGGTGGAATGATAGAATCAAAGATCTGGAGGAGGACCTGAAGAAGAAAGAGGAAGAGCTAGCTGCAAGGGCAAAGGAGCTAAGTCAAGAGAAACTAATCAGTGCCCAGTTGCAGCGTGAGTTGAAAGATGAAAAGGCCAAGGTGTGCGCAGTGTACAAAAAGGTGGAGTCTATTAATAATGCTATAGTATTGAAGCATCTAGACCTAGCACCCCCTACGTAGAAGTATGGATCTGCCTTGGGATTCCTGGAGGATTTAACAAGAGTCCTCACCATGGAGAGGCAGCCGTTAGCCTTGGAACCTGTAGAAGAAGTGGCTGCGCGCTTAGAGAAAGAAGATAAGTTAAAGGTCATGGCGTTCGTAGCTGAGTACAACAAGGTTCTTGCTGATATAAAAGTTTCTTCCCATACTGCTGAGGCCATGTACGACAATTGCGTGGACAGGGACAAAGTGGCAGGCATCTTGGTCGCCACTCATGAAGCAGAACTCAAGGAGTTTCAAGAGAAGAATAAAGGAAATAGGGTGGAAAGGGACAAAATCCTTGCCGAGGTTGAAAGAAAATCTGAAGCCATTGAAGCCTTAAGGGGTTCAATTAAAAACAGTTGAAGGAACTGTACCCACAGATTACATGAAGAATGGATGCGCTGGATGATGTAGGAAAAGAGTTAGAGAAAATTGCTAACACCATAAGCACACAAGGAAATGATCTAAGATTTGAGGAGGTGAGCACCCTGGTCAGTGACCTCTGTCAGAGAGCGCAGAACGAAGTCGATGCCTGGAACAAGTTGGAGGCTGACTTGCAAAAGGATTTTCCTAGCCTATTGCAGTGATTCCATCACTTCCCCATTCTTTCTTCTTTCCATATTCTTTCATCCCCTTATTCTTTTCCCATGGTGTAAGTCTATTGTATTCTTTCTTTTCACTGGAGAAGTGTTCCCATGGATGGAGAACAGGCGTAGTGTGGGGTAATGTTGGGCCCCTAAAATATTGGCTAAGTACAAAAGGGTGCATAGGTGCGCAAGGCCTAGTTGAAGAAAAGCGCGCAAGGATAAAGCACGCAGGGCAGGGTTTAGGGAAGGCTTTAAGGAAACCCGTGGCATGCGTGGACAAAACCAAGGGTTCAGGACTTAGCCATATTGGGTGTTTTTGGTAGAACACGTGAAAAGCATGACCTGACTGCGCATGCGGAGTGGATAAGGTGCCATCCTGGTGACAGGTTGGCCCAGGAAGGAGCATGCCTGTGGTAGAAGCTTCTAGAAGCTCATCATGGTAAAAAGTGGAAAGCTCAGGCCTGGAGGAGCATGCTCACATGGAGGACCACATTCAGACACTTGGCATCGGATCTGAGGCCACTGGAGGATGAGTTGGCAGTCCAGAAATCCTATATATACAAGCGCCTGCAGAAGTAAAAGGAGGGAGAAATAGATAGAGGGCGGAGCTCTGCAGAAATACTGCAAGAACTCTGTTAGTTTGGCTAATTATGCTTAGGAAAGGATGTATCAAGGGTATGGGGATTATAAATTTCTTTTGAGAGCTTAATCATATGAGTCCAGTTATAAAGCATGACTACGGTCTACTTTTCTGTGACATTCTGTAATGGTTCCATGAATGTAATGAGGTTACCAGCTCACATGAATATGAACATTGATAATTCTAATGCATACATCTTTCTCATAGTTCTTTTTCATTTATGTTTATGATTAAGTATGGATGTTTGTACAACTTCTTTCTATTTTGGTATAAGTTATAAAATCTGTTAAAGCACTTTCTGTCTGGAATGACTGCAAGGACCTAGAAGCCGTTCTGAGCTCTATGGTGCTTGTATGTTTTACTTCCTTTCAAATCTCTTAAACATGAATCATAGATGATGTTTCCCACTAAAATCACATAAAAGAGAGACTCAACACCCGTGCGTGCCTCAGGTGAGCACCCAGCACCCGCTGGGTGATAGGTCGGTGCGCATGGGGTTCCTTTCTTTTGTGATAAGGGTAAACTTTCAAGCATTTTCGATATATTTTGCTATTTTATGACCTTTAATGGAATTTTACGACATTGTCTCGCAACAACCGCTAATCATTCTCATTGCTCACACATGGTCTCGAATTATCAAATATTTACATTATGGACCTTGTTGCATTCATATCTCATTCTTAAGAGTAATTAATTAATCCTATTACTCTTATTATTCATCCCCTATCCCATTAGCTAATTTTATTAGCCTATTTTATAATAAAATAATTAAATAAATCCTACATATATCCTTTTCCACCTCATCCTTTATCCACTTTCACTTCACTAATTAACATCTCAAGTTAACTAGAGCAAAACAAATCAATTAAAGATTAAATCATTAAATATATGCAAAGGGGCAAGTTTAGATTAAATCAAAACCTGCATTTGGCTTAACTAAACATAGCCCATAAATCATGTCATTCTAAAATTAAAGCAAATCTCTCCAAGTTAAAAGTCATGTCACTTTTTTAGGTGAATACAACAAAATACATGGAATTAATATTTCTATACAAAAGCTAAAAATATTCAGAAGGCATGCCACCTTTGCCAACTCAATGATGACTCATCAATCAATCTCAAAACAACAGTTTAAATCCTCAATCAAGTTGGAAACTCAACTAAACAATCAAATCATGCTTTAGTTAGCTTTAGATCAGACAAGTTAATCACATAAATCAAGGATTTGGGATTCTCTTCCCCTCATCTATAAATAAGCACTCATTCCTCTCCATGTACCATCTTTGGGAGCTTTAAAAGTTGCATCGTTTTTGTGTTGGATTATCATTCAATCTCACATGTAGTTACATTATATAATTGATCATGAATCGATGATCAAATCATTCATTTGATAATGTTTCATGTGGATTAAAATGTACTTCCATTTGAAACACCTTTAGAGCATCCACAAACATGTGATCAAGAGATTCAACAAGTTCGGTGCTTCATTCCAAGCTTCAACAATCTCATTCGAGGTTACAAGGGGATACAAAGGAAGATATGGTTTTTTTTTATTTGCATTATTTCTTTCTTTTTGTAGTATTTCTCTTGTATACATTGAGTGACTGTGGATCAAAAGTAGATGCAGTGAAGAGTGGATCACCATGGAAGAGTGAATGAAACCACCAAGTGTTTTATGGATCTCCAACTAAGTTTTGGTTCATGTACAAGGAACTATCCTCCTCGTGCAAGGTAGAAGTGCTAACTGCTTCATGAAGGGATGATGCATCTGAAGCAAAAGTGAAGAAGGAATGTGGAAGGCCCTGTAATTGAGTAGAATATTGTTTGATGTTTGATGAGTCCTGAATCAAGGTGTCTGCTACCTGAAACGTTTGCAGTAGACCAAAAGTAGGTGGATCGAGAAATAAATCTTCTAAATACGGAAGGTGATAAAGAGACAGTGGAGGTGGGTCCCCATCACAACTATCATCATCTATGCTAAAAGTGAACTCATCATCATTAGAAACGTGTTTAAGCTTAGAAGTGTCATAAAGTACGAGTGAATCAAATGAAGAATTTGAAAGAGGGACAAAATGAGAGAAATAATATAGTCGGGTCTAATGATCAATTGCACCCACTTCAATGATAGTGTCATTGTGAGACTCTCTGACATACACCAAATTTGGAGTGAACTCAACTCACATGCCCTGACCAATGTGAGCAATCTCATAGACTGATAAGATATTAGTTGATAGTGAGGGAGTACTTACAACATTATTGAATGTTCCTCCACTCACTTCAATAGACCCTCTCCTAAAAACTTGTGTAGGAGTGTCGTCACCCAATCATATAGATGACAAGCCACATGGCTCCAAGAAAGTGAACTCCACGTGTGAAGAGGCCATATGATATGATGCACTAGAATTAATAACCCATGTATGAGTCGATGGTATAACTGTAATTATGGATCTCCCCTTTTCTCATTTCCTAATTCTTTCTCTTTCCCTTTTCCATTGTCATTTGCCTTGTAGGATCCATGGGTTCATGAAAATTGTTTAATAGACTCAAAAACACGTATGTTGTTCTTCTTAATAAGACTCGTGAGGTGGCCGATAGACTTCTTCAAACATTTTCTTTCCTCATGTTTTCCTGTGAAATACCCACATTTGATCCTCTCTTTCTTGGATTTAACACTAGAAAAGGAAGTTCTAGAGTTTGGTTTGGTGGTGAGTTGATCCTTGCTCTCATGATCCTTGTTTTTTTGTTTCCTCTCTTTTGAAGCCTTTAGTTTGTCATACTCTGTAAGTAGAGCATGTGGTTTAATGGACTTTAGTTCACCCATTTGAATTAATTTATCCTATTCCCGAGTCAAGTCAACAAAAAACTTATCAAAGGAGGGCATTTTCCACTATTCTCCAAGTGCTCTTTTAATTGCATGGAAAGTAGAGATGAAAACAAAATAGTAATGACCTAGTTTGGCAAGGACAAAAAGAATAAGATGTGAGTCATTTTTGTCAAATCCACATTCTTTTAGTTGCATCCTCACATATTTGAACTTGGTGAAGTAGTTCTGAAGTGTGTCAAAACTGCTAGGGCTAATACTAATCAACTCATTTTCTAATTCATGCCCTCTAATTTCATCTTATTTCCCAAATAGTTGTAAGGTTTCCCATACTTCATTAGGTGCTTTAGTATCAGTTATATGAAAGCATAGATTTGATGAAACATAAAAGGAAAAGAAACCATATGCTTCATCACACTTGTCAAACAATTTCTCTTTCTTTGCATCAACTATTTGTTCAGTTTGCAAACCCATAGCTATCTTGTAGAGTTTCTTATTTCGTAAAGTGAGTGACATGAAATTCTTCCATTTATGATAGTTGAAGGGAGTAAGAAAAACAACTGAATCAAGATCCATTTATAGATTTGTGTGTGTTTGCACAAGAAAATAGTGAATGCAGAACGAATCAAAACAATATTACATCCCCTTGAATTAATGCTTTTAGACCTACCCAAATTTGACACTTTATAATTTGAGTGCATTTTACAAAATAAATTGTTCTAATGGAACAAACATGGAAAAATGGGCACTTAAAAAAATAACACTCAAATCTGAGTTGCCTATCAAAAGTTACAAGTCTTTTTTTTTTCGCTATTAGAATTTTATTTCAATTTGCACTAAATAAAACTTAAATGCCTAGAAAATCACTTGGAGGGAACCAAAACAATATTTCAAAAGAAAATCACGGAGGAGTTGACCATAAACATCCACTATAAGAATCCATTGATTCAAGCACCTGTGTGACTATACCATGTGACCAATGACTAGGGCATGTGATGTTAGGCCGCAAGTCACCCTAGACAATAATGCAAACTGCCCAACATAGTTGCCCAAATGCCCTACACGAGAACACAACAAAGACATGTAGTCTTTCAAACGTCCAAATAGAAACATGATGAATACAGTATACAACATGGTCACTCGCAATGAAATACACACTCCATGGTTATTCTCACCAACAAGTGTAGGTTGCAAACACACTGAGAAAGCTAGTCACTAAAAGTAAGAGGTGAAACCAAATGAATGTCGACCGATCGACCACATTAGATGCACTGACAACCAAAGCTGACCCAACTATGAACACAACACAACATGGGTTACAATAACGTATATGAATCTAGTTTTCTTGTAGATGAAACGATACGACCTGAAACAAAACCAATAATGACTCAATAAGTTTTAGAAAAAACCTGTAAAGGGTTTTCATAGGAACTGCCCCTTCTGATGTGGATTCTGATGCACACCAAGAAACCTTGCAAAAAAATTTGAAAACCCCAAAATCAATTGTCTCAAAATATGGTCAAGTTTATAGTTGAATCTAAGGTTTTTCCATCTTCCAGATCCAATTGTGCAACTTGATTTGGACGAAAATGTCATAGAGTCAAAATATTTGCACACAATTTTTTTAGTCTCTCAAATGAAGTATTCAAAACTGCAACTAAACTAAAAATGGACACTTGTTTTCTCCAACGATCTTTGATACCATATCAAAGTATCCGTTAGGATCTTTGGTAGAAAAATGAATGCACATGAAATTACAGAAATTGAAATAACTAACAATAAAATATAATATGATATTAAACTCATAAGTGCATGAAAGTGCTAAACAAACAACACAATATCCATCACATTTAGTAATCACGAGATCCTCCGATACATTTCTTGAATAGGTCACAAATGAAGATGTACAAATAGGAGAGTGAATGTGTAACTCCTCCATGATTAGTGGACAGAGAGCCCAAAATATAAATTTAACTCCCACACTTGGCATAATAAGTCAAAAAGTAACTCCCAGTTAGCTAACAATGATGGCCAAGTGTAAACCTTGTGACTAACTCTAAGGGCAATTTGTATGACTAAATAGACCTAAACAAGCTAACTCCTCAAGTGTAAGAATAATCCATGTGTATGAATAATCCACAATAAATAAATATGAGCAAAATAATATCTTACACTAATAGATACCTATGTTTATCTTAGATATAAGCCTATAAAACCTATAACTATTCCATGGTTAGGGTCACTATCGTATATCATTACCACACTAGCGCTCCTTGAGCACCTTTCCATCTACATCATGTATCTAGAGTTAGATTGGATACCTATATTTGAGAATCTAGTTGGGAACCTATCTTTTGTCTGTCATACAAGAAGAAGGATAAGTAATAAAACATATTCATCTTGCAATTGATAAACCATTATGTTAGTAAGACAGCCAAGTCCATTATGGCATCACCGCTATTGACATACAAATCGTGGTATGTTGAGGTTTATGGACCAACCTTGTAAATCAATTGTACGATATATTTTTTGATTACAAATCCACAAAAGGAGGAGAGGGGAGGTCAAACAAATAAAAATACTCATCCTACAACCAATCAACCAATGTGGCCACTTCCATTCTAGTGTCATAGTTATTTGCATAGGGATCACTGGTATATTGGGGTTTATATGTGGTTGATGACCAAGTCTACTAATCAATGAGATATTAGTTTTTTAAATGAATGAGGATTTTGGGTTGTGGAAACAATTTCAAGATGCATTAAAGAGAAATATCTAACTCAAGGTGGTAAAACATGTTTTTAAAGAGAATTGAATGTTAATCTTTTTGGTTTTGAAATTGCAGAGGAGGAGGGGAAGGTCAAGTTGTAACACCCTGATTTTGTAAGTTATCTTGGTGAATATTTTTCGTACTATTATAGCTGCTGAAATGAAGGCAAACATGTTAAGATAAATTCTGATCTTAAAGGAATGTGTTGCTAACTTGGATTCTTGCATACTGTAATTTATTGCATAGGACATCAGTTATTGTGTTTGTGTGTTTGCTGATGTGACGAAAAATTGTCGTATACTTGCTAAACTCTCTTTGCTGATTGACAGCACACCTTGAATCAATTTCATTGATCCAAAGTATGCTGTGGTCTTCTTGTGATATTTCTGTGTCGATTTACTTTTTAACCGAACCTAAAGGATGATATAAATGTGCAGCGCCTGATTGCAGGTATGAGTAGCTGGCACGTAAATGCCAACGACAAAGGTTCGATTCTTGAACCCTATACTGTCGAACTTGAGACCTCGTGGGGCAGGAAATGTCTGGACACAGGTGGCCTTGGCATGTGAAACAAAGGACAGAACGTCCTGCACAGCATTGATATGAGTGTCAGTTGAGAGATTGGATTAGAGGTTGATTAATGTTAGTGGTTAGAAGGAATTAAATCCTAAGCTAATCCTAAGTTCTAACATGCATCCTAACTACTATCCTAAGTGGATTTTTAAATTACAAAAAAAAAGAGGGAAATAAACCTAAATCCTAATAACCTAACACTAAACTATGACCTAGGTTGAATACTAATAAACATCCTAAACTAATCCTAACCTAAAGGGGGACGCGCAGACCCTTGGAGGGAGAGGATAAGGATGAAGGGGTATTCAATGGCATTAAATGGGAGTCCATACGTGGACAGCGCCAGTTTGGCGGGGCAGGTAAGTGGCGGAGGTATCTAGTTGGAGATGGAACCAAATTTGGTTTTGCATGTGAAATTTGAAATTTAGAGATCGTCAACTCAAATTGGCAGTGGCGTGGAAATTTGGAAAAAGGCAGAGCCTTTAATGCATTAAATTGTTCTTGGTCCTCGCGACCAGCTCGCCTTGGAAAGTGTATGAGGGAAATTTGATTGTTCATTGTGTCAATTTGGATTTGGTGAAGTTGCTCTGCATTTGGTTTTTTTGTTTGGTTCAGTCGAACCAGTTTCTTTGGATTTATCACTGTTCTTTGGAAATTTAGAGGCTATTGCTGAGCCTGTAAGAGGAAAGGATTGTTGGAAAGCTCGTGCTGTCGCCGAGGAAGGAAATATCTTCGGCAAACGTAGTTTTCTTCGAGTTTTGGAAAAGAAATCATAGGCATGTTAAGCCCTTCTCTTTAAAAATACTTGCTTTGTTTAAACGTCTCATTAAAACAACCCTGCTCTTGGGTTTTGGGTTTATGTGATTGTTGTCGAGTTGATACGATTTAGATTTAGTCGATTGTTGCTGTCATTTTTGGAAATGATAGGTAAAATCGTTCTGGTTGTCGTGTTTAAACTGTCTTTGCATTTTTTTGAATGGATTATCTCCATGCTGTGTTGGTTTGTTTGACAGTTTGGAGAATAACGATTTGGGTATTTTTCTCTGTTAATGGTTATATTTACAAAAAAAAAAAGGCAGCATGTGTTGTTCTCATCACTGTATAATTGTTCTCTTGTTTTACGAACTTGAATGATGAAGTCTGAATAGACAATAGGAGTTGTCTTTCAGTGTCGAGCAATTGTTCTTTGATATATGAACTTCAGTGATAATACTGTACTGGATGTGCGAGTTGTATGAAGTCGAATTCTTTACTGGAAATTCTTTTAAAAAGGAAATGGATCCTTTCTCTTTCTGCTGTGTTTGATAATGATGGATACGAACATTTGGGTTTTGTATGAGCATACGAATTTGATTTGAGGGAAGAAATGGAATACGTTTTTGCTGTCTCTTTTTTTTTCTTGCTTAAAGAAATAGGTGAATATGATTGAGTATTCGTGGGAGTTGGAAAAGAAATAGTCTTTCCTTCTGAACTTATAATGAATTATATTATTTTCTTGCTGAGAAGGTATGATGATTAGTTGTGTTTATTGATGTTGTTCGATCTTTTAGTTCGGACTGTCTTTGTGATTACGACTTAGCCTTGGATTGCTGAGCAAAAGAATAAATGCATAGAAATTTTGTCTTGCTGTGTGGGTTGTCTTGACTGTATCAGATTCACGTATTTAACACCCTATATGGTTTACTTTGATAAAGGTAATGATAACTGATTATTGCATTCTGAACTTATGCATACTATCATGAACTTGAAAGATGGAATTCGGGTAGAAATGTTTGTTGGCAGTGAGCTTGATTTGGGTATTTTAATTAATTTTGAGCAAATGATTGTTCTCACTGAAATTATGGGAAACATATTCTTCTTCTTTCTGTTGGTTGATTTGATAAAAAATCAGTAGTCAGGTGGTTTATTGAACTTTACAAGTTCAGTTAGTAGAGAGGACATTGACATTTAAATTGTTTCTGAGTGCTGAGTTTTCTGTACCAAGGAAATAATTGAATGTTCTTGAGGTCTCTGATTTGCGCAGTCATTTAGAAGAAATGAAATCAGCATGAATAGTTCTTGTTGAGTTGAAGAAAATGGTTGTTTTCTTGTATGGATAGTTATAGAACGAGTTCTTCTCTTTTGCTGTTTGAATTCTGGAAATAGCATTGAAGTATTACTGTACATTATGATTGGTCTTGCTGTAGGTAACAACAATGAATAAATTTTTATCTTGAACGGAATGTGTTCATAGAATTAGGAAATCATGTGAATAATTGATTGCATGACTGTATAACTGTTTATCTGGTTTATAATATAGTGAAAGAATTATGGATTCTTCTAGTACAGTAAATACATAGTATGCATCCTTATACTATTTGATCTATGATAAATACGATGTTGTACTAACTTGTTTGGATATTCATATGAGCCTGATTTAAATGAAGTATTGATAAGGATGGTAAATTCTTCCTTGTTTTCATTTAAAGTTGATTATGAATGAAATTATTCTTGCTGCCCGGAAAGTGAATTCTGAATGGATTTTGTAAGTTTCACTCTGAACTGTTATCTTGATTGTGTCTCGTTTGGATTCCATTTTAGGACAGTCATGAGGAAAGGAGATAGTAATGTGGATGGATGACTTGGAAAATGATCTTTTCTTCTTTCATACAGTTGAAAATTTGTAATCATTATTAACGAATTTTGTAGTGCTTAGATATGAGCAACTATATGCATTGCTGTTCGCTTTCTTGTCTGTGCTTGATTGTTTGGAATCTAATATGATGCATGAACTGAAAGGAAGATAACGGGTTTACGTTTCAGTTCATTTCAACCTTTACGTTTATTAATAATGAAAGGTGTGGAAAGGATAACATTTATTTTATATCAGCAGTATGCTACTTGTAGTCCTAACCTTACAAATATTGTAATTTGGAACTTGTAACGGTTATGTGATTATTTAAATGGGACAGTAGTTCCTTGGCTGATTGTGATGGTATTTTGATGGTTCAGTTGTTATGCTGATCTTTTTTTTTTTGTGCCTATTTCTTGATTGATGTCTTACTGTCGTATCATAAAAGCAGGGTTCTTTTATTGAGACAGTTAGTTGAAGCACCTCATTTTAATGATAAGTGCTTAATATGCTCAGTTCATTGAACTGACCTGTGCAAACAATTTTGCAGATGGAATTTGATTAGAATGAAGACATGGTTGTTTTCTGATGCTTCTTGATTGGTTGAAGATGAATTGTATTTGTTTACTTTATTCCTCTTTGAGGAGTTGTAAAAAGAAGAAAGTATATTCTTCTATCTATGAGTTGTAATGATGTTTTATGTAAACAATTCCATTCAGTTGGATTGGCAAATGTATGGATTATGACATGAATTGATGAATACAAATACAAGTGTGATATTTTAAGGACTATATCATTTTGATATTGTTGACTAAATTGGAAATATAATGTTATTCTTGATTTGGATTTATCTAATTGTCCTTGGATGGATGTTAAAAAGAAATAGATATCTATTCTTACCTTAATGCAACTTTTAAGTTGAAATGTGCAATTAGTTCATACTTGGGTAAAGATGAATTCTTAATTGACATTAAAAAGGATTAGGAAGAATATGAATCCATAACTGATAGGTATTCAGGATTAGCTTGGTAGCTAAGGAATATCAATTAACTTCGGAGTAATTGAACTTCGTTTTCGAACTCCATTAATAACCTCGTATGTTAAATTCAGAATAAAGGATATGGGATAAGTATATCCATAACTAATGGACCTTAACTATATAATGTTAAGGAGAATAAATGAATACATTTATCAGAAATTAGACTTCGTTAAATGACGTCTAATAAGCTAGAATTCTGAATTTAGTTACAGTTGGGAAAATCTTGGTTAAGTTTAATAGGTTAAACTTATCACGTCTGTCGGTAACGGGCTGCCTAATCCAATGATTAAGAAGAGAACCAAGTAGAGAAAATGCAACCCTTCGGTACGAGGAAGATGCATAGCAAGCTAGAAGACGGATTTAGTCTCTCTTAGCTATATACAACTGTAACGGGAACGAGGATAAAGGGATCAGCATGGTTGCTGAAAGTTGATTTTAATTATTAGATCATAACCAAATCACTTGAGCTAGATGTGTACTCTCGATGGGAGGATTCCGTAGGACATTGACATACGCTAGCTATAGCAAGGTGTCTTCATGAAGACAGGGTCTTCATGACGACACAATGTTATAGCTGACATATTACAATGCCCTCCAGAATTAAAACATCAAGAATACATAGGTTGAATGTGAAGTTCTTGGCAGGGGATAGGAGTATGATCAGGTATACGGAGTGACTCCGGGATACTAAAGATAACTAGACACACGGAGTCGTGGGGAACGACACCGTATATCTGCGTATCTTTAGTTACCAGGAGTGCCTTCTTATATTCGTTCATATTACTAGTTGGAAATTGGAAGTTTAAATCGGACCTTAAATCGAGAGGACTGGTAGGAACCAGGAAAGACCATTCTAGATAACAGGTGAAGTGAAGTGAAGGACGTATTCCATTGATGTGTATCACATCCAGGAATATGATCATGTAAAGCATGTGAAAATCTTTGGCCAAAGTATCGCAAGTGTTGGTTGCGTTGTCCTTATCACTTAATTTAAGATGCATGATGTCATATGAATATCAGTAACAGATATTTAGATAGGCTTCTTAAATGGATCACTTCGATAACCGGAAACGGTTAAGAGAACTGGTATATATAATATACTATGCATAAACAAACATGAAGGATCGGTTGTTGCCGAGTCATGAAATGAAGGATCGATGAAACTTCGAGCCATGAAAATGGAAGATCCGACAGTTCCTCAAGTCATTTACAGCAGCATATAGAATCTGTTATAGGATTGAATGGCATTGAATGTGTGTTCCATATTGTAAATATGCGAACAGGGAACATTAGTTTTAAAAAGAAATTGTGTGATCCAAACTGTGTTATTTGGGCAGAGAACAATTATTAAAACATGAACATGTGTTTGAATTTTATAATTCATAACAGAGAACGTTATCAATTTTTTTTTTTTTTTCCTTGTTCTAGTATCTTAAAATGGGGATGTTACACAAGCAAGCAAACATATTCATACAACAACCAAACAACCATTATATTAGTAAAAAAAAGACTCGTTCATTGCAGTGTCCCCCATACAAACATAGAAATTATAATATATTGAGGTTTACAATATTGTTTAAAATAGTAAATAAAAAAAAGCTTCTCACCAATTAGCCTCTTTTCCTATTGTGAGTGGTCACTTTCAAGATGGAGTGCAGGGAATAGGTCTCGCAGGTCGATAACGCGAAGCAGTAAATATGATATGATGTAAGAAGAGTTATGTTTGGTATCTGATCGAGGTTAAGTAGATGGCACATCAGGCCGGGAAGTGGAGGTGGAAGTGGAAGTGGAAGTGGTGTAATCCTGGTGGGGCAGCGAAGGGAATGGCGGCGTTGTTGGGATTGACGCTGCTGGGTGTCTACATATTGGGGGGGACGCATCTCTATTGGCAGGTGCTCGCCTGCCCAGCTTGCATCTGTGACTGCCCTTCCGAATCTCCGCTCACCATTCCCACAGGTCCCCTCCCTCCCTCCCTCCCTCCTTGCTCTATACTGTTTGCTCCTTTTATATGTCTTTGCTCTCATACTTCTGACTTTTGCCTCCTCTCTAGATGATACATTTTAAAAAAGGTTTTGGTTGCCTCCAAGTAAATTCAAGTTTGTGATGTACGAAGAAACATGGCATTCTCAATACTTGGTCTTTCAAGGGGCTGTACCTAGTTTCTTTACTTGCGCAGGGCGTGGCTTTGATGCATTTTTTATGTCTTTAACAACTTTGCCATTACTGGTACCAGTACCACCGAACTGTGATATATAATTGTGAATTCAATTTCGATATAACAATTCGACAAGTATTGTAGTTTTTTTTAATCAGCCCTCATCTGCGCCTGCAGTGTGTCGCTGCCACTGCCATTTTCGTTCGCCTCAAACACTACTCCGACTCCACAACACCCATTGTTGGATCATAACCCTAGCACCTCTGCGGTGGTTGCAACGACAATGTCAACCTTCGAGCTTTTCTGAGTGGCGCAGAAAATAATGCGCTTGACCAGGCCAGCGAGCTTGTGAAGGGGGCTATGGCATATTTAAATGACCCTGGAATCAGCTTCACCAATTTTAAATCAAGGCCATTTCCAAAGACTCGATCACATGGAAACCATCCCGGAAAATAAGAGGCCATGAGAGATCTACTCCAGGTGTGGAAGACAAGGAAATGGGAGGAACTGGTAAATGAGAGTCGAATCCTGACTTTGCAAATCATGAAACCCTAATCTTGATATTGCTAGCACAGATGCGACGGATAAGCAGAAGATAGATAAGGAGTCAGTGCCGAAGAGTTCGGTACAGCAGGTGTTTGGTGTGGAAAGTTTAGGATCTAGGGCTTTTGATAAAGATGTAAAGGGGAAGCCAGTTAATGGTATCAACATTGTCCCTGTTATTTCTAATCTGGATCCTGATGTTATTGCCAAAGAAACATGATCTGTCTGTGCCTTCATTGGATAAGGTTGAAATGGATGGTAACGTGTGTCTAGTTGAAGATTGGGGCAAGGGAGGAGACAGGACCTTGGTAAAGGATCTAAGGCAGTGCCAGACATGGAAGAGTAGGGGTTGGACAATAAGTAAAATTTGAACCTGACTCTTGAAAGATCTTTCGTTGCATTTGGAGGAAATGGTCCAAATTGGCTTGCCACAGTTACAGATCTGAATAGGGAGCAAGCTCTAGAAAACTTTCTAGACTATGTAAATGCGTCAAACCCTTTCCACTGTTCTTATTTTTGTAAAAGTTGATAGAGCAATTTGCAATGAATTAAACACAGCAATAATCTTCTGTATTAACACAATACCATTATTACAAATATATAGCTTTGTTATCTCCTACAAACCAGGAGATTGTACAAACAACAATCTATTCTAAACATGTAGTTCTGAATACATACATAATATTGTTATGTAACAATATTAAGTTATAACAAATTACTAGCAGCCATAATGTTCACACTAATAATATGGAAATGATATTTTCCTAACACTCCCCCCCTTAATGCAAACATGGTAGAAAAACATACACACACTCATCTATAGTATGCTCACCTCTGTGAAGCATGTCCTACTATGTGACTCATGATCTTGATCCAAGAGAAAGGCTCTCTCCTTCAATGGTTTTAAACAAGTTTAATGCAATCATTGACGTCAACAAGCCCCATCAACTGTCCACCTCGGGTGGTTTTCTGAATCCTCCCACAAACCCTTTCAAGATCCATGAACTAACTAACTCTAGTGCTTTTGTTCGCATCTATGCTTGTACATCAATGAAGTATATAGGAATCAACTCGCTTATTACAAATCTAAACAAGAATACTCACATTGGAAAGATTACACATTACATCCTATAAGAATCACAATGTTCTTAATTGCAGCCATTGTTGTTGATCACTGCCACTCAATCTTGAACAACATAGACAACTGCCACTGTCGGTGGAAGCTGCCTTTGACTTTAGCCGGTTTGGTGCAAAATGGAAGTGGAACATTGGTGTTATGTTCCCCCCGCCCCCGCCCCCCCACAATGTGAAGTTTCCACTTATTCATCAAACAGGAACACTGAAAAACGAATTGTATCATACTGCATACTACTGACCTGATCTTGCTGCACATGATTACCATTGCCAATGAACGTATTCACTGACCGATCATCTTCCAATGAAGTATCACTGCAGTCAAAGGATCTCTACAGTCATCTGCTCTCGTATATAATTGTATTTCCAGCATCCACAATATATACCTCTCAAAGCAGAAAACAACTAAAAAGCACATACTCACCACAAAAATGTCACCACAACTGATATGCGGCCTCGTCGTTGGTGACTGACGAGAGGACGTTGCTTGTCCTCCATCCTCCTGTGCCTCCATCCTCCAATATGACGCTGCTAACTCAATAGAATGTGATCTTGAAGCACATTTGTTTTCACATTGTTATTATTCTTTTCTCCTCCAATGTGAAAACAATTATTTTCTGGACGTCGGGTAACACTAAAAATGCGTATGTAAGGCAATTTTTTTTTTTTTACCAATTTTCAGACTCTTGACACCATGATACGACCATAACAAAGACAATAAAAAAACCTAAAATGACTTATTTGACTTTTACAACACTTAACCTTGATTTATTCGACATCAATACGAACTACTACCTATACTATCGACTTATAATGAGACATAATAACTGTTAAATGGAAAAACTTGACTATAACAAAGATAGACTCTTTTGACATACATTTTATGAAAGGCAATGACACCCAAAACAATAATTATTTAAAACTTTAAAATCTACTAACGAACAAACAATGAAATATAAAAGCTATGCTTAAGGACCCACATAATGATATAATCGACTTTATTACCTTTACTTGACATAGAAGACTTTTGTTTAACCACAATGATATCTAAACTTGCTCAAGACTCTTAATGAAAGAAAACAGAATACCTAAAGAGTCCAAATTTTTAAATGAGCAGGCTGTCACACTTGGCATTTTAATAGCTGGGCGCTCTTGTTTATCATGTACTTATGGAACTGTAACTTGGCCAATGTAGAAGACAAATCGGCATGGAGGTTGAAAACAACCTGTTCCAATAGGTTTGAGAACTTTCAAATGCAATATAAATCTAATAGCTGGGACGTCTGATTTGCATGAGAGAAGTAGATATAATACAATGAAATTAACATGCAAAACGACACACTACAGCTACACTACAGACAGTCCCAACACCTTGGAATGCGTAGATCTAGGCGGTGGCCTGTGTGTATGGCAATTTTTCTGTACACTTATCCGTTGAATGATTCTAACTCTGCGTACAGATTTATGTGGTTTCACCTGATATGGCGCGATCTGATCACAATAACCTCTGACCAGTACAATAACTATTTTGACAATTATTACGCCGAACTACCAACGATAATATTACGCCGAACTACCAACGATAATATTACGCCAATATGCAAATGACTACAAGAATGCTTGCAGATACAAAATATAGCAGATTCATAAATTCGGAACAGCACTATAAGTATGGCATTGCCCCTTTGTCCTTTTAATTCTCTATCACTGGTATGATTAGAACCTGCTCTGATACCAAATGATTTGGTAGAGCAATTAGCAATGAATTAAACACAACAATAATCCTCTGTATTAACACAATACCATTATTACAAATATATAGGTTTGTTATCTCCTACAAACCAGGAGATTATACAAACAACAATCTATTCTAAATAGGTAGTTCTGACTACATACGTAATATTGTTATGTAACAATATTAAGTTATAACAAATTATTAACAGCCGTAATATTCACACTAATAATATGGAAATGATATTTTCCCAACAAAAGTTGGTTAATAAATGTTGTAAAAATGATTGCTCGAATTGTTGATGCTAGGAAGGATGTGGAAAGAAGGGGATGGAGGGGGAGGATCCCCGTTAGAGGGGTGGTTTAATGTTTCTACAAATATCCCTCACCTAAATATTTCTGATTCTACCCTTAATGTCAATTGGATGTATGAAGATTTCACTTATAGGGCTTTGATTTTTGGACTCATTGGAAGAAGGCCTAACCTAAAAGGTTTGATTGATTCGATGTCCTTTACCTAGACTGAATGTAATCCGCCTTCTATCCATTTCCTGTCTAATGGTTTCTTTCAGCTATTATTTTTGAAGGAGGATGATAGAAATTATTTTCTGCATCAAGGTCCCTAGTTTTGGGGCTTCAAGGGGTTGGGTGTGTTCCTTGGACCCCCTTTTTGATGGTGTAGTAGATTTTGAAAATCCCTCTATAGATGCGGTTATATAGACTGCTTGCATGTTAAGGTTATTAATTAGCTATTAGTTAAGTGTTGACTAATGGCCATTTGTTAACCACCTCCAACTGATCTAACTGCTTTCAGCATAATAAATATGAATGATAAACGAATCCCAAGGTGTGTTGTGTCTCCTTCTAGTTTCTCTTCAATCTCTTTCATTGTCTAACATTGGTATCAAAGCCGTTGGTGCAGTCGATGTTTGTAGTTTGACGAAGCCCTTAGAAGTAGCATACGGACTATGAGGAAAAAAGATCTGAGAAGAGTGAAGATTGATTCATGCAAGGACCTGCAGATTGACCAAGTTGCGAAGGTGGAGAAGAGATATGCTTCGAGTTGTGGTAATGCTGAAATTATCAGAATGCAAGACGACTAGGTATGAAAGTGAAGGTTGCAAAAAGAAGAGGTGATTTTCAGTTTGGTCATCTTGGTTGATGTTTTTTTGTCATTCACATTCTCAGAGACAAAACGTGGGTACACAGTCGTGTTTTTAATTCAGGAAACCAATGAAGAACAAAAATGCTAGAAATGACAGTGTTCAGTTACTACTAGGGCTCCATAAAACTCGTGAACAATCAAGAAAAATGTGAAGATCACGAGCAGACCAAAGAAGTCATTTGCATGGAATATGCCTAAAGAAGAACTATAATTTCAGATACTAGGACATGTCACAATTTGTAAGGACGAAGTGAAAAAGATTCGAGAAGACTGGAGGAGTTGACAATTTGGAGACAAGGAGAAAAATGCAAGGAAAACACGTCTTTTTGGAAGTTGAAATATGATGAGAAGAAATTCATGAATTTTTTAGGAACAAATTTGTAGGAAGAATGTCAAGCCAAATGTGAAGGACCCAAATGGAGGGCATGTAGTGAAGTCATGAGACGTGAAGTACAAGAAAGATCCAAACATAGAGGTAGTCACTCACAATTTTGCAGAAAGAAAAATATTAGTAGATGTCTTTGCAAAGGGCTTAAGGGCATTTTTGCTAAGTAGGTTTTCTCGATTTTCAAACCGTAGGAGTCCGTTCTCAATTAATCCGCAAATTTTGACCATATTCACAATCAGTGACATTATGCAAGGCTAAACAATTATGCTTGTGGTGAAGGCTAGGGAAAGGGAAGGTGAAATCGATTGCAGTAGTCGTCAATAATTGTTCTTTGAAGTAATTTGCTGTGACAATTTATTTTTAGATTGATTTCTGCGCTAGACACTCAAACATTCAAATTATAGACCGTTTGCCTTTTTCTGTTGCATTGATTTCTGGGTTGGAAGTCAATAATCGGAAATATTCAAAATCTTGTTCTACTGGAAGCGCGGAAATTGACAAGCTAGAATTACAATGTCTAGAGACAAAATTCTAACAGTTGCAGAGTATTGTGACTGCAATAAAGTCATTCTTGGCACTAAAGAAAGGCCTATTGCTAACTTTGCAGATTTTGACAAGCATCATAAGGAGGCCTTGTTGTTGCTAAAGTTGTCTATGTCGAATGATTTGATACCCAACGCCTGGAATGCCACTGAGGCAAGTGTGTTATGGATCAATCTAAAGAGCAAGTATTTTATTTTGGAGAAAAGTCGGTTTTTGTAACTAAAAATTTTGTTTTTTTCAGTGAGGATGGTGGAGGATGGGTCCCTATGAGAACACCTTCAAATGAATCTATAAGACCAACTCAGTTCCTCCAATTAAAAAAGGATGATGACAACTTAGTTGCACTTGTTTTGAATAGTTTTCCGCCCTCCTATGAAACATTTGTGGAAGCTCTACATTTGATGGTGGAAAGCGAGACCCTAACATTTGATCAGGTCAGTTCCTATTTGTTGCAAAAGGAACACAGATAAACGCAAGTAATTGAGTCCATTTCTGGACACAGAGAGTGCATTTGTTGCTCAGTCAAAGGGGAAGTGGAAATGAATTCTCGGTGAATCATCTTCTAGATATCAAGTGAAATGCCATTACTTTCATAAGGTTGGGCATATCAAAAGAAGATTATAGGAAGTGAGAATTTGGTCTTTCTCAACACAACAAAAAGCCATGAGACGAGGCAAATGTGGTAGTTACATATGAATTAATTTTCGATGAAATTTATGCTCTCATGGCATCATGCTCAAATGTTAGTGTTATTATTTGTTGGATCATTGATTTCGGTGCATCCAAACATTTTTTTTGTCAAATGGATGAGTATCAAACATTTAGTGCAAATACAAATTGTTTTGATTTAGTTGTATTGGTTGATGGGGAGTTAATTGCAATAGAGGGAATGAGAGATATTTGTATAACCCCAAATAATGCTAAAAAAATATTAGTAAGGAATGTTAGGTATGTTCCTAACATGCATAAAAATCTCTTGTATGTTCGTTAGTTAACAAAAAATCCCAATATTGCTATAAATTTCTCTCGGAAGAAGTGTATTGTGTCGGATGTGAAATAGGAATGGGCAATTGGCCTAAGCATTGGGAAAGGTGGGCAAAATAGGCATGTTGACTCTGCTATAGTCAACTTAAAAGCATGTGCGGAGGGAGACTCCACCATACAAAATGTGCTGGAGGATAACATTCCTCATAGGCATGTTGAACCTGCTCCGATCAAATTACATGAACTAATTGTGGAGGGAATATCCACTATGAAGAATGTACATGATGCTGAAATGCTTCATGTGTGGGTAGATGAAATGCCCTGATTAGAGGATGCGTGGGACATGCATGGTGAGCTTGCAAGAAATGTCACTCAAAAGATTATGGAGAGTAACTCCACTATCTAGAATACACAGGATGTTCATGATGAGATGGCGGGAAAAACCACACAACAAAGGCACTAGGTCGGAGGACAAAAGAACATGGTCATTCTACTCATCTTGTTGCAAAAGACTTTTCCCAATAGGAGGGAATAGATGAGAAACCTTGAGAGAATAGATGAGAAGGAGATGGTTTTTTCTTCTACTATGAGGAAGGTTCTTATCTATCCTATTGTAGGGATAGTTATTTCTCCTACTACTGCGGAGATGGTTATTTCTCCTACTACGGAGTTGGGTTTTACTCCTATTATGAATATTGCAAAAATGGTCACATTTCAGTTGCTCCTCTCTCAAAGATTTGGACGAGGTCTACATGGTGTTGCCTGAGAATTTTTGGGTACTTGAACGTTATCATTTCGGTTGCATATTGATTGAGTCCCTATATGGACTAAAGTAGGCTCCACAAGCCTGGTACATTCTATTTGATTAACATCTCCAAGATTTTGGTTTCAGATCTATGGAGTTCGAACTGAAGTTATTAGACAATGATGATTCATGACCAGTCAATGATTCACTCAACAGAGAACTGGTGGAAAACCTGATATATCTTATGTCCACATGACTGCATATTTGCTTTGTTGTTGGTTCCCCTTTTCGGTTTCTGTCCACACCAAAATCTCTACGTTGGACAACAAAATGTTAGAGGGCTGTGGATTTTAGATTTATATATAAAGAGCAACCTGTAAGTGTAATGATTAAAATTTGGGTCTCACTTTGTTTGTAAAATTCTAGGACAAACTTGGAGTAGTCTTTGGTTTAGTCATTAAGGGTGATAAGATCTTTGCATATAATAAATGGATAAGTTGAACAATATGTAGAAAATAACACATCACAAGAGATATTGGTGAGCCAAGATGCCCTAATATTCAATATATTCAAAAATATAGAAGAATGCCCTTAAGGTAGGGAAACACCATAAATACTCCTTAAGGAATAACTCCACGATCTCCCATCATGGGAACTCCACTTTGAGGGGGATACCTCTAATATAATTCAACCAAGTTGAAGACTCAACTCATACATGGCATATCATAATGATACTCATCTCCTTTATATAGGCATACATTAGTCTTAATGGATGGATAACACCTAATCCTAATGTAGGCTTACTCTGTATCCAAATAACTAATTCCTATGTGACCCCATATATTATAAACATATAACTAATTAAGGGGGATGTGTGCCGTATGTCGGCATCTCCAGCAACAATATACATTATAATGTCATATCCCAAGGTACATAACAAAGGGAGGGTGTTTAAGTTATTAACTGTAAGTTAAGTGTCAACTAATGGTCAATTATTGATCACCTCCAACTGATGTAATTGCTTTCATCATAATAAATATGACTAACACACGAAATTTAAAGTGTGCTAGGCGCCTTCTAGTTTCTTTTCATTCTTTCTCTCTCACATCTTCTAACAATGTAGAGTTGGAGCATGAGGAAGTATTGAAGTTGATTGTTGTATTTGCAGGAGAATTCGTTAAGGCAAATTTGAAAAGGATGGAGTGGGGCATAGACCTTTTGCGAGGGTGTGTGAATATTGATCTAACAAAACCTCTTATCAATGCCATTCAACTTGTCTCTTTGGTTGGATCTTGGTTGGAAAATATTGAGTGTGAAGGGCTGCCATTGAGATGCTTCAAATGTCGGAAAATTGGACATAAAATCTTTTTGTGTACCATGTAGTGGATTAGAAGCCAATGGGTAATTTCCAATATATGGAAGACAAAGAATGGCATGCCTTTAAAGGAGCTCTTTTCAAGAAACTATGGAAGGTTTTTTGAGCAAATTCTAGATGAAAAACTATAACTAACTATGTTATAGGTACGATTGTTTCTACCAAATCATTTGCTTTGGCATCTAAGGACATTTCTTTAGATTTACCTCCTCTCTTAAATGAGGAGCTTGCGAAGGTGCCATTTGTCTCTCACAAGGAGGTGGGTTGTAACCATTACCCTGAAGCCTTGGGCAAGGATAATTTTTACCAATACTTGCTTGGAAAGGATTTCCCAAACTTATTTGGATCTTATTTCCTCTCATAAGAGGTGTTGAAGGAAATCTATACCAGAGGATTACAAGAGGCTTGGGGGGCTATTGGTGATGGCTTTGAATTGACCTTAGAAAAGATGTTTTCTAGATGGGGCAGGGGAGAGAATTAGTTGTTGAGGAAGAGCTGCCGAAGATTTTAGTTAGTGGTGGCAAATGAGCTGCAAAAGATTTTTAGTAATTGTTGTGGATGAGTTGTGGTTGATTCTGTCTAGTGGATGTTGAAGAGTTGCGAAAGATTCCAAAGTAGTTGCAAAAGATTCTAAGGTAGTTGTAGAAGAAAGTATTTTTTGTGGAGAATTTGGATATTAGATTTGGATGTTTGATCTTATTGAGGAGATCTCGTTTTGGGGTCTCTTTGTTTGATGGTTGCCAATATGGTAACCAAGATTTCATGTACTCGAATGTTTTGATATTAATATAGAAGATTCCGTTTCATAGCTTCGACCAAAAGTGCTTATCGATAAAAAAGAAGACAAAAGTTGGCGTTTCACAACACTTGGCATTTATTAGCTACCCTCAATCTTTTTGAAATAATAGGGCATCACAAGTGCATATAAAGCTAGGGCATCAATGTAGATGTAAAGGCAAATGAGATCTTCTAGGACCCAACTTAGCTAACACCCCTACTTGGAGCGTGGGACTCCCCTTTGCATAAACAAGATAATTTAATAGTTTACATGTATTTTGTTTTAATAATTTGACCCCTCAGGTTTCACTCCGGAGAAAGCTTAAATGCATCTTGCAATTGCCCACACCTTCAAAGGTAGGGAAATGATTAAAGTTCAACGAACTTGTAGAAACATCAAAGGGAAAAAACAAGTGTAAAATTCAATATGACGTGCAATCCATCTTAAGACCTACAATAAGACAATAGCCACATCTTCTATTGTTATTCTCAAGTGTGTTTTAAAGATCCTTAGGTGATGCAATCGAGGATGGTGTCCCAACTTAACAAGAGATCTCCCTTGCAACCTATAAAGTCTACACAATGGATTTCACTAAAAACACACATTTTATTAAATCTTCAAGCTTTAATGACATCTACAAACTTGTGGCCCCTTTTCTCTCAATCTCTCTACACTCTCAGCCTCCCAAAGCCTTCTCAAACACTCCCATTTACTGTCTCGACTCCTTAGACTCGCTATGACACTTACACACTCATGCAGACTATGTGACCTATATGTGCTCCAAAGTCAATTTGGGTAGCATAACAATACACCTGGTGTCACTTGTTATATAGTGACACAACTCAACCCTTTATAGGCTTTGCTATGACTCTAGATCCTTTGAGTCCATCCTCATCTTCCCTTTAAAACCAATAACTCAAATTGGTTTTGGACCTTCGTGCTTTGTCGTGCTCAACAACGTTGTGATCACATTAACAATGACTTTTTCCTTGTTGTTGTTGGGCTCGAGACACCCAACCATATTAATGGTGTTTTAAGCGATGTGTCTCCTCGCGTTCAAATCTAGAATCTGGTCTCTTAACATCACCTGTGAACTAAACGATTCTCAATAGTCTTAGTTGGCATTTTCTCTCTCCGCGTGGGTCCTTGCACTCCAAATTGTGTTCCAATAGATAGCTTGTTTCCCAAGCTTTCCAATGAGCTCTCATTTGATCCATTTGGTGCCCTCTAACAAAAGATAGAGGTCTGTGTAACTTCATAGTCTGTGCCTCCTTTCTCGGCCTTCTTTTATTGAGCTTTTTGTATCTCTATCTCTTGGATCCCCTTCTTCATCGTCCATGTGGGCTCTCTGTGTCTTTGGTGCTTTTTATGTGCACCAAAAGTTGATGTCTCTCTTGGGACATGTCACTTGCTCATGTCCTCGGGCACTGCCTTCCGCTTCCACCTTGTCTTTGTACCTTTTTCCGCGACTTTTCTTCTAGCGCCACATGTCTCCTTTTAAAGCATCTTGCTCCTCGGGCTCTTCTTTGCATGCTCTACTTCCGTTGAGATATGTGCTCCTTGTTTGTGATCCGAACACGTGGCGTGCTTGCGAAAACCCTTCTTCTCGGGCCCTAAGTCTCTTAAGTTCATCCAAACTTGATGCATGTCCTCCGTGCCTTGTTTGACTCTCTGACATGTGGCACACTTGGACTAATCCTCCTCCGTGGGCTTTAACTTGTTCCACTTGATGCGAATTTCTCTGCAAGACTTTCTCTTGCATGCCTCTCCTTCTCACTCATCTTAACTCTCTCTCTCCCTCTCTCTCTAGTTGGGCTCTTCCAAGCTTCTTTGCTTTCAAGGCATATTGATATGCCTCTTCTATACTCTTTATTTTTAACATATAGAGCTCATCCTGAATGACTGTCTATCTTTAGTCCATTCACATACCTTACCAACTTCTCCTGGTCCCATTCAGCATGTGCTGACCTAATTGTCAGCTTGTAAAATTCCTCAGTATACTCTATCACTGGGTTCTCCTTTTGTCTCAAATTGTGGAGCTCTTTCAACAAAATGAGCTCATAAACTAGGGGTAGAAACTTACCTCTCAACCTTGCTGCCATCTTTTCCCATCTTGTGATTTTTTGCTTGTCCTCCCTTCTTTCTGCTCGTACTTATCTTCACCACAATGCTGTATGTCCCTTTATCTTGGCTTGTGCAAATTTAACTCTCTTAGGGTCTCTCATTCCTTCAAGCTCAAAATAGCCTTCCATCTTTGTTAGCTAGTCCATTAAGTCCTCTGGATCAAGTGACCCTGAATGACGTGACACCTCCACGTGCACCCTTCCATCTATGCTTGCAATGCTCTCTCCAACACCATTATGTGCTGGTTCTAGTTCTCCTTGTCCCTCATCATCACTTTCTTCATCTGCAAAGTTCAATCTTCTCCCTCTATCTCTCTCTTCAATGGTGTTTAGTCCAGCTTTGAGACCAATAACTACAAGCATTTTCTCTTCTTGTGTCCTCTCCGAAGTTTCTACATTCTCATCTCTTTCCTCTCACTCCATCGGCAATCTCAGCTGCAATGGGCTCTCTAACATCCTCTACATTTCTATTTCCTTCTTGTCCTCTCTATTAACTTCTCAAGCAACAAACTATGGTGCAATCTCTCTTTGAATACCACTCAACTCAAGATGCAACTCACTTTTGACTTTCTTTTGCAGTGACACCTTTCTTGAACACAATATAGACTTACTCCTTTACAGTGACACCGTGCTCTTTTTATCCACCTAAATGTATACAGAGAACTCTCTCATGACACACAATATCTCTTGTGACTTCTACCCATTGTGACAACAATGGAGGACACTAGAATGCTCCTCAAGTGTTCACGCTTTCTTTTCCACTCTCCCTTTGCTAAGAACCAACAATCTTAGTCTCTTGGCGCCCTCTACCCGTTTTTCATAGACTGGAGGACCCCTTTTGACACACCATCACCTTCTACCCTACTTCCTTTCTCAGTTGGAAGGCATCCCTCTTTGTTTTCTACCCACAAAACACTCTAGAAAATAGAGTTCTTTCAACACTTATCTCTCTCAAAACACTTGACAGACCTCTAGCTGTTGTCACTCACTTTCTCACTAACTCTGAACAACACACTAACACCTTCAAGAGCTTTAATGCGCTTTGATACCAAATGATGGAGCCAAGGATGGTGTCCCTACTTAACAAGAGACCACTCTTGCAGTCTACATAGTCTACACAATGGATTTCACTAAAAACACACTTTTCATTAAATCTTCATGCTTAACGACATCTACAAACTCGTGTCTCTTTTCCCTCAATCTCTACTCACTCTCAGCCTATCAAGGCCTTCTCAAACACTCCCACTTAGCCTCTCGACTCTTCAGACTTGCTATGACATTTCTACACATGCAAACTCTCTATACGACTTATATGTACTCTAAAGTCATTTTTGAAAGCATAACATTACACTTGGTGTCACTTGTTATATTGTGACACAAAATTGAGCCATCTACAGGCTCTGCTAAGACTCTAGATGGCTCGAGTCCCTTTTCATCTTCCCTCCAAAACCAATAAACTCAAATTGGTTTTGGACCTTCGTGCTCTATCATGCCCAATGGGTTTGTGATAACATTAAATGTGATTGAGCTCTTTTCCCTTGTTGCTGGTGGGGTCGAGACACCTAGCCATATTAATGGTGTCTCAGTGAAACATCTCCTCGTGCCTAAATTTCAGAGTTTGGTCTCTTAGCACCACCTGCATCCTAACAACTCTCAAGAGTCTCAGTTGTCACTCTCTCCATGTGGATCCTTGCACTCTAGATTGTGTCCCATTAGATAGCTTGTTTCCCAAGCTTTCCAATAAGCTCTCATTTGACTCATTTGGTGCCCTCTAACAAAAGATAAAGGTCTCTGTAAATTCACAGGTTGTGCCTCCTTCCTTGGCTTTCTATTGAGCTCTTTGAACCTACATGTCTCCTGGGTCCCCTTCTTCATTGTCCACATGGGCTCTCAGTGTCTTTGGCACTTTTTATGTGCACCAAAAGTTGACGTCCCTCTTGGGACAAGTGTTACCCATTCATGTCCTCGAGCTCTACCTTCCGTTTCTACCCCGTCTTTGTACCTTTTCTTGTGACTTTTCTTCTGGCGCCACGTGTTTCCTTTTTGAGCCCCTTTCTCTACTGGCTTCTTGGGCTCTTCTTTTCTTCCTTCGAGATCTGCTTCTTGACCATGGTCCAATTACGCAGCATGCTTGCACAAACCCTTCTTCTCGGGCCTTGAGTCTCTCGAGACTCATGTCTCTCATGTCTTCTTCAAATCTACGACACATGGCACACTCAAACTAATTGTCCTCCATGGGCTCTATCTTGTTCCATTTGATGCAATAACGCCATGTGCCCCTTTCTTGCCCTTAGGCTTAGGACTTGGTCCTTGCACTCTAGATTGTGTCCCAATAGATAGCTTGTTTCCCAAGCTTTCTAATGAGCTCCCATTTGACTCATTTTGCGCCCTCTAACAAAAGATAAAGGTCTTTGTAATTTCACAGGTCGTGCCTTCTTCCTCGGCCTTCTATTGAGCTCTTTGAACCTACATGTCTCCTGGGTCCCCTCCTTCATTATCCACATGGGCTATCCATGTTTTTGGCACTTTTTATGTGCACCAAAAGTTGATGTCCCTCTTGGGACAAGTGTTACCCATTCATGTCCTCAAGCTCTACCTTCCGTTTCCACCTCGTCTTTGTACCTTTTCCTGTGACTTTTCTTTTGGCGCCATGTCTTTCCTTTTTGAGCCCCTTTCGCTACGGGCTCCTTGGGCTGTTCTTTGCATGCTTTACTTCCTTCAAGATCCGTGCTTTGTCCATGGTCCAAACACATGGCATGCTTGCACAAACCCTTCTTCTCGAGCCTTGAGACGCATGTCTCTCATGGCTTCTTTGAATCTACAACACGTGTCACACTCAGAGTAATAGTCCTCCATGGGCTCTATTTTGTTCCATTTGATGCAATAACGACACGTGCCCCTTTCTTGCCCTTAGGCTCAGGACTTGGTCTTCCCAGCGGGCCCCTATCTCCATGTGCTATAGAAAAAATGGGCTTCTCGCGCCCACTATACTCTTGAAGTGATTTACTATATAAACACTTTGTGTTTTTGGGCCCCCGAGTATGTGGGATTAAACCCACATTTGTGTCCCTGCAAATGGCGGCATATCCGCCATTGTTGAGCCTCTTGAAGCTTGTAGATGGCTTCTCCTTTCTTCTTTGGGCTTTGTATTAGCCTCTTGGATGTTGACTAAGAAAGAAAACAATATTTTATTAATGTGAAAATTGTTCATTACATTCTTACGGAAGGGCTCCAATGTTTATAGGCATTGCACAACTAAACTAAGCTCCTAGGTATTAGGAACCACATACTAAAAAATAAAAGATGGATGGATTTAACAAATACATCCATAATCAAAACAACGTAATAAATTTACCACTATCAAGTATATTTTTGACTATAGTGAACTCATCACCGCTAGGCTAAACCTAACATTCCCCCTCTTAATTCATCATGGTCTCAAGCGAACAAGGGAGAGATTCTCTAAATGCCTTAAATTTGTCCCATGCAATTTGCTTTGTGAAGACATTTGCACGTTGCAATTTTGTCGGGCAAAACTAGAGTTGGATGTTGTGTTGTTGAACATGTTTGCATATGAAATGTACCTATACCATGATGTGCTTTGTGCATTCAAGAAACATCAGATTGCGAACAAGTTTGAGAACACCATCATTGGCAACATACATGATGGTTGGTTGCTTATGTGGTACTCCTAATCCTTCAAGCATGTGATGTAGCCATATCACTTTGCAGACAACTCCTTTTGCAACATGATATTCTACTTTAGTGGAAGATTGAAAAACAAAGTTTTGTTTCTTGCTCCCCCGTGATATTAGATCATATCCTAAAGAGAACACATCCAAAAGTTGATTTCTTGTCATCAATATTTCTTGCATGATTTGAGTCTGAATATCTTTTCGAGAAGTTTGAAGAACCAATCGTTCTTCTTGTATTCTAGGGAAAAGTCCAGAGTTCCTCTTATGTATCTCAAAATCTACTTTGCTACTTTCTAGTGACCTATTTTCGGCCCCTGCATGAACTGTGAGAGATAGCTGACAACATAGTTGATGTCTAGCCTAGTATATGTCAAGTAAATGTGACTCCCAATCAACTTTTGATAGAGAGTTGCATTTACTCGCGGTGATGGATTTGAACAAGACAACAAAAGCTTTGCCTCCATTGGTGTGTCAACAGGTTTACAGTCCATCATCCAAAACTTCTCAAGCATTGTCTTGACTTATTTTATTTGGTACACGAAGATGTGGTGCTCCTTTTGCCATACTTCCAGTTCAAAACCATATTGTAGTAGCTTGAGATCTCTCATGTTGAATGATTGATTGAGATATTTCTTCGTTACATCAATCTTCATTGAATTTCCAGTGATGACTGGATTGTCGACATATACAACAATACAAACTCCCCCCCCTGCTATTTGAGGTAGAGATTTGGATGATAAGGACTTCTTGGGAATCCATGTTGAACAAGATGCTCATCAATCTTTATATACCAGGCTCAGGGAACATGTTTGAGACCATACAATGATTTTACGAGCCGACACACATTTTCTTCTTTGCTAGGTGTGACAAAATTTTTTAGTTGAATCATGTAGACTTCTTCCTGTGGATCTCTATTAAAAAGGACACTTTTTACATCCATTTGGTGAACTTTCAAACCAAACTGAGAAGCCAAAGCAAATATCATTCACGGAAGCAAATGTCTCCTCATAGTCAATGCCTTCTTTTTGAGCATACCCTTTTGCTACGAGCCTTGCCTTGTGCTTGTTAATACTGCCATCGACATTGCATTTTGTCTTGAAAATTCATCTACAACCTAAAGGTTTCTTAATTGGTGGAAGATTTACAAGTTGTGCTTTTTTTCATCAGTGATTGATATTTTGCATCCATGGCGTCTCTCCAAGGTTTTGACTCTAGGGCTTCCTAAATTGTAGAGAGTTCGACAAATTCTACAATTGTGCTCATTAGAGCCAAATTGACCTCTTCTCAAGTTATACTGCGAGTTCATGGTCCAGTAGTGGATGTGTCTGGGACGCCATTCGGTTTTGTATCTCGTATCACATTTGTTTACCATTTAGGCAAACGTTCAATAGTTATAGGTTGTGGAGTAGGAGGACCTAATTGATCATCACCACCATCCCCATCATCACTGTCACTATGAGAGCCTTGATCATCTTTTAGAATGTCAACAAGACTAGTTTGTGCATTAGGTGATTGGGTGGAGGGTGGATTGGTCTCACCCTTCTCATCAAACTCAACATCCCTGTTTATATATATTTTTCTAGTTTTCGGTCCTTGATCACCTTTTGGAATGTCAACAAGACTGATCTATGCATCAGGTGAGTGTGTGGAGGGGGGTGGATTGGTCTAACCCTTCTCATCAAACTCAACATCCTTGTTTATTATATTTTTCTAGTTTTGGATCCAATAATTTATAACCCAATGATCTTCACCATTCCCTAAAAAGATGTATGGCATGGACTTATTATCCAATTTTGTTCTCTTCTTCTTATGTATGTGCAAGTGATCCTTGCATGCAAAAATATGAAGATGAGCTATTGATGGTTAGTGTCCTGACCATACTTCTTGTGGAGTTACTCCCTTAAGAGTTGTAGTTTTCTTGAGTGGAGGAAGTCCTTTCACCATGTTATAACGACTTAGTGCAACCAAATATTTAAAACTCACATGCCCTTATCTTTGGTGCCACAAATTTGTAGATTTTGAATCCCATGCAACAACTGCCTGATTATTCTTGTGAAAAATCAAGTTGGAGCATTTTCCAACATCAAATGCTTGTGCAACTATTATGAGATTTTTGACTTATCTCTGATTAGGCACATTGTTTTACCGCCTTTATAGTCAAAATCAACCTTTAGACTGTGCTCCAATAATTGACTAACAGAGAGAACAATTTTGGTGAGTCTCGGGACATACAAAACTCAAGTGATATTGTAGTTACGTGTGTCAAGAGGTAATGAAATGTCACCAATGCCTTGGACATGATAGGATGTATCATCACTCAAAGAGGCATGGTTTTTTGGTAGGTGTATCTGGCAAACTATAGAAGCAATCTTTTCTTCCGATCATGTGCCGAGTTGCAACATATAGGAAGTCCTCTTTAGATAGTTTTTCTTCTTGTTGGCAATGTTGCCTTGTTAGTGCGGCTTCTTTTTCCAGTTTCCCTTTTTCTGTTCCTATAACGTATTCTGTTGTCCTTGTTGTACCAACAATCTTTCAAATCATGCCCTTTTTACCAAAAATTAGGCATTGTTTTTGCAATTTGTTTCGCTGTTGATTCTACTGATTACCCTACTTCTGGGATTGTTTTGAATTCTTCACGGGCCTTTTCCTTTTTGTTGCTAAGTAAGAACATGTTCATCATCATCTTCTGTTGTGTGCATGGATTCTTCCTGTTGCAACATGTTAACTAACTCTTAAAACATCAGTTTCTGTGTAGGGACATTCAATGTGGTCACAAGAATTTTGTAGGAGGGTGGTAGTGCTCTCAAGTTGATTGGTACAAGAGAGTCATCTGTCATCTGCTTGGCCAATGCTTGGAGTGAGGTCTTCAGAGTTGTAACATGCTTGAGAAAGGCTTCAACTTTTTCACTTGCCTTTAGTTTGAGACATTGTAGTTGACTCTAGAGATATAGGACGATATTTTGATTTTTGGCGTCGTACATTGTAAAGAGCTTATCCCAAGCTTCTTTAGCTATTTCAGCATCACAGCTAAGGGGTTGTACCTCATCCGATACCTCGAACATGATTGTCAACTTAGCCTTCTAATTGGCTTTGTCAAATTTGCGTTGTTGATCAATGTCTGTTGCATGCCGAGGTAAATGCCTTCAACAACGGGCCAAATATCCTCAAATTCCATGTGTTTTCACTTTTTTTGTCCATGTAGCATAATTATCTCAGCTGTGAATCAGGCATAAAGAATTTGGGGCCTTTTGCAGCCATTTTGCAAACTGTTAGAGATAGAAGGGTTTGTTATCACTCCATAAATGTTGCCCTTTGTATACACCATCAGGTCGATATACCACACCTGTCTATATATGTGCCCTTCCTATATAACGTCAGTACATAAGAAGCTCGTCTTATCAATATACCCTACAATACGTGACATATATGTTAATGCACATGAGAGTAGAGTAGTACGTGGTACCAAGATAACACATGAAAGAGATCCATCTGATCAATGGCATTTGCTTAGTGCCCGAAACCACGTGTCAGGGTTTATGCCGAATGATCATGGTGAATGGATGATGGAGGGTTCAATGAGTGATTGTGACCTTATTTCTCATTGATGATTAATAAGGACGATGCCCAGATGTCGTTGTTGTAACTATTTAAGGTGTTGGATGTAGTAGATCAATGCGACGACTTGACTTGTAAGCGTGATCCAGGGGCACCGCCCTTACCAAACTTTGTGATTGAGTTGTGTTTGTGAAAGACAATTTGTAATTTTGATACAATTTCAACTTTTGCAAAAAAATTCAATATAATTTTTTCCTGTTTCGGAAAAATAGCCCCCTCATTTGAATAAGTTTGTCTTTTTTTGTTTTTCGAAAAAATTTCCCCCTAGATTTTTGATTTTGGGCAATGTGGCCTCTTTTAAAAAAAATTACCTTTTATTCTAATTGGCCTTTCCCTTTGTTTCAAATTTCTCCCTTTTTGTTTAAAAAAATACTTGTATTTAAAAAAAATCTTTTAAAAGAATTTGGTGCAAAAAATTATATCAAGTGGAGTGAGAGGGGATTGACCCCTTGATCTCCCTCTACGCCAACCACTTTACCGAAACCTCTTTGCCAATTGGGCTAGTGATGCCATTAATAATGTATATGGGAGAATATTATGATAGACTAGATTTTTTTTGGCTTTTGCTTTTAAAAATAATTAGAGCCTTACCTAAGTTTGGCCGACTTGCTCTCCAAAAGGGCTTGAGAGTTGTGTTGGGGGAGGAGAAGGTCAAGACTGCCGAGTTTAGGATTTGATCGCCTATGCAACAATGCCCTGTTGCCAAGGTCTCTAATGTCGCCATTGCCTCCTACGGATCTGAGCTCGGTGTGGGTGAGGGATTTGTGTTACGATCTTCACAGTCAGAAGAGTTCTAGAGATGCTGTCGAGCTGAATGAAGCTAGATTGATGGGCTTTGTCATCGGTGCTAGGAGGAAGCCTATGATGTCACTACCAAGCTTGTGAGGTAGAGGAGTGCGAGCGAGTAACTCGCCAAAGGATTGGGCTCGATGGAGATAGGGGAGATCAGCTCGGGTAGAGGTCTGCTCGCACATAGCGGAGTCCTAACCACTAGTGGAGAGCTCACGAGAAGCTGGTGGAAGTGCCTTAGTCCAATGCAGATGCCTTAGGAGCTTGGTGAGTCATAGTTTTTCCAATGTAGAGATCGACTTGAACCAGTCGCCAATGGAGATTGACTTGAGGAGATTTTCAATGAGTTGGAGCAAGGGTCTGTAATACAAAGCTTGAGATGAGTCAGAGGTACAACTCTTATTAGACACGAGTATAGCTCGCCGATCCTAGCTGGGTCAATGCAGAAAACAAACTCACCAAAGTAGCTTGGTTGGGGGAGAGCTCTGCAAGAGCTCCCGTCACATCATTTTTTTTTTCACAAATCTGTAATTTTTTTTCCAAAAACCTACAAATCTGTAATTTTAACTTTTTAAGTTTCTGCAAATGTAAAGGTATGTGAGGTTCAACAATGCCGATCAGAGACAGAGCTGAGAGTAAGGGTGCCGCAGGGCTCCTCTTCAATTTTTCTCTCAGGCTGTAATCTTCTCTCTCTCTCTCTCTCTCACAGGTTCAGAGTTGCCTGCTCTGATACAAAATGCTGACCAAGAAATAAAACAATATTTTATTAATGTGAAAATTGATCATTACATTCTTATGGAAGGGTTCAATGTTTATATGCATTGCATAGCCAAACCAAGTTCCTAGATATTAGGAACTGCATACTAAAAATTAGAAGATACACTCCAAAGTAAATTGACGGATTTAACAAATACAACCATAATCAAAACAATCTAACAACTCAACCACTATGATTAAAATTACGCATTTACAATTATTTGACTATGGTGAATTAATCACCCCTAGGCTAAACCTAACAGTGGACTCGCCTTGTGCTCTCCATGTCTGCTGCAACCCGTGTTGAGTTCTTGATGATTGCCAAAGGGTCCCTGCAACTTGGTGTCTGCCATTGGAGCTTCTCTTGAGCTTGGTGGTTTCTTGGGTTCCCCTTGATGCTCCTGCTTGGGTTCCCCTTGATGCTCCTGCATCATTAGTAGTGGCATGACTTTCACTCAGTGAGTCCTGCTATGATCAAACAACATTTGACGATCAATAACTCCATAGATCAGCTCACTTAAACCCTACATGTCCTACCTTCTTTGGCAGGGTGCATCTCTGCCATAAAATTTGCAAAAAAAGTGATTAATTGCTGATAAACCGACTTTTTCTTTACCTGGGATTGTTCACCATTACTCATGAGTCTGAGCTTAGTACTCAGATTATCCTCCAACGCATAAAAGACACTCATTTTAACATTTGGTTGTGATTTTCTGCTGGTTTTGCTCCGCTAAGATGTTTTTTTAATCATTTGCCAGTCGCTACATGATTGACATTGATTGTCATTATCTTTGAAGGTGATTTTGATGGGGATTTGAGATTAAGAATATTCATTTTAGATTTTTTATTTTGAATTTTTTTTCCATTATAGATCTACAAGCCCTAGCATTTGAATGTTTTTCTTTTGTCCATTTTCTTTTAGTTCTTTCTTTGAGATGAGGACGTGCATGGTAAGTAACAAAATGAACACGCTTCCAACATTTGATCATTTTGCTCAATCAAGCATGGGAGACAAAGTAACAAATTAATTGATTTACTTTTTCATTTATCTTTTAGAACTAGTAGGGGTATCAGCAAACTTGCTCAATTCTGGAGGGCTCCTTCATGCCTTGTTTACTCGGCACTTCTGGCAAACACTTGGATGTGCCATGCCCTTAAATTCCTTTTACGTGCATGCTTTCTGGCTGCTTTGTATGTCTTATCCTTCCCGATGTAACTTGCAAAGGGCTTATTATGGAATTCATGTGGAATTTTATATTTTGTAACATCTGAAATTAAAACTGTACTATAATGCCATAATACCTAATCTTCCATCTGTAAGGGAGATGTGATTATTTTTTCACAGCAAGGATATTATCTGATGGTACCAGTTATTCTTGTTCTTCAAACTCAGTTTGAAATCTTGATGATATCTACCTCCTACGGTGATCCCAGAAACACATTTGTCACATAGTCTACATGCACTTGTAAGATTCTATTCTACTTCTTTAAACACAGTACTGGTTCTCTGACTGGTGACTCGAAAGTTGAATTAATCCTTTCTCAGTAAATTCTCAAACCCGCCTCCTCTCAATCAATGATAAGGGATGCGGTACTGAGATGTTTTCTATCCACCTGTTTGATCTAATGACCTAGTTCTTTAATGGGTTACAATCTTGTTGGCAATTCTTTAGAAAAATCATCTTGAAATTTTTGAAAAAAGATTTGTACTTGATCCTCGGTTTTGATTGTCACATAATTTAATAAAAATTGTTAAACATAAGCTCACTAAACCCATCAGCCAACACTTTATTATAGCCTAAACCTCCCATTGGACTCCCATCACATGACCTTGAAAAAATTGCCTGTGTGCACAGAGGTTCGTTGAAACCTCACTCATGAGTGATCATGATGCACACTAGGGTAACATTCATTCACAAAACATCAAGAATACTGATCATTCATTCTAAGCACTATATCCTAGTATAATAGATATCGACTCAGTCACCACAAAGCCCAGACATATTCATAATTAAGAAGAATTAATATAATGAATGAAAGACAGCGAGATTCGTAAGAGGCACTGAAATTTTGCCACAACCATCTGCAATGTGCATGTGTACTATATTAACAATGATCTGAGTAAGAAATAACAGCATAGCCCCTTGCATCTAGATTCTATATTCCCCTCTCACAAAGAGCAACAAAATACATACATGTAGCTGTCTGGGCCATCAGTTTAATACTGTTAAAAGTGACTACACAAGATTAGTATTAGTAGCAGATCTGTTCACCGAGGTCTGAAATTTCTAAAATCCATAACAGGAAATCATTAATAAGCTGTTAAGCACCAATCAAAACTGCTTAGATTTGAAAACCTTGAGGTGATAATAATAGATCAGCTGAAAAGACACTGCATATCAGAAAAAACAGACTCAATTCCAAGCTGATCAGCAGATATTCTCGAAATTAAAGCCTGCTGGAAATGCGACTTTGAAATGTAAAAGTGCAGGCCCAAACTCCAAAAATGATTCTATTAGATGTCAAATCAGCACAGCAATTGATTATTAAAGCAAGGAGGTAACAAGAATAAATATGGGAATGACCTCCTTGAAAAAATCCCATTTCCAACTGATATCTGGAGCGCATCCCATCTCTCACTGAAGATCAGGTCGGAATGTGAACGTATAAAAGTAGTAAAATTTCAGCTATATCTCTCAGACGAAGAATGGTGCGCCAGAAATGTTTGGGAGAGTGGGTAAGTGACAGACAAAGCTCACGGTGCCTATGAGAGATAAATGTGGGTTAATAAGGGGTTTGGTTCTTTGGCGATTCTTGAGAGAGAGTGTTTTTGCCACCACTTTCAGGACATTCCTTCCAAGATGTCCCTCTCCGATTCACTGGTTAGGCCCACTGTTCTGTATGGTTCAGAAGTTTGGGGTCCCTCTCTTTTGGACTCAGATTAGGCCACTATCGAGCGCGTTCAGATCCTCATGCTCATACGTATTATCAGGAGCAAAGAATCTGTTCCTCACAACATTATTCTTGCTGAGTTTGGGGCTTGCCCTTTTCGTTTGGAGATCATCTTCAGCCTTGTGTTGTTGTTGCACTGTATCCAGGGGTTCTCTTGCTCTTCTGTTGACAGAGACAAGTACATTTATCTTGCCTACTGCTCCTTTGACGCTATTGCATCTTCAGATCACAGTAGACGATCTCACTGCTGGTATGCCTGCGTTTCACGCCTCTTCGAGTCCATTGGCATCCAGATGGACCTGTTGGTGCCATTTTTGAGCTTGCACCGTTTTGCCCTAGATTTTCCTTTGGTTTGCATGCTCTAGAACGTTTTTTCTCTTAAATTGGTGGTTTGCAACTTGTCCCTCCAGATTGAATGCCTTGAAATGCTCATAAACTTGTTGTTTTGTCCCAATTTGAATGAAATCAGCATGTGTGCCCTCTTTTGTGCCCTAATTTTTCCAAAATCTGCGGGCTCTGTCGTTTTTCCTTTTTGCCTGATCGTGGAAGTTCAAAATTGATTGATTCACACTTGTATGCCATTGAAAATTCAATTCCATGATAAAAAATGCTTTAAAAACATGTTTCAGTTGGTTCAATTTCGAGAAATTTGTCTTCCTTAGCAAAAAAATTGAATTCTAGGGCATCCCGGGCATTTTCTGTGTTTTGACGGTCAGACGGGCGTCATTTGCCCGTCAATTTCATCTTCAACATTCTAGGGCATCGCTGGCAATTTCTGCGTTGTTTGATGGTCATACGGGCGTCCTGTGCCCGTCAAATTTTAGCTCAAAAATGTTCTCCTACGTGGCCGTTTGTGATTGGACAAGGATCGGCGGGTCATTTCTAAAAAATTAACGTTTTTTTTTGTTTTTGGAAAAAAGTGCAAGTTGCCCCCGCAGCTCCGCAGGCCCCAGAGAAGGTACACGTGTCGCAGGCAGAGTGAAGGCGGACGGGCGGGTCGTTTTGTGCCTTAAGGCACTTTGGAAAATGCGTGGAAACGAAGAAAATCCCCTAAGGCCCGCATCCAATCAGAGGAGGACACGTGGCAGGCAGGAATGGAGGCTGGCGAAAGACTTAGAAAAAATTTGCTTTTTGGTGAAAGGGAACAAAAGTTGTGAAAAGGGCCACGGGTCCGCCAGGCCAATCAGGAGTGGACATGTGGCAGGATTAGGGGCAGAGGGAAGTGCAGGCCGCCGGTGAGTTTTGAAAACTTCAAAATTTTGTGAAGGCATAAAATTGAAAAGAGAAGTGCAAGCCCGCAGTGAATTAGCAATCGCCATGTGGCAGGGAAAGGTGGAGGTGCGGGAGTGTGGAGGAAATGGTGAAAATTTTTCCTTCGCGGAATATGATTAAATATGAAATGAGAAGCGCTGCCCCTCAGCCAATCATATGAGGACACGTGTCTTGCGGGAGGGCGGAGCTGCGGAGGAAAAATGGAAAATTTTCCTTTTTCCAAAAATAGGCAAAATGTTTAAGATTGAGCCGCGACTCCGTATCTAGTCATATTTCACCACGTGTCAGGGACAGAATCAAAGATGCAAGCCCTCGGAGATTTTTAGGAAAAATTTCCTTTTTCCAAAAAAGGTAGAAATGTGTAGAATCGGTCTGCGATTCCAATGGGGCCCACTTTGGGACACGTGTCAAGCTCATTTTCAAAGGGCGGAGGGGCGGACAAAAATGTCAAATTTTTTACATTTTTCCAAAAGTGTTAAAATGTTAAAAAGTGATCCCAAGCCCATTTCCAATCACATTGTGACACGTGGAGGGCTCAGATTGAAGGATAAAGGCAAATCAACAGTAACTGTGCATTTTTTAGTTTGGCCGCCATTTGAGCTCTAGGAAGTTTGGAGATGCGATTTTTGCATCAATTTTCACCAATTTTTGGCAAATTCGTGTCGTTTGTGCCTGCAAGGACCAATGCAATCGGTTTTGAGGATCAATTTGAAGATCAGAGATGTTTTTGAAATGAATTTGTCCTAACCCATTCAAAAACGTGAAATATCAAATCCAAAAGTTGCAGAGTCAAATTTTGGAGGGATAAGGATGAAATAATGAAAGGAAGGGGGTCTGCATACTTTGAAGATGAAAAACGTGCCTCCATAATGGATAATGATGCGAATTTTACAATGATTCATCTCTTTTTGAGACAACTGGCAACTTTTTGGACGTGTTCTGTTAAACGTCCCCATCTGCGAATCATGAGAAGTTTTTGTAACAAATTTGATCCTTTGGCATATTCTTTTCTTGGGAAAGAAGGCTCGAAGGAGATTGAAAGCTATATATTGCATGAATTTGTTATGCAAAGGGTTGGAAGAGTTTAAAAAAGCCCTGGAAAACTAAAAATTTCACGGGAAAATCTGGGAAGAAGCCCATTCTCTGAGAAACCACTTCTAATTCGTTTTTTGCATCATATTTGTATCATGTTGAGTTGGTTTCAGTTGTAAAGCCATCAACAAGCTCTGAGATTGTTCTTGAAACATTCCCTTGCTGATAAATTTGATCATTTCTGGATTATTTTGTGTTGTCTCATGGCAAAATTTGCATACACTTATGTTTCAAAATGTTTTCAATTTGTGTTTCTTGCTCCTATTGCAGTCTTGTGTTTAAAATCTCTCTTGATCATACATGGTCTCATTTCTTGTGATTAGTTTAGTGGCATTTGCAATCTCACATTCAGAAGAGCTTTCATCTGATAAAGAGATAAACAAATTTAAAATCACTTTACTTTCCTTGATTTCAGAGATTGTAAGCCTTTGGGTGCGCCTTAGGTCATGATTAAATAGTGATTGCTAAATGCTTCATTGGTTCATTCTAACTCAAGCCTTTGTGATAGATGATCAAAGATTGTGTGGAAAAGTGCAGATCTGGGCCTCCATTTAATGCACATATCCTGGTTGAAGGGATGATTAACCATTTTGATACTTTCTGCTGTTAAGTTTCTCCATATTTTGTTGAAATCCTCAAAGAGTTTGGCGGACCTTGGTTTGTCTTATCTAAACTCCCATCCAAAAATCAATCAAAACAACTAATCCTACCCTGCTTTACCCCTGTTTTGACCTGTATACCCACAAAAGATCAAAATCCATTTGCTAAAGTATGTAGAACAGATCAGGATTTCAAAATGTCTTCAGTAATCCTTGCCTTGCATTTCGAAAGTATCTCCATAATCTGGAAGTGACAACTTGTGAAAGTCAAATTTGGAGTGTTGATCATATTCTCCCAAGGCCCCTTCATACTATTTGCACAAATTGAGGGATATCTTCATCTCCTTCACCATTTGAGGGTTACAAAATAGGTCCTCTTACCTTGGTTGAAAAGCACAACCTAAAACAGTTAGGACAAGATCAAGTCCTATTTGAGTGCTATCCATCTCTCCGCAAATTTGAGTGCCAGTTAGATCACATCCCCGGCTACAAAACGACATACACCATGATCTATCTGTCTTCAAGCTTCATGCCATATCTTTGATGCTGCTCAGATTGAAAAGGAGAACAAATTTGGGTACCAACAGGACCGTCTCTCACCCTTCAGCTATTCTCTGGATGCCCTTGCCCATCTGCTACCCAACCAACAGGACCTTCATAGGATAATCAAAGATGATATCTACAAACAGTTCATCTAGCACACCTGGACCAACCCCCCGGGGGGGTTGCATCCGAAGATGTCACTCTATGCAGCACACTTCCTTGAGATCCGTGATGGGGTCATTTTCAAACCCATGTACATTTCCTGACATTGGTTACAAGCCCTTTGTATCTCTCTGGGTCAGTTTAGAGTGGGCTCACATCGACTTCGTGTTGAGAGTGATCATCACTTAGACCGCTCGGAGCGGACTTGCATGCTTTGCTCTCTCCAGGAGGTTGAAACTGAAGAACACTTCATTTTCAGGTGTCCTGTTTACTGCGAGATTCGTGGGCGATTCCATTGCCTATTCCGCGAGCTTCCTTCACAACTTTTTTCAGATACTATGATCAGAGATGTCTTGCTCTCTACTTTCAGGAGGCCCTCAAGCTTCGGGATAGGCTCCTCCATCCTCCCCCCAGATGGATGGCTACTAGATAGATCACTTCCTTCTTCTCGGTGCTCTCTCCGGTGAGGGGTGCTAAGCGACACTTGGTCACGTGTTTGGACCTCCAGTCTAGGTCCGTCAGATCTCGAGACTCCGTTTCTTCCACCCGAGGCTCCCTATCTCAGGCAATTCCCAGGGGCCCTCCACATAGACAACGATCCTCCAGGCTTACTAAGAGGCACCGCCTTCTTCCTGGACGCCGGCTCCCCAGGCAGTGTACAGTTTGAGCTTCTTGTCATCGGCGCACTGCAAGTCCCTCCCATCCGGCCTTGAGTGTTAGGTGATGTTGTTGGGGATGCTGCTCCTTCTTCTGCTCCCTCCCCACATAGTCATCTCTCTCTTCTTCGTTCTTGGTCTCTCAGCCTCTGTTGTTTCCTCCTCTTCCTCTCCTTCTCTCATTGTATTTCGGGCGACTCGTTTGGGTCCTCTTGCTGGATTTGTTTGCTTTGTACTCGGCAGTCCCATTGACCTACTTTTGTTGTCATTTGTTGGACATTAATAACATTATCTTATCTCACATAACATCTAACAGTCCTAATGGGGTTGCCCCACAATGGAATTCAACATACTGAAGTTTCAATGACATGCCAAAATAACACATGAGCTACTTAATAATCTAATCAGCGCTTAACTGACTATGAAGTGGACTTCTGGCAACTGCCACTCAAACCAGTCAGCCCCAGAAACGGAAAGTACCTTGTAAAAATAGGATCTCCTAATTTTAGACAACTCATTAAAACTGTCAAACGGACTAGAATAACACTCAAACTACCCAATAATCTTATCAACACTTGACTCTGAAGTGGACTTGTGAAAACTGCCACTTATAACCTGTCAGTTTGAGAAGTAGAAAGTACCTCCTAAAAATTGGACCTGCTAATTTTAGACATCTTATCAAAATTACTAAACATGCCAAAATAACATGCAAACCATTCATTATTCGAATCAGCACTTAACTGACTCTGAAGTGGACACATGGCAACTGCCACTCAAACCAGTCGGTTTCAGAAATATAAAATACCACCTAAAAATAGGATCTGCTAATATTAGACATCTCATCAAAATTACCAAACATGCCAAAAGAACACTCAAACTATTCAATAATCTAATTTGCACCTAAGTGACGCTGAAGTGCACTTATGGAAATCATCACTCAAAACCAGTCAATTCTATAAATAGAAAATTCCTCCAAAAGTTAGGACCTGCTAATTTTAGACATCTCATCAAAATTACCAAACATGCTAAACTAACCTTCAAATTACTCAATAATTTATGTACCTTCTCACCCCAAACTAGAAACCTTACAAAACATAAGAGGTTCCTATAAATAGGAAAATATGTAGATGAAGAAATTTTGAGAACACGTCATGATCAAACCAACACTCCTTTTCTGCGAGGATTTGATTCTCCACTACTCCAAGTGACTCTCTCAACAACTCAAATTTCCTCTTTGGTAGAGGCTTGGTTAGCACATCAACAAACGGCGACTCTAAAGGACCCGTGTGCTTAACTTCAACAACTTAAGGACCCCTGGCTATAAACTTTCCCTTGTACTTTCCTATACTCCCACCTGTAGCATACTTAATTTTGAAAAGCCATCTAGAATCAATGACTGGTTCCCCTCTGGTCATGGTACAATTTCCCACACATGATACTCCTCCATGGCTTCATGCCAAACCTACTATGTAATTATCAACTCAAAACTTGAAGGATCTACATCAAGAATAGACATCATCAAGGCAAGATAACCAGGAAACTGTTTAGGTGGATGGGTTACCCCAAACGTGATTTGGGCTTGACTATGTTCTCCTTTACATCTTGTAAAATATTTGAAATACATCTCAGTTTCTTGATTGAACTGGAGGGTGGTGTGATCTCACCGTTTTGGTTGGAATCAATCAGATCAGAATCTGATTTCTGATTTAAAGTCGGTACAACAGGTGTCTTACCCTCTCCAGTTATTGTAGGAGGCTCTTGAGAACTTGAAGACTGTCTCTCATAAAATTTTATGTCCTTTCTTATCAATGTCTTCCTCTGTCTAGGAATATAATTCCAGCAGCCCTTGGATGTCTCACTATACCCACAGAGTGCCTTCGATACTCGAAAGCTCATCTTTGTCCTTTTAGGTATACAAGCATATGTATGTAAACAGAACACTCAAAAACTCAAATATCAGATGCCTCTGGCTTCTCACTTGTGAATGCCTCATTTGGTGTGTTGTCCTTTAATATTCTATGTGGGCACCTGTTCAAGGATGCTTCAGCCCAAAGCCCCACGGACAGATTGTTGCCATGGATCATGGACTTGGCTGTCTCTATGATGGACCTGTTCTTCCTCTCAGTTACCCCACGAGGGCTTCCTCTTTATCCTTGCTTCTTTGCAATAACTATTAAACTCATTGGAGGTGTACTCTCCTCCATTGTCTAAACTGAGTGCTTTGATCTTCTTGCTTTTTTGGTTTTCTACCAAAGCCCTAGATTCTATTAACTTTTTGAGCTCTTCATCTTTAGTCTTCATAAATTAAATCCCATACTTTATGAAAGTATCATCAATGAAAGAAACATAATACAGGCTACTTGTCAAAGGGGGTGAAAACGTAGGTCCGCATTCATGAGATTGTAATTAATTCGCGGATCTCCTTCAACCTTTGCTCATTGGTAGGAAAGATGGCTTTGGAGTGCTTTTTAAGTGTACATTCCTTGCACTCTCCAGTTTGCTTTACCCTGAAATTGGCCTATCCCTAGATTCTCTACACCGTTTTCTCTAGAAGTGGTAGAATGCCATTGTACAAATGTCCAAATCTCTTGTGCCATAGTGCACAGAATTTAAAATTGATGTGCATCAAAGCTCCACGAGATTTTGTACTCACAAGAAGCTTATAAGGGCCACCATATGCACTCCCTTGGTCAAACCCTGAGAGTGTTCTTGGCTATAATCTCTGATGTTGCTCTGCTACATTTGTAATGGCTAAAATAGCAAAAGTATCTACGTTAATCCTGGGACATAAAGTACGTATTTCAATTCAAACACATCACTTGAAGGCATCCAAATGGGTATTGTGCCAACTCCTATCACAAGATGGGTGGTATCTTCACCTAAAGTGATGCAAATCCCTATATGTTCCTCTTGAAGTGTGTTGAAAATCTTCTTATCACAAGATGTCTCAATGTGCCACTCTCCACATACCAACTTTTCCCAAAAGTGACGTTAGAAGAAATACTGAAATCATAGTGAAAGTAGTTTCAAGTTTGGATGCAAGTTCATCTACCTCAGTCAAAGTACCTGCATTCCCTGCAAATTGCCTAGGCGGATATTTGCATTTCCCTTTACGTGGAGCTCTTCTGCCCAGACATTCATGAGCATAATTTCCCTTCTTGTTACATTTGTAGAAATTAACTTTACTCTTCTTCTTGTTCATCCCAAAATATGAGGATGAAGTTTCCTTTTTGTTACTTCATGGGCCTTTTCTTGTTTGATCCTTTTTGCATCTTCCCAATCAAAGCAAGGTCCCGAGCCTCTATTTTTCTCGCTGAAGCTGGCCCCTTTCTTGTTTTCTCTTGGACAAAGATGTCTCAAAGCTGATTATAGGAAGGTACTTTCTCTCGAGCACAGATAGCTGTTACAAAATATTACCATCCTGGTGAGGAACCTTTTAGTGCAATAGGCACTGCATCATCTTTGATCTTACCAGTAACATACAACTGATCTCGCAACTCTGTGATCTTCATAAGGTAGCTGGTTTCTGTATCTGATCCATCCATACAATCCAGGAACAACTTGCTCTTTCGCAACTTAATCGCAGAGATGTTCACTCTGGTGGAGAGCTGTAAGAGCATCAAACATCTCTTTCACCAACTTCCCAACAATATAGGAATTGGGTGGTCTTTCACAGAGTCTGACACAATCCTCTTTTCCATGGCAGCCTTCTTCTCACAAGCTGCAAGTTGTTGTGGATTTGTTGGAGGAAAAACATTACCATTCACAATGGTCCTAAGATCCAACTCTTCCATGAGAATTTAGAGTATAAATATTCAAGGGGTGAAATTTTAGTCTTCCTCTAACCTGTCACTTTCTTTGACACCGGTCACATATGTATTTGTCATATCAGCAACCCCTTAGAATACAGCTTAGGAGACAATTAGTTCAGCTTAAACAAACAAATAACTTTTCATTGGTTCTGAGCCTATTACAGGCATTCAAAGAATATCACCTTTCAGAAGCACATGTGCTTTAATGCAGCTCCATTCACTGGGACAAATTGTTGGGCTTCTTATCCCCTAGAATGTTCCCTGACATCTACTAGCCTCTCCCAGGCAGTTTGCCATTTACCACTCACTTGATCTGAAGATTCCAAGAAACAGGCTTTGATACTATGATTAAAATAACTACACAGCCATATTAGCAGATCTGTTCACCGAGATCTAAAATTTCTAAAACCTGAAAATCACTTATAAGCTCCAAACAAAACTCTCAGATTTGAAAAGGTTTGAATGGTAGATCAGGTGAAAAGACACTGCATATCAGAAAAAAACATTCCTCAATTCCTAACTGATTGGAAGATATCCTCAAAATTAAACCTTGCTGGAAATGCAAATTTGAACTGTAAAATTGCAGGCCAAAACTCCAAGAGTGATTCTATTAGATGTCAAATCAATACAACATTTAATTATTAAAGCAAGGAGGGGAAAAATAATAAATAGGGCGAACGTCCTTGAAAAAATTCCATCTCCAATTGGTATCTGAAGTGATTTTCTGCATAGTTGAAAACCTAGGCAGTCATGAGATAAATCTCCCTCATTTACCGGTGAGGCTCCCGTGTAAGATTTGTCAATTAAATATGCTACTATCTATTTGGGGTATTACTTTAACCATTCAATTCATGAACCATAGGTATATAGTTGTGCAGCAAGTAAGCAGTTGTAAAAGAAAGGAAATATCTAAAGAAGAAGGAAATAACAAAAACAGGAAAGAAAGAGGGAAGATGTGCAACCCAATCAATAGATTACAGAGTTGATTGCATGCACATAGACAGAACCAATAGATATTAACACACAAAATTATAAGCAAAGGCAGCTTTCAGATCTAGATCTAGAATAACACAAAGTTTATAAGTAGATCTAAGACAAAAAGTTAGAAACAAAATGCACCGTGACACAAAGTTCTCTGGAAATCTGCTCCTTTCTATTCCTTTGCTTCAAATAGCTATCAGGGGTTTCAGCACAAAGTCTGGAACACAAGAATGCTGCTTACAAATTCTGATCCTTAACCCGAAGGTTCTTCCTCTACTTATAGAATGTAGAAGGGAAATTACAAATGGGAAACTTAACTGAACTAGAACATAAACAAGAAGTAAAGATAACATCTGACAATCATCTTCCTTTAATTCCTCTCCAAGTGACATGCATCCGGATCTATAGTCAAAATTATACACATCTGTCACTTAACTTATAGAATCGTTCCACATAACTTAAAGTAATGGTTTTAAAACCAACAACTTTAAAGTTTTACAATTACATCCGGGAACGTGGAAAATAGAAGAAGAAAGATTCGCCAGCTGTAACATCTACATCTTCTTTTTGTTTTGATACTGAATATACTTGTCGAACATGTAATTCAACAACTTCCCATCTATTTTAGCCACAACTTCTTTTTCTGTCCTGAATTGCAGCAAGCCTTCGTTCAAAACCTCGATGCACGCTTCCACATCCTTCAAGCTAGGCCCGAACTTCTCAATATCTGACTGCAGCGTTACCAGCTTACTGATGGAATCCATCGTGAAAGGCCTAACAGCTCCATCAATTCTCTCTTGCACCATCAGAAGAGATCCCTCCAGGGAATCAGGCACTTTGCTAGGAATGGTCCTTGTGTATGAAGAAACGTTCCCGACCACTTCCTCATTGGTGAAAGCAATGACATTGTCTGGTAGTGATGATGCCATACTTTCAAGTGCCCGCATCCTTTTTAGCATGATTCTGAAGATCTCCAAGCGGAAAGATACTGCAAACTCAAGCTGCTTCCCCTTCTCAACTGATCCATCGGGCACAATTCGTTCCGCAATCAACTCCTCTCTTAGTAGCTTATTTATTTCGACCAAAGTACTCAGGTTACTTTCAGCTACTGTGCTCATGTCTATCGTGCTCGTCACCAGTTGCTTCAGCTGAACCGATGCATCCTTCATAACCTTTAGACGGGCTGACACCTCTCCGAGTTGTACAGAAGCTTGGCGAATGATTAGACTCTTCCATTCATTGATAGCTTTAACCTGGTTACCTGCATCTTCCACTTCCTGCATCAGATGATCACTCACCTGCTTATGTGCTGAAATTGGCTGAGTGGAAGATTTGGCAACTTTGGCAATAATCTCGCACAACTGAGACACCTGCTTCTGAAGTTCAACTTTCTCTGCCTTTTCTTTGTCAAGCCTAAGGAATAAAGCATCTATCAATGTCTGCATGTCTTGCTTCAATCCTTTTGTAGTGGCTTGACCTATGGGTACTTTGGTCACTGTTATATCCGCTGCCGTGAGCTCATCCTTCTTCTTTCCTTCTGCTGGAACTGACATCTCAGCGAACTTCTGCCCTGACTCCTCAATAATCAACCTCGAAGTCACCTTAGCAACTTTAGGTTTTCTGTCTTTTCCGCCCAAACTCAGGAGCAACTGCAAGTCATGTTCCTCCAAGTTGATCTCCTCTCTAGCCTCTGGGACCAACTGTGAAGCCAACCATTCTGAGAAATTACTTCTCGGAGAATGAGAAGTTGCCGAGTGTACCACCATCTCGTGCTCTGATTCCTCTCCATCTGAAACTGCTACAGTGTTGTGGCTACCATCCTCTGTATTGTCCAAAGACAAAGCTCTTTCAAATTCTGCCATCTGCAACTTCAACGTTTCTTCAGGAAGAGGTGCTGATCGGAGTGGCTGAGGAGAAAAGACAAATGTTGCCGGATTCAATGGAGGAATGACAGTATCTTGCTGAGGTGCAACAGTTGGTGAAGTACTTGATGCTGGAGAAGTCGGAACTAACACCATAGCTGTAGAAGTGATCTTTTCCCTTGAATGAGACTTTTTGTGCACTTTAATCTTTTCAGCCTTCTGCTGCTTTCTCCCTCGTGCTTCCTTTTGAGGGAATCTCCTGTGCTGAGGTTGCCTGTGATCTGATTCATCAAAGCTTCATCAAGGCAATATCCCTTTGTCAGCAACCAGTTTGAAGTATTGACCAGAACGGCGGCAGACCTTTCCTCGATCGTGTGGCAGCCACCTATGCTCTCCTGAAGTACAACTCTATCTCCTCCCATCTGATTGTATGCGTCAAGTAACATAGGCCCATCATCTTTAAGATCCGTAGGTATCCGTGCTAATCCAAAGTCAAACACTTGTTGCGCTGATAACCTGTTGAAATCTTTCTTTCTAACTTCGTACTCGCTTCTGCACTTCATCCAGAAATCTTCTAACGAAGGCACATGCGCGTACTCCTGGGAGATTGTCTTCCTTGCCACCCCATATGGATCGAAGTTCAGCCGTGCTGGGAAGAACTCTTGCTCGTACTCAGAGAACATCTCCGCTTCAATTCCTCGGGCTTTATGAATGCTCTGGTAGCTGTAATAGCCCACTGTGATCGGGAAGAAGCCTGTAGACTTGTGCCGTTTTGACTGCAGGTCATGCATCTCCACGAGTTGTCTGCTCAACTCCATGATGACCAATCTGTCACTTGGATATCTGGGCAACTTGACTGGTTCTCCCGAAAAGCCGGTGACCCTAAGGTATGTAAAGTCCGCAAACTAGATGAAGATACTGCCAATTTGGGACACAACTTCCCAAGCTTCCTTGCTTACCCTGTTGGCCTTTAGATCGCCGTTCAGCCTGTAAATGAATCCGTAGAAGAATCCAGCGTTGACCACCTTATAATCTTTATTGCATGCGGGCACAATACGCTTGGATAACACTCAAAAATAGGATCCTTGGATAGTACACCACGTCTATCAGCTTGGAAAAGATACCCTGTGAAGCTGTTGCATATACCAAATACGAAGTCATTTTGAAGTTGTAAGTCTGCCTCACATTCCGAAGCTGCTCACCGATGTTGTCACTAATGATTTCCGACCAATTGATTATAGAATCTGCTTTGTTGATTTCAATGGTCCTGATGAAGGCATACATCCATGAGCGGAAGTTGTGAGCGTTAGCTTCGCCATTTATCCTGCATAACAATTTGGTAATGTCATCCACCTCCTGTACCAGATTGGATCGTGGAAGAGTCCTCGGGAACTTGGATGGAGATCTGGGCTTCTTCATGTACCTGTTGTTCATTATGCCCACACAGTCAACTTTATGCTTTTCCCATCTGTTGCCGGCATCCAGTATGCTAATAGTAGTCACCACCTGTCGTGCTGGAATCTTCAGACAATAATTGATGAACTGTGCATCCAACCGGATTATTGTCTTCCCTGCAGCATCTCAAACTGATCTAGATAGTGGGTGGTAAGACCTTGCACACTCCATGATGAATTCTGGCAACTGAGCTGTGAATGGGAATGTTGAAGCTCGAATGATTCCACTGCTTTTGACTGCACGCATGAGAGAAGTCTTTCCAGCTCTAGATCTGTCAATCAATTCGGAAAGAGGTTCTGGACTTAGATCTGTATCTTCGATGTCAGCAAACCTGGAAGTAATGCATGATTCTTCTGAGCTTTTTCATCTCGCTTTGCCATGGCCGGATCTATCTTTGTCTGAGCAACTCTTTTTCTCTTTATTCGGCCGGAATTCTTTACAACCGGTGCAGATCTGGGATTTCTTCGGATTCGGAGGATATATTCAATGTATCTGACATTGATTTAAGCTCCCTTTTAATTATATAAGCACCTGTAATGAATACCTGCAATTAATTCAGACAAAGACGGCAACCGGAACATGAACACTTGATTTTAATCATAAAAATCTGCATATATAAAGCCCGCTGCCCTAAAATTTGAGGCTTTGTTTGCATGCAAAGCAAACATGAATATTGTCAACTTCACCTGAGCACCTGTACCACTATGCAGACAATTAATCAGACTTAAATCAAGCTCCTTCAAACCTAGGTGCCAAACTTTGAAGCTTTCCGGCAGTGAAAACACCTTTTTCTGAGCAAAATTCCTCCTTCTTTGGGCGCCAAAATTGCCTGGGCTGCACTCCTTTGCTAGAAGAATTAATTACTTCATTAATATGGCAGCCCATGCTTATATAACCTTTATCATTCTATAATTAATAATTGCCTCTCCTATTCCTGGCAATTAATTAATTAATAAACATGTTTTTCTCTTCAATTTGGGCGCCTATTTTGTGCATGCTCATGGCTGCCATTAAATAAATTAAATTTATTTAATTTTAGCTTTCTACTTCCAGTCTACATTGACTTCACACTATGCTTTGACCTCATGCGCCAAAAATAGGAATTAATTCCATCAATAAATACTTTAAAAAGTATTATTCCTCCTCTAGGTGGGTCGCACTTTTTTGCATGATAGAGGGCTGCATTAAATAAATTAAATTTATTTAATTTTAGAATTCTATTTCCAATTTCCTTTATCCTCTCATCCTGTGTTGACTTTTCCTCATGCTTGGGCGCCAAATTAGGAATAGAAACAATTAATAAATGCAATTAAAGTTATCCTTCTATTCCAAAAGGGGTCGCACTTTTTGACATGGCTGATTTCTATTTTTAAAAGTCAATTTCCAATGGGATTATTCACCCTGCACCGCAGCTCCAAAAATCCCATGATCCACTTAAGCTATTTGACTTTCATAATGGGATTTTTTACCCTGCAAGGCAGGTAAGAAATTCCCATCAATGCCTTAAGTGATTTTCTTTTATTTCACAATAGGAATTTTCACCCTGCAAGGCAGGTAAGAAATTCCCGCTTGCCTGCTACCTCTAATTTTCCCATCATGACTTAAGTGACTTTGCTTCCATGGGAAAAAGTACCCTGCCAAGCAGGTACAAAATTCCCACCTGCCTGCTGCTACCAAAAATCCCATTGCAACTTAAAACCTTCCTTTCCCAAAAATGCGACTTGCCCAGAAGAGGCCTTTTCTGTGCATGACTTCGTCTTTTTAGAGAGAACCAGACCTCCTGTGGCAAATTCCTTCTGGCATGATGTCCGTAGATGATCTCTAGATACTCCAGGGAAGAAAACAGACTGAACCGGCAAAGGAATTGACCTAGGGAAATTTCACAGAAAAAAAACGAGAAAAATAAAAAACGCAAAACGTTGCCAGAAGTCACAAATAAAGCCCAGGATTCATTCCTGGTGGAAACCCTACTGGTATATGGGAATATTGACATGTAAAACCTCAACAGGGTTAAACCGGAGCACAATTTACCTCAAACGGGGCTTAAAATAATTAAATAAAAATTTCCCGCAGGCAAACCCCAGCAACAGGATATAACGAGTTTGGGCATCTGGGTATTTGTCGAAATTGGCTTATATGACTCTCTGGGAATATCTTGACACAATACAGACATTTTCTGGCAATTAAAACACAAAAAAACCCATTATTTTAAAAGTACGAATTTTTTTACATGGGGTAGTCCCAGATTTTAGGGTGAAATCTGGGGACACCAACTTCCAACAGTCCTAATGGCTGACATGCCAAAATAACACTCAAACTGTTCAATAATCTAATCATCACTTACTTTGAAGTGGGCTCATGATGCAACTGACACTCATAACCAGTGAATTCTAGAAATAGAAAGTACCTCCTTGAAATAGGACCTGCTAATTTTAGATATCTTATCAAAATTACCTTACAAACTAGATGTGAACTTCTCGTCCCCATTATGAAACATTTCTCAAAATGGAAAGTTAATAAAAATAGAAAAATATGCAAAAGAAGAAATTTCGAGAACACTTTTGAACAAACCAACAAACAATTACAAGGAGGTAAGTTGCTCCTGTAATTGAAAAAAGAGGTCCCTCAATCTAGAGTAACCGAAGACATTTTCTATCTTAAAAGTAATTAATCATGGTGGTTTAACTCTCTGGTTTGGTGGAAGTCACTGTGCTCCGGTGCACGAATATATGATCTGGCATTCGTTATGTGGCATATGGAAGTCTATCCGTGTTTGTACCTTGGTGAACCTGTGCTCGGCAAGACTACCATTCAGCAAAAAATTCATAACATGGATTCCTTTCTTGGCCATTTATTTCTCATGCGAGGCAAGCATTAAAGGAATATTTAAATCCTTTCCATCACCACAGTTTTTTTTTGGTTGCTTTATCGGATGTAGAGATCATGATCATGGGGATGCAAATATATTGATAATTTCTCTTCAATACTCGAGATAAATCATACTTACTGATTTTCATTACGTTGAATCTTTCTTATCATAGACCTTGAGGAGATAAAGAATGCCTTTCACGGGCCTAATAGACATGATGTTTTCCTATGTGATGCCAGGATCCTTACTATAGAGAAGTGCAAAATCTAAATTCTCACCGGTGGTTTATCAAGGAGACCGCTCTTCCCTATTAAAGTCATAATCCTTGACAGGTTCTGATAGCAGGTCATGTGTACTACTCTTGTTGATTCCTTAGTGATTCCAATTACCATAAACTTGAGAGGATCCTTAGAAGTTATCTCTAAGACACATCGGAGGGGGTTAGGCAGGGGAGTTTATCCCCTGTCTCATAGTCTATTTGCACATAGACAGTTTGAGAAGTTCCCTAGTGCTTGTTGACATAAAATTGAACAATGGGTTTTGGGAATCAGCTCTGATACCAACTGATGTAACCTACTCAGAATACATATCAAAAACTCAAAGGAAACCAACGAACAACAAAGGAAATCAAAGATTATATAAAGGTACAGTGATGAGGGTGTGCGCTAGCTGTATAAGACGAAGTATGTGCCAAAAGCAACAGGCTAAAAGCTCAAAGCTAAAAGCCAACAAATAATTACAAATATATTTGTAAGAGTGAATCTCAATAGTTTGCTAAATGGATTTGCAGGTCTATTTTATCACGAGCTCCTTGGGAATTATCTCTGGGGCAAATAAATAGATATGAGATGTCATCACTTATCTTGTGGCATGGTTGTACACTTAAAAAAGCATCTGATTGAATTTGTTTGTGGATATTCGTACATTAGACCCATGTGACTGATCCAGCTTGTTTATAAATTACAATTTTTTTAGGATGAAAATAATCAAAGACACCCCTCAGGATTTTCACTCATCACATCTTTTAGGTGAACTGTCACCTAGCGTGTCTGCTGAGGTGCTAAATAAATTTGAAGAGATTGTTGATTACGAGTCCACGAATATGAATGTTTTCCCTGTTGAAGTTTGTTGTTTGTTGCGAATATGGCATATTTTGAAGTCATAAATAGGGTTTAGTTACTAGTTTTCACAGGATTTGAAGAGACTGTTGATTACGAATCCAAGGATGTGAATGTTTTTCCTGTTGAAGTTTGTAGTTTTTTGCAAATATTGCATTTTTTAAAGACGTGAATAGGCTTTAGCTGCTACTTTTCACATGATTTTTTCTGCATAAGTCAATGTGCTATCTATTTATGTCAGCATTGTATTCTTCCTTAAGTTTTATGTTATTTAGAAAGAGAAAATTAGGATAGGTTCATTTAGCAAGCTATACATGCCACATTTTATACACTAGCTCTAGACGTTTTTTTACAGTGTAATAATACCTATTTTATTCTTATGTTAATATTTGGTATCATGTCATTATTGGTGCAGGATTAGGCAATGCGTCTTTTGCAGGTCAGTTTTCTATAGTCTCTTTTTAGAACGAAGCTCCAAATTTTACATCAAATTCGAAAAAAACCTAGATTAGATTAAAGATCACGTACTATATGTGTAAGATCACCATAGAAGTCGAACTGTTAACTGATTTTATGTTTTTTATTTTTTTCTAGGGAAAGGTTTGCTCATATGTTGTAGTTAAACTCTAATTTAATCTGATTTTGACTATGTATTCCATCATGCAAAAAGTCAATTATGCATTGACATGTTTTGAGAAATGACCCTTGTGTCCACTTCATGTTAACAACTTATTGTCAAAGGGAACTATAGAGAACTTGGCATGATTCTATTTTAAATCACTGCTTTAATATTTACTTTGCTCATTATAAAGTCAATGATCTATCACCACATGCATTAGAAGAGAATTAATTCCAAGTTCACTTGAACTTTGTTATGTTTACATATTGGAATAGGGAAATTAGGATTTTGTCTAATGTAGCCTTTTACTAAGCATAATAATTTACAATTATAAAAGAGCAGTCAATCGTAAATAGCCCTAAATTATTATGAAGATTTGATAATTGACCTTACGCTAATTAGAATGTGAAAGAGGATAACTAGGGTTAAAGAAATGAACTAGTTTCCGTGATTAGAATGTGTGAAAAAGAGCTCAAAATGTGCACATAGGTGGATAAGACTATTGTCCATTTGCTCTCAAGTGATGTGCAGGCGATCTGGACAGGTTTGTGGCAATCAAAAAGTACCATTTTCGAACCTATCTTGGGTGCTGTGAACCTGTCCTGTGATTTCACTCGCTCGCGCTGGCTAGTATGGATTTGTTAGTGTTTTTTCTGCTGCTTTCTGTGTCTGGATCTGTGCGATGATTATGCTTGGATCAGATTGGGTCTCATCTTTGCTCAAAGCCCAACTCTTGTGCTTTGACCTACAAAAGGGGTTAGCGAAATTCGGATCAGATTGCCTCACCACACCCCAGCTGATGTGTTGAGTGTTGCTCTACATACCACTATTCTGAAAAGGGATGAGGCCCATGTAGTTCCCCCGACTCCTTCTGTGAGACGTAAAAATAACAAATATAGATGGCGAACTTGATCCGACCCTCACACTAGGCAATAGATGCTCACACTTCAAATTTAGCTCACTGTTGGTTTTAGACAGCAGTAATGGATGACTTCAGGCTTTTGATTTTCTATAATGCTGTAAGGGATTCGATATCTCAGTCCTTGCTCTTTGACTTCATAGATTATGCCCTGGACATGCCAACTTCTAAGTGATGTCTAGCCCTCCTAAATGGTTTAGAGTGCATGTATATACATAGCTGATATTTTGTTAACTTTCCCACTCGACCGATCCAAGAGTCTCTCCTAGGACAACCACACAAAGTGCCCAAATGATAATATGACCGTTGGAACCTAGGAGGACGTGTTCGTGGCATGTGGATTAGGATAGTACCGGCGACTCTAATGTCTAGGACGTATGAACCTGTCTTGCGATGACAAAAACTCAGATAGAAATGGAGGCGGGTTTGACAAATATTCAATAACAGATTTCTGGTGTTTCTGACTGGCTGAACTGGAGAAGGTAGTCATCTAGAGGATGTAGGGTGTGGAAATGGAACAAGAAGGTGCTCTAAGATGGATAAATAATATGTAAATGATAGATATATTAAGATAGGTACATAATGCCATATTGCCAAGTTCTCGGACCAAATTTCAAATATGACACATATATAGTTAAAGGTAGGTTGAATTATTCTTTTCTAGGGTAGCTAGAAGGTTAATAATGAAGATATTTTAGTGCATGAAAACTTTCCTATGTAATGTTACGTTTTGTAAACATGTCTGATTTAGGTTTATTTGTAATTGCAGAGATGGTTTGGTATATAATATTTTGGGTTGTTGGGTATATCCATACAGTGGCAGGGTTCTTTTTTGGGACATATTGGGGACAAGTACATCCCTGGGTAGGTGGGGGGGACGTTCTGGATATGAGAATCAGTACTTGGGTACGTCTATTGACATAGCCGGTTATATTGATTCCTATACCCATCATGTTTCCCCCCAAAAACATGTTTTTTTCTTTATAAAGTGATGCCAAACCCACAAGTCGTTTGACTAAACAAACACACAGAATTTGATCTTATCATTTCTCTTAATTTGTAATCATGTAAGTTGCTCTTGACCATTTATTCACTCAGCTCCGGACCAAATGTATTGCTAGTTCCGGACTACATGTATGGCCAACTCCGGACTAAATGATTGGACAGCTCAGGAATAAATGTATGGACAACTCCAGACCAATTGTATGTGCTTAATTCTCCCATATATACTATCAACTTATCAATATGCAAAACCACTAGATCTTGAACTATTCATTAGTTAAACCATTGTCATGATAACCATGCTCTCATTCATCTTTCTAAGAATAAGATTTGTTCTAAAAGTATCAAAATGTACAATCAGTTAACAACCTTCCCTTCACTTCTTCATACCTTCTTTGGTTGGTCAACCTACCTTTATAGTCTTATTTGCTTTCATCTAGCCCTTTATGCATAAGAAACAAACTTGCTCAAAGGAGTTAATTTTACACCATAACTATCAAGGACTTTCCCAAGGTTCTTAAGCTCATTAACAACTTCTATACAACACTACTGACCTGATTAGTTCCCTCTTGACTCCAATTTTGATTATCATAACAGTGTTTCTTGTTATTAGCCTTCTAGGCCTTGTAGCCTTGCATACCCTGTTTTTCAAGAATATATTTTGATGTAGATGGTTTCATACAAAAATGTGATGCTTTTTAGATACCCATTTGGATGATATAACTACACACCAAAGCATGAGGTAGGTTCCTGTTACCATAAATTATGCACCAAGAATTGGCACCAAGGGTGGGTAAAATTGGAGGTGCATGCTAAAAATAAAAGGCAAGAAACAGTCTTATTTTTGGTGCCAAAGATAGAACAAAATTGGCTAAAAATAGCAGCCCCATGTGCCAAAGGAAGAACAAGGAAAGGAGGTGCATATGAGAAATAAAAATAGGAGTTCCAGTTCTATTTTTAGGAGTTTGGATGAAGTGCATGAATGGATAATTAAAAAAGCAAACTCTTGTTCTATTTTTAGCATCTTGCCCATGCGCCAAAGGTGAAAGGATTGAAGAGATAAACTTAGCATGTTGCTGCTCAAAAAATAGATGTGGCACCAAAAGGAGAAGTGCTTTTATTAAATAAGTCAATTGCTGTTCCTATTTTGTGGCGCCAAGGATGATAAAGATGGAGATAAATTAACTAATGCATTCATCTGGTCTGTTTTGATGGTGGCGCGAAAAGGAGAAGGATGTATTAAAATAAATTAGTCTAAAAGCATGCAGTAGTCTACTTGATGGTTGGCACCAAGGATGGAGAGAATTATTATTTCAATTCCTCATTGAAATTCCCAGTCCCAAGAGAATTATTACTCCCCTTCACCTCCTTTTCCCCAAAATCCTCCTCCAGATCAGTATTATAAGCCCTATCATAATGAATATGCCAATGATCCAAACCTCACTAATCCATATGGTTATCCTAATAATCATGGTGTTTTTTAGGAGCAAGAATATGTAGATTATAAAAACAATTCCATGCCTAATGATGATTTGCAGATGCAGGTAGAACACTTGGAGATAAAAATGGTACAGATGAGGGCAACAAGTTCCATCAAGGCAGCCAAGCTTGGATTTAGATACCCTACCCATGGGCCAGTCCTATGCCAAACTAGTATAGCCCTCAAGAGAAGTTAGACTTTGTGTTGGAATTGATACCACAAATATCAGAGTGGAATGAAGAGATGGAAGCTTACCAATATAGTGTTGAGAAACCCTGTCAATGGGGTAATTCCTCACTATCATCCTATAGCCCTCCCATTCCTACTTGCCAACCCACCCCTCCCTTTATAAATTTCCAAATCTATTTTGGAATGAAACTAATCAACAAATCAGTTTGGAAGAGCACCCAACTAAAGAGCCAAATGAAGAAGTTCTGAGGCAAAATCTAACAAACTGGTGCTTACAATTTGAGGACAAACAAATTCCACGGTTGGTTAAGCGTACAATAGAGGAGTGCATGAAAGTGGTTGAAGTTACAGAGCAACAAGAGGAATATGACCAACAAGCAAAGGTTAGACAAAGTTTTCTCAAATCTCTTGAGATTCAACATAAAGACAATGTTTTGAAGGAGCATATGAATGTTTGTAAGGATCGGATCGACAATCTTGAGCCTATATCATCTTCAGATTAGCTTGCAAACAGTCATACAAAGGAGGAAATCATCAAAGAAATTCAAATCCAAAAGGAGTTTTCCTCAAGGATGAACAATACAGAGGACGAGGTTTTATTAGACTTAGAAGATTTTGATGATGAGGCAAAGCCAATTGAAATTTCTACAAAGCATCCAAAATGATTAGGGAAGTGCCTCAAGTACTCCAAATGATGATATTACACACAAAGAAGAGGGGCAGATCAGAAAAATCAGTCTATTAGCTATGAGGAAACCATATCCAATCAGGTATTTGGCTAGTTTAGATCCACAAAGGAGTTGCCATCAGTTGTGCTCATTTCAAAACATAAGAAAGAGCTTCAAGTTGCCAAAAATCAGCCCCAACATCTACAAAGATAGAGTGTGGATCCTATAGAGTTGTTTATTCTTTTCTGGATTGATATTTTGAGCAAATCAATGGTGCAAACCATGTCTACACTTTTACCATGTGATCTAGTTGCAAAATTGATCTCAAGCAATATGTGGTTTTCTTTAGCTTTCCTTTCTCTTCGTTTAGATTAGGAGTAGTTTATGTTTGTTTCTTGCATAATAAGTGCTTGCATGCACATTGTTTTTCCAGTTTTCTTAGTTAGTTGTCTTTTCAAGAAGTGCTTGTATGCACATGTTTTCCTTTTATTGGAGAGGGTATTTCAGTTTTTTTTCAGAGGATACAACTTGTTGACAGAAGTATGTGACTCCATAGCCCAATGGATGCAAAAGGCTACTAATCTCTTTGTTTAATAGGCAAACAATCCCGTGATGTCGCCAAAATGTTACCATAAATTATGCACCAAGAATTGGCGCCAAGGATGGGTAAAATTGGAGGTGCATTCTAAAAATAAAAGGCAAGAAACAGTCTTATTTTTGGCGCCAAAGATAGAACGAAATTGGCTAAAAAAAGCAGCCCCATGCACCAAAGGAAGAACAAGGAAAGAAGGTGCATGGGAGAGGTTAAACTAGGAGTTCCAATTCTATTTTTAGGAGTTTGCATGAAGTGCATGAATGGATAATTAAAAAAACAAACTCTTGTTCTATTTTTAGCATCTTGCCCATGCGCCAAAGGTGAAAGGATTGAAGAGATAAACTTTGCATGTTGCTGCTCAAAAAATAAATGTGGCGCCAAAAAGAGAAGTGCTTTTATTAAATAAGTCAACTGCTGTTCCTATTTTGTGGCGACAAGGATGATAAATATGGAAATAAATTAACTAATGCATGCATCTAGTCTGTTTGGATGGTGGCGCCAAAAGGAGAAGGATGTATTAAAATAAATTAGTCTAAAAGCATGTAGCAGTCTACTTGATGGTTGACACCAAGGATGGAGAGAATTAAATAATTTAAAAGGACATGCTGCTGCCCATGTGCCATAGAGGGTTAAGAAATAAATAAAATAAATAAAAATAGTGTGCAGACATAGCTATCTTTGGACACAACAGCCTGTGCAGGCTTAGTTTTGTATTATTAAAGGATGAGACACACTTGGGATGATTTGCTTTGGCAATTCTAGCCTTGTACTTGCACCTCTGAATAAAAAGCTCCATTTTTTCCCTATCATATCGCTGTTTTCTGATTATTCATTGTGTTTGATAAGAATATTGTGTTGTTTTAGTGTGGAATTTACTCCCTCTACCGCTGTCCTTTTTCTCCTAAACCCTTGAATTTATTATGCAAAATAGCTTAGAGTTGTGCAGATGTGTAGATCTTTGATTTCTCTGTGTGCAGAGTTACATGCATGTGTTAAATTATTGGTGTATCACCCTTATTTCCCATTTTCCATTTTCTGCATTCCTTTTCCCTTTTCCTTGTCAAAGTTTTTGTTTTTAGGTGATTCACAAGGGAACTAACCCTCTCTGGAGGTTCACCTCAGACATAGGTTACCCATAGCAGTTCGAATTTTGTCAATAGGAGAGAGAGTACACACACCATTCTCTATTAGGGGGCAACTTCTGGGTGACAACAGTTCCTGTAGAAGAATGCCCCCAATTTTCATGACAATGTTTTCCAATTATGCCGAAAATCAAAAAATGACCGAGTTTTGGCTATAAAATGCAAAATATGGAATTTCTCAAAAAACTAAAATTAGTTTTAGATACCCATTTGGCCACTTTATATCATATATTAATATCAGTGATCATTACTTTGTACGGATTGTGACTTTTATTAAGAAAATACCTGCAAATTAGGTCTCCTTAACCCTCTTTTTCAGGACAGTTACTTCTGTTAGCAATAACTTCATCGAATATTCATGAAATGACTCCAAACCACCTGCATTCTTTTCCTAACCTCTGTCAGTCCTTTCAATTCAAATTTCATTGCTTAACTCTAAAAAACGTGCAAGTTATGAAGAATTTACCATTGAAACCCTAGATGAGGGTTTTCAGGAATTGGAGATAGATAAACTTGAAAATTTTGCTTCCAATAGCGTTTCAAAATCTAAACCCAAACTTTGAAGCTCTGTCAAGGCATCATTCAACTTTCCTCTTTTTATACCATGTGCTAAAAATGAGTAGTTTGTTCTAGACAATAAGATTTCTCTAGGACAGATAATGGTAGGACAATAATTAAGCAAAATGTATGGAAAATTGAACAGAATCAATCATTAATTCACTGAATCCTTGACATTTAACATTGATAAACATCAATCAACTATACAATGAAGATTACATAATAGACTGTACAACAAATCATACCTTTTTCATCAATTACTTAACTTTATTCCTCTCCTACACAGTCCTACTTACAAACACAAGCCTAAAATGCCTTCTTCAACTCTTCACACTCAATTATATTTCCTAATTCGACCTTATACTTATTTATTGACTTTGTTTAGCTCCTAAACTTGTGTTTTCCAGCTCATCTCTACATAAGAATAGGTCTTGTTTGGTTCTAATCCCAAAAATCTCTCTCTTATCTCTTGTTCTCAACCTAGTTTCCTTCTTTTCTCTTTTCCAATGTACTAGTCTTTATCTAGATGATATGAGGTGTATTTTACCTTTTATTTTGATGTTTTCATTTACAATATGTCATTAAAACCTCTTAAGACCCTTCCATGAGATTCACACTCTTCACAAATGGTTATAAACCCTTCACAAGCCTCCTAGACATCCTAATTTCAATTTTCCACTTTAGAAAAGAACTCCAAAATCTCACTTATTGATTTCTAGAACACACCTAAAAACCAAATAACACTTCTTCTTGACCCTTAAAGGACTCCTAAAACTTTCTAGATCATGACCAAGTACAAATTTGTCTATTTACAAGCTCGAAGTAGTTCAAATTCTAATGCTCCTATATCATAAAGTCAATACGACTTTTCAAACCTAAAACACTAACCCTAACCCTCAAATGCACCCCCAAACTCTTTTTAAATAACACTTTTACCTCACATTGAAGATGTTCTACTTCTAATGAACCACATGATGGTTCTACTGATGCTTTTGTTGAATATTCTGGAGACGATTATGATTACGACAATAATGAATATGCTTATTTAACTTGTTTTTTGTTTATACATTGTAATATTTGCACAATGTACTTTTTCTAAGTTTGACCAATGAATATCATGACATTTGGCATTGAATTATCATTATGTTTTGTGATTATTTACCCTATTTTGTTTACTCTTATTTATATTGCATAGTTCATTTACTTATTTAGCTATATTTTATTATATTTTTAATATTTAATATATTTTTTGTGTAGTTGTAGCGAAGCCCCCCTAAAAATTGGCGTACTAGTGTATTGTGTTCTAGTCCCTTGTAGACGGGGGGCGATTAAAACCCTATACCCCCGTACTCTCCAGTTGAGATGGATGCATGGACTGGTGAGAGAGGTGGGTTGAAGCTTGGCCCCTATTTATATATGGGAGAAGAGAATGAGTTGATCGACTCAACTGGCTATCGCCTATAGATCAGTCCATATAGACAGAGAGTGGGTGGTGCTTGCCCGCCGACGAGGAAAGAGCAACAAGGCTCAAATTTTGAAGTTACTCCTTGCAACATGGGAGAATTTCTTTTGTACACATAGCACATGGAATGGATTTTATGAGCCAAGATTTTCTGTTGAATTGTTTTCTTCTTAATCCATTTCATCAATCAAACAAATGCTTTCTTGAGGTTGTGTTCATTATTCGAGATTCTAAGTTCATTTTGTGATTTGTGTCCTTGCAAAGTGTTTTAGGTGTAGAATAGAGTTTATTGGCCACAATTTATAGACTGCCAAACTAGCGTTGAAACTCTCATTGTTAGGATATGCCATTTTCCTAGATATTGTTCCCATTACATGTGGTAAGTATTTGCCATTATAAAATATGGCGTGTTGTGTTATAATTAATAGGAAGGCAAAAGGAAAAAGTAGTATGTAAATATAGTAAGATATGATTATCTATAGTGTTTTGAGCACTCAAGCTTGTCAATTCTAATTAACTTCCTGCATGAAAAATGTTCATGAGAGAGCCAATGAAAGCTATTTATATATGCTGAGGAAAACATGTTTAAAAGTAATTCTGGCTACAAAGGGAAGGCATGCATGAAAAATTTGAAGATTTGGAAGAGTGAGATTTGAATAAAAGATTTCCTGGCAAGAAGTGTTTTATATTGCAAGAGAGAGCATATGGGAACAATGTTTGATATGCTAAAGAAAGAGGAAAGTGGCAGTCCTACTATCAAGGTTGTATGGTTCATGTAACAAAGGTAAGATGCACATCTAGTAATAGAAATATGCCAAATAATAACAACAATATGCAGAAAATAATAGAGATCATGCAACACAAAAGATGATTGTGGGCCTAGATGCCCTAATATGCAATAAACTCGGAAATAAAATATTTACCCTTAAGGTAGGGAAACACCATACAATAATCCTTGAGGAATAACTCCACAAGATCTCCCAATCGAAGAGTGTCGCTTTGAACGGGACAACTGTTAAAGTATATTAGTTAGTGTTTAATGAACTATTAGCTATCAACTTACTAATGTTTGGTTATGACTTTCTCTAACTATTTGTAACCTTTTTCAGCATAATAAAAATGAAGTACCACACACCTCTCAATGTGTGCTATGTGCCTTCTAATTTCTCTTCATTTATTCAATGTTCACATCTTCTATCATTGGTATTAGAGCCATTGGTGCACAAAGTGTTCATTGTTCGAGGGAGCCTCAAACTGTACAAAGAGCGAGGTTTGAAGTTCGAGGAAGCCCTGAAGTGGGTACAAACTGCGGAGAAGGTTTGAAGGATTTTTGCAAATTTAAAGCAGTAAAGATTGGACAATACGAACTATAAACCTTCAAAATGCAAACAGTTGAGAAAAACGCCATTGATTCGTGCATTTTCGAGGGACATATCACAAAATCTATGGAAAACAATAAAGACATTTTTTCTTTTATCTTAAAAATCATTGGGAAAAGTCGTGGCCGACTTTGTTGAACTATTATTTTCGAGGGCACTTCCAAAATGTCCTAAACATGTAGACGTGGGGGAAAAATATGCATTTTTGAAAGGGAAAAACAAAACGATGGTGAAGTCCTGAAGATGCATAGTCATGGATTTTGTAGGACACAAATTGTGGCAGAAGCAAATGCATTTTTTAGGATTTCAAGGGGCAAAGCGTGAAGGGAAAATCATGAGTTACAGTAAGGGAAAAACTTTGTTGTTCGAGTGCTTAGAAGATCGCGAGTTAAGAAATGTTTTAGTTGAGGAGGGAAAAATGCCATTAATTAATAATTTCGAGGGCATTATTTTGTGGTCAAACATAGTCAGGATTTGGATATACGTTTGCATATGAAGAATGTGAGTTATGGGGCACAGAGGAGAGGTTCTTCATTTGAAGACACTTTTTTAGACATTTGCAAGGGCATGATTTCTTGCTAGTACATTATTGGTAAAAGATCAAAACAAACATAAACCAAGACTTGTTAGGGCTTGAGGTTTTTCCTTTTTGATAGACAGTAGGCCACACGATTCTATCTATAATTCCTTAGCCGTATGTTATGTGTTGGTCTAGCACACGGTAATTCTATCTTAATGATATATATTGAATTTTTAAGTCTGTTGTATTTTACTTCACATTCCTTTTTTATATTTTATGCTTGCATCAATTTGCGGGTTAGAAGTCATATTGCAAATTGTAATTGATTTATAGCATCGATTTGCGTGTCAAAAACAAAATTCAGATTTTAGATTGTAATTTTTTCTGTTGCATTGATTTTTGGGCCGGGAAATGAGTATTGTGTGAAAAATGGCCAATATTTAGAATTTTGTTTTGCTAGAGGTGCAGAAGTCGATTGGCTAGAAGTACAATATTTTGAGTCATAAGGTTATGATGATCGCAAAATATCGGGACTACGATAAAATCATTCTTGGCACTGAAGGAAGGCCTATTGTGGATTTTACGGGTTATGAAAAGTGTTATAAGGAGGCCTTGCTATTGTTGAATTTGTCAGTGTTAGATGATTTGATACTTGAGGTCCAAAACACACTATGGCTAGTGTGTTATGGATTGGTTTGGAGAACAAGTATACGAATTTAGAGAAGAGTCAATTAATATACGTGAAAAAATTGCTATTTGCAACAAGGATGGTGGAGGACAAGTCCTTGTTAGAGCATCTTTGGATGAAGTTCTCTGAGACCAACTCAATTCCATCAATAAAAGGGTAGATGATGATGACTTAGTGGCGCTTGTTTTGAATAGTTTTCCGCCATGAAATGTTTGTGGAGGCCCTACATGTGATGGTAGAAAGTTAGACCCTGACGTTTGATTAGGTTAATTCCTATTTGTTACAAAAAGAACTTAGGCAGACACAAGCGATTGAGTCTAGTTCTGGACAATCAAAGAGTGCATTGACAACTCAATCAAAGGGAAAGTGGAGATGTTACTTTGGGGAATTTCATTGATACTAGTTAAAATGTCATTATTGCCATAAGTTCGGGCATTTAAGAAAGGATTGCCAAATGCGACAATATGATCTTTTTCAACACAACAAAAAGCCATGGGATGAGGCAAATGTGGCAGCAATTACAAATGAATGGGATTACGAGGAAGAGTATGCTCTTCCAACATCATGCTTTCACGACTATGCTACCAGTTGCTGGATCATTGACTCCAAAGGGACTGACATGTTTCATTTCAAAGGGACTGGCATGTTTCATTTCAAAGGGACTGACATGTTTCAAAATTGTTCTAATTCAGCTGTATTACTTGATGGAGAGTCACTTGCAGTAGAGGGGGTAGGAGATACGCATTGTGTTGAATAATGCTAAAAAAATCCTACTAAGGAATGTTCCTAACATGCATAAAAATATCTTATATGTTCATCAGTGAACAAAAAATTCCAATATTTTTGTAAATTTATCTAGGGAAAAGTGTATTGTGTTGGATGTGAAACAAGGACGGGTAACTGCCTTAGCCATTGGGCAAGTTGGCCAATATAGGCTTGTTGACTTTGATATAGTCAACTTAATAGCACACATGGAGGGAGATCACCATTCAGGATGTGTCGGAGGATGAAATTCCTCATAGGCTTGTTGACCCTACTTTAGTCAACCTACATGCACTCATTTTAGAGGGATTATCCACTATACAAAATGTGCAAGAGGATGCAGTGCCTCGGGAGGATATTCCTCACTTAATATAGAATGTGTGCAGGTTGAAATGCCTTGAGAGGATGGACTTCCTCACTTTGATGCATAGTTAAGACCACCATTCAAGATGTGCCGAAGGATGAAATTCCTCAAAGGCTTGTTGACCCTACTTTAGTCAACCTACATGCACTCATTGTAGAGGGATTATCCACTATACAAAAGGTGCAAGAGGATGCAGTGCTTCGGTAGGATGGAATTCCTCACACAATATAGAATGTATGGAGGTCGAAATGCCTTGGGAGGATGAACTTCCTCACTTCGAGGAGAATAGATGAGCAACAAGAGGTGATGATTATTTCTCCTACTATTGAAGAGATGGTTATTTCTTCTATTGCGGAGTTGGATTTTATTCCTATGGATAATGCAAAAATGGTCACATTTCAATTTTCATTGCTTCTCTTCAGAAATTTAGGTTGCAGATTGATCGAGTCCCTCTGCAGACTTGAGCCGGCTCCACGACCTTGATACACTTTTGATCAGCATCTCCAAGATTCTAATTTCAAAATTATGGAGATTGGACTGAAATTATCAACCATTGCCAATTCATCATTGGTCATTGAATCATTTTGTGAACAAGTGGTGCACCACCTGTCACGTCACATGTCCACATGGCCGGATCATGGTTTTGTTGTTAGCTATCTATTCCGAAGCTCATACATTGGATGGTAGCAAAACATCATATGACTGCTGCAGATTTAATAGTAATATCTAAGCAGCAGCCTATAGTTTTAATGATTAAACTTCTTGGTTTCATTGCATTTATAAAATTTCAAGAGAATCATGTTGTCTTCAATTTAGTCATTAAGGTGGGGTATTAAAGTATATTAGTTAATGTTTAATGAACTATTAAGCTATCATCTTACTAATGTTCGGTATGAACTTGCCCAACTATATGATAACCTATTTTAACATAAAAACTATGAGCACCACACACCTCTCAATGTGTGTCGTCATTCATGTTCCTTCCACACTTCCTTATTTCAGTGTTCACATATTCTAACAAATTCCAAGATGATTCCAACCAAATAGAATGTAAATTTGGTTTAAGATTTGCACATTACAAGAATTTATTCACATAGTAAACATGAGATATGTTATTTTCAAAGAGAGATGCGTCCATATTAGAGTGATGATCTCCTTGAAAGGAGGAGTCAATGCTTATCACCTTCAACTACCCATAATAATATAGTGAGTTGTTACATTCTAACAATAGAGTGTAACTTAGCCAAGGATCTTTCTCGCACATTATTAACTATGAGTTGTTACTAACAACTCATTACATTACACTATTCTTCACACGCGCAACTAACATACATGTGGACACGAATAATTCCTAATCTTTCCCCCCTTAGTGTGCACATGGGAGAAGAGAACCATATTCTAAAAAATGAACTTCTCTTTGAAAACATTGCTTAGACCTGGTACAACTCCATCAAGCTCTCTTTACTCTTGTAAAGGCGTAGTTGCGAGCTGAATTCCGTTGGCCAGTTCCCACTCCACGAGCTCTTGAATTTTGAATCCTCTAGATTCTTAGAGGTTATAACTATCTGGACAACAATCCATTTTGAGTTTACCTCAAAATTTTCTTCTGCCCCTAAAAAACAAAATTCTTCAAAATAGATCACTCTCTGAAATGTCACAACAGGGGTTTATTCTACACACAACACAAAACAAGAAATCAACTGAAATAAAAAAACATGCCACTATATCAAGTGTGCGGCCCCGTCGCTAGCGGTTGACGAGAGGACGCTGAATGTCCTCCAACCTTTGTTGCCTCCATCCTTCATTGTTTGTTGTTGTTTACTTAGTATAAGTATTCTTCATCTTCACCACCAACACTCACCAAATTTTCCTCAATGATTGGTTCTTTCTCATTGACCATATTAGTTTCATTTGATTTAAGCTTACCTTCGATAAGCATCATTAGCTTGAATTAGGTCATTAGCTCGACTTGTACAATGTTAGGATGTGTGTCCTTTTTTCTTGCAATAGAAACTTTTAATTTCCTTGTTTTTTTATGATTGTTACTTGAGTGCATTACACTTTCTTTTTCTATATTGATTGCAGTAGTCCTTTTTTCTTTAGTAAGGAGAGGTGAAATCATATCTTTCAGTGATTGAGAAGGCATATGATCAAGATTAAAAGCAACTCTGTTGTATTTGGAGGGCAAGTTATTCAACAATATGGCTTTCATATCATCATCTTCTACTAGAGCGTTGACTTCTGCTAGTTGTCTTGTGAGAGATCTTAGATCATTAATGTGTCCATATATGGTGACCCCATCATTCATTTTGAATATGAACAAATGGAGTTTCAAAGAAAACTTTGCGTTTACTACTTTTGCTCCAAACAATTTGTTGAGGTTATCCCACATTACATTGGACTATTTTTTAAGGTCTACATAATGTAATTCAGAATCTAAAAGAGTGAGGCCAATAATGGCTTTGGATTTTTCATCTCTACTCTACCATTTAGTTTTTTTGGAATATATAGGGTAAAAGGAGGGTTTTAGAAGGTCCCACAACCTTATACAATAGAGCCCATCAAGCCAGATTTAACAATGAAAGCAAAGCAAAAAAGTACCCAAGAAGATTCCAAAAAAGGAGGACGAAAATTCAAACAGAAAAGAAAGAAGAGAAACATCATAAGAGCTTTTTCAGCTCAGAGACTGCATTTTTAGCTCTAGGAGAGCCTGAGTCATTTGCTAGTTGTTCGGCAAGATTGATGAGCTCCGAACAGTCATTTGCAATGGCAGTCTTGGTTGATTCAGCGAAGACCTCCCAAGCTTTCAAAGCCTTGAATGCGCGTTGAAGCTTGTTCAGAATAGAAGAAACCATGTTGACTCTGCGATTATCCCTTTGAGTGTCAGCAGACTCAGGCGCAGCAGGTGTAGAATCAAGAATCGGCGAGGAATGTAGAGTGTCATCAGTAAGAACTTTATCCTCGAAGAGAGTATTGTTTCCCGTAGACTGAGTGATGGGATCAACCACCGGATGGCTGTTATCAAACTGTTCCGAGTCCGGGGAGTCTGGGTAGAGCTTAGCTAGGCCCAAAATGTCTGCAGCCAGAGAGGAATCAGGGCTAGAAACAGGGGAAGCAACGTGACCGCTGGCGGCAGTGCCCTCCAAAAGCAAGCAAGAGAGGGGCGAGGGGAAGGAAGGGGTGGCAGGGGGCTGAGAGGCAGCGAGGGGGGGACTCAGAATAGCCACATCAGAGTCTGAACCAGAAGAAAGAAGAAGACGATGACGGCGTCGAGAAGAGCGGAGGGAGGTGGAGGAGGGGCGAGGGGAAGGCGAGGGGGAGCAGCGCGGCGACCAGACTTGGGGGGGAAGAGAAGAAGGTCGGAATGAGAAGCAGCAACAGAGAAGAGCAGATATAACAAACCCTAGTGAAGAATGGCGTCTTCCCTGTCACGAGCTAACTGGACCGATTGTTCTAAGGACTGAAACAGAAAGGCCGCCAGATTAATTTTCTTCCCCCACCGAAGATGAGAGAGAATGAAGAGGTGAGGACTGTAAACAAGCCGATATCTACCGTCAATGGTAAAATATCGCATTATTACCTCCGTGACTCTGTCCCAAGGAGAAGGCAGGGATACCCGAGTGTAACCAGAGAGGTATTTCACTGGTCTATCCCCAGGAGCATCAAAATCCTGAATTTCCGCATGCAGCGAGCGCCTGAAGTAGATGTCTCCGGTAGCAGGAAGGCCAGTGGCGTCAGCTATTGCGTTTGTGGAGATGGTAAAGCGAGTGTTGCCTATCCGAACCCGACCCTTCGACCAGGAAGCCGTAACCGCATATGAAACAAGCGCAGAGTAACCCGCCATTTTCTCCAGGAAGGTAGCAATACCATTTTCCAGCATTATATTCCAAACCTCCCCATCATTTTTAATCGAATCACAGTTATCAGGCTCGAGACACTTCAACTGACCCCCCATGGTATGAATGTTTGAATAATTGCAGAAGTGAGAGCAATAAGGGGCATTTAACGGCCAAGTCAGGGCGGGGGAGCCGTTAGCCAAGTTATCATTGCCCTCCCGCCACATCCTCAAATGATTAATGAGAAGGTAATTCCCATTCGTGCGGAGATCCCCCGCATCATTACCCAACACCGTAATCAAAATGCCCATCGTTAAATGTCAAATCAATTAAATTCGACATGAATTCCGCCTCCCTTTGAGAAAGCCATAGAGAATTTGCCGATACCCAATTCAGCCCGCCAATCCACCAGTCAACAATGGGATATATCATTTTGAGTGATTTGGAAGAGATCATCCGGGAAGTTATCTGTCCAGCTTTGCTGATTCTCAAGGAGAACACCAATATTAGTAAGGAGGTCAGCCGTTTTATTTCCCTCCCTGAGGACATGCTTGAACTGGTTTTGCTGGAAAGATCTTTGAATAATTCTGATGTCAGCAATGATATTCTGTATCGACCATTGACCTGACTCATTAGACTGCAGGAGCTTGATGATGTTGAGGGAGTCACTTTCAACTTGGAGGGGATCATCACCAAATTTGATAGCCATCTCAAGGCCTTTGAGGACGGCCAAGGCTTCCGCACGATGGTTGGTACCATAGTTGAGGTTATAAGCAGAAGTAGCAACTATATATCCCGAAGAGCAACGAAGAATGGCTCCTCCACTAGAATTTCCAGGATTGCCTTTCGAGGCCCCATCCGTATTCTGTTTTTTCCAGCCCCTAGGAGGGGGAAGCCAACGAACTAATTCCCTAGCAGTGGAAGTGCCTTTACTTTGAATGGCCAACAACTTCTGCCACTCCTGGGAGTTACATATTTGGATTTTTTGCTGATATTTGGCCCATATGATCGAGTTGAGATTTTCTTGGAAAGCAAGAGCAATCTGAGAAGCCACCTGAACAGGTTCAAGACTTTTTTCGTTGAAGATTCTTCCGTTCCTTTCTTTCCAGATGCCCCATATTCCATGAGGGAGGAGGAGTTTCCAAGCCAAATTTAGAATCAGATGAGTGAAAGGAGAGCTCCATTGAGAGAGGGTGTCCTGAATGTACTCAGGGAAGGTCCAAAACACTCCCATCCTCGATAAAAGCCACTGCCAGATAACTTGCGAAAAGGAGCAATGGATCAAAAGATGAGCAGAGGACTCTGCCTCTTTAGCACATAACACACATCTAGTGGGGAGAGAGAAACCCCTCCTTTTCAGATTCTCCCCAAAAAGGAAAGCATTCTTAGAAGAGAGCCAAGAGAAAAAACCAATTTTGGGGATGATCACATTTGGCCAGAATTTGGAAAGGGGGGGACCAGAGTCAGCACTATGCATCGAAAGGTAAGCAGCCTTAACCAAAAAAGAACCAGACGGGGAGAGGGGCCAAATAAGCTCGTCCTCGTTTTGGGAGAAAGGGATGTATATGGAAGAGATTACCGTTCTGAGCGAAGACAGGAGCCTACTCTGCAGATTGCTGATATGATCCCAGACCTTTATATCCCAAGAGGGGATGGAATTCACAATCTTCCAATAGCCCGAAGCTAATCTTCCTTGCTTGTTAATGATGCTTCTTTTCATAGGGTCCCAATCAGGATTAAGATTAAGAGGCTCGTCTCCTATCCAAAAATCCCTCTAGAAGTCAATAAGATGACCATTCCCAAATTTCCATTTAGTTCCAGCACGAATAATGGGGAGGGAGCTAATAACAGAATTCCAGATGGCAGAACCCCTAATTGGGTTGGAAGTGAGCAGATCTTCGTTGTTTGCCAGATATTTAGCTCTGAGTAGATGGGCCCAGTTAGAGTCACCTTTAGCCACTTCCCAAGCAAGTTTGGCTAGGAGGGCCCCATTCATATCAGCCATTTTTCGAAGACCAAGCCCTCCATGAGAAGTTGGCTTACACACATCCTTCCAGGGCACCAGATGGATCCTCTTCTTTACATCAGTCCCTGACCACAGAAAGTTCCTTTGAATTTTTTCCACAACCTCCCTCACTGAATTGGGAATTTTGAGCAGGGACATGAAGTAAGTAGGAAGGCTTTGAAGGGTGGCTTTAACCAGCTGAAGCTTGCCAGCCTGACTGAGCAGAACCCCTTTCCAAGTGGCCAGGTTTTTTTGATACCTTTCAATGACAGGATTCCAAAGAATTTTAGATTGTTTACCATGGAAGAGGGGGATGCCGAGATATGAGGCGGGGAGATCCACAATATTGCATCCAAAGATATCAGCAATCTTTCTCTGAGTCCTAGGGGCCGTGTTGATGAAGGAGATGCTACTCTTGTTGAAATTTACAGTTTGCTGAGAAGCTGATTGGTAGAGAGAAAGGATATCCATTATAGCCCGGGCCTCAATAACAGAGGCTAAACTTAGCAGCAAGGTGTAATCAGCAAACTGGCTATGAGTGGCAGAAGGGCAACTTGAGGTGATTTTCATACCAGAAATGATAGATTGACTTTTTGCCGCTTCCAGAGCTCTGCTAAGGGAGTCTGCCATTAGGACAAAAAGAAAAGATGACAGGGGGTCACCTTGTCTGATACCTCTGCTGCTTTTGAAGAAACCTGCTGGAATGCCATTCATAAGAATAGAGAAGCAAGGGGTCGCGATACAAGAGAAGACCCAGCTACACCACTTTTTGTCGAAACTAAATTTTTCCAGGACCTTAATTAAGAAAGGCCAGCTGACTCTGTCAAATGCTTTTTGCATATCCAATTTTAAGATCATTCCTGGGGACTTCGAGAGAAAGGCTGAGTGAATGGCTTCATGAACAGTAATTATACCACCTTGGATGAGCCGTCCTTTTATGAAGCCGCTCTGATTGTGCGAGATGAGATCCTTCATTAGAGGTTTTAGTTTGGAGGCCAGCATCTTAGTGATAATCTTATAAGACGTGTTGCATAAACTGATAGGCCTGAAATTGGATACATCTTTAGAACTATGCACTTTTGGGGCAAGGGTGACGAAGGTGGTATTCCATTCCTTAAGCAGATTGTTGTTAACCTGAAACTCATTCACTGCTTTGAAGAGATCTTGCTTGATGATTTCCCAAAACACCTGGAAGAAGGCAGTAGGAAAGCCATCCGGACCAGGAGTGGTGTCACTCAGATTTCACCCTGAAATCTGTGACTACCCAATCCGAAAATTTTTCGTACTTTTAAAATAGTGGGTCGTTTGTTGTTTTTATTGCCTGAAAGTTCCTGTATTGCGTCAAAATAATCCTAAAGTGCCATATTAGCCTTTTTCGCTAAATACCCAGATGCCCAAAATTGTTTTATTCTGTCGTTGGGATTTGTCTGCGGGAAATTTGTATTTAATTATTTTGAGCCCCGTATGAGGCTATTTGCGCTCTGTTTTGACTCCATTATGAGCGAATATGTTATTATTCCTATGTACCAGAAGGATTTTAACTTATTTTAAGTTTTGGGCTTTATTTGTAACTTTTGGCATTTTTTTCGTGTTTTTGTGGTGTCCCGTTCTGTTTTCTGTAAAATTTCTCTGGAACAACTCCTTTGCCGGGTAAGCCCGATTTTTGGCCTGGAGCAGCTGGAAAACATACACGCACATTTTGCCCGGAGGAAGTCGTCATCGGAGGTCTGGATCACTGGGAAAAAAGCGAAGTCGTGCACAGAAAAGCCCCTGCGGGGATGGGCGCATTTTTGGAAAACAAAGGATTTAAGTTGCGATGGGAAAAATATAAGCCGCAGGCAGGGTGGGAATTGTATACCTGCCTGGCAGGGTACTTTTTCCCGTGTTATAAAAGTCACTTAAGCTGCAGTGGGAAAAATAGAGGCTGCAGGCAGGTGGGAATTTATTGCCTGTCTTGCAGGGTAAAAATTCCTATGATATAATAAAAGGAAAGTGACTTAAGTAAAATCATGGGATTTTAGTGCCTACCTTGCAGGGTAAAGAATCCCATTGTCAAAGTCAAATCACTTAAGTGGATCACGGGATTTTGGTGCCTGCCCGGCAGGGTAAAGAATCCCATTATGGAAAAATTCTTAAAAATAGAATTACATGTGCAAAAAAGTGCGCCCCCTTTGGTGATAGATTAAAAAGATTAAATTGATTATTTTTAATAATCTTTCTTCTTAAAAAAGTGCGCCCAAGCTTGAGGAGGTCAAAAAGTCAAAGAAGGAATAAAAGAAAGGAATTAAATTAATTAAATTTAATTTATTTAGTGGCTGCCCCCTTCCTCTCAAAAAGTGCGCCCCATTTGGGCATTATTTAATGTTTTTTGAAGCATTAAAACATTAAATTAATTTCTATTTTCAGTGGCTATGGTCAAATCACATTGTGGGGCTTGAGTGAAGTGCTGTGTGAAGGATTAAATTGGATTAATTTAATTTATTGGATGGCTGTCCTTAAACATGCTATTTTTAAAAGAGAAAAACATGATTTTTAATTAATTAATTGCCTTTAATTGTTAGGGCAATTATTAATTATAGAATTGTGAAGGTTATATAAGCATGGGCAGCCATATGGGTGAATAATTTAATTCACAGGTAAAGAATTGCAGCAAGGAGGAAAAGCGCGCCCCCATTAGAGGAAGGATTTTGTTCAGACAAAGTGCTAACAAGGCTAAAAGCTTCCAGATTTGGTGCATGCTTTGCAGAATGTTGATCTTCGTCTGCATAGTTGTTTTCATAGGTGTTACAGGAGCTCAGGTGTTGATTGAAAATATTCAATGCTCTCTTTTATGTGCAAATTAAACACCAATTTTTTGGGGGCAGCAGGCTTGAGAAGTGCAGATTTTTGTAATTTAAATTCATTATTCATGCTCCGGTGGCCATTTTTGTCTGAATAAATTGCAGGATCTCATTACAGGTGCTTTATAAAAGAAAAGGAGTTTTTATCAATGTCCAATACATTGCAAATATCTCCTCAGAATCTGAAGAATTGTCCAGATCTACACCAGTATTGAAGAAATTCGGCCAAGTTAGAAGAAAAAGAATTATTCAGACAAAGATAAGACAAAGCCATGGCGAAAGGAGATGAAAAAGAGAGCACGATGGGTTCATGCATTGCTTCCAAACTTTCAGACATAGAAGACACGGATCTAGGCCCAGAACCTCTTTCTAATTTGATTGATAGATCCAGAGTTGGAAAGACTTCACTCATGCGTGCGGTCACAAAGTAGTGGAATTATTCGAGTTGCAGCTTTCCCATGTACAGCCCAATTGCCAGAGTTTGTGATGGAGTGTGCCAGATCTTATCATCCTTCATCCAGATCAGTGCGTGATGTTGCGGGAAAGACAATAATTCGTTTGGATGCAGAATTCTTCAATTATTGTCTGAAGATTCCAGTGTGAAAGGTGGTGACTTCTATTAGCATTCAGGATGCTGACAGTAGGTGGGAAAAGCATAGAGCTGACTGTGTGAGCATCATGAATAGCCGGTTCATGAAGAAGCCCGAGATCCCCTTCCAAGTTCCCGAGAACTCTTCCACGATCCAATTTGGTGCAGGAGGCAGATGATATCGTCAAATTGCTATGCAGGTTGAATGGTGAAGCGAATGCCTACACTTTCCGGACATGGATGTATGCTTTCATCAGGACCATTGAAATCAACAAGGTTGATTCTATAATCAATTGGTCAAAAATTATTAGCAGCAACATTGGTGAGCAACTGCAGAACGTGAAGCGTACCTTCAGCTTCAAGCTGACTTCATACTTAGTGTATGCTGCAGCTTCACAGGGTGTCTTTTCCAAGCTGGATAGATGTGGTATTCTTTCCAAGGATCCCATTTTCGAGTGCTACCCACAACTTACTGTACCTGCATGCGAGAAGGACTTCAGAGTGATCAACGATGACTTCTTCTACGATTTCATCTGCAGGTTAGACAAAGACTTGAAGACTCACAGGGTAAGCAAGGAAGCATGGGAAGCAGTTTCCAAGATTGGCAGTGTATTCATCCAGTTTGTAGATTTCACATACCTCAGGGTTACGAGCTTTTCAGGTGAACCAATAAAGATGCCAAGGTACCCGAGTGATAGATTGATCGCCATGGAGTTGAGTATGCAAGTTGTGGAGTTACACGACCTTTAGTCGAAGCGGCACAAGTCTACGAGCTTCTTCCCACTCACTGTGGGATATTACAGTTGCATCAGCATTCACAGAGCTCGAGGGATGGAAGCACAAATGTTGTCTGAGTATAAGCAAGAGTTCTTCCCTACGCGGCTTAATTTCGATCCATTTGGAAATAGCCAGGAAGACAATTCTCCCAGGAGTACGCACATGTGCCTTCGTTAGAAGATTTCTAGATGAAGTGCAGAAGTGAGTACGAGGTTAGAAAGAAAGATTTCAGCAGGCTATCGGCAAAGCAAGTATTTGACTTTGGACTAGCGCGGATACCTGCGGATCTTAAAGATGATGGGAACGTGGTACTTGACACTTAACATCAAATGGGAGGAGATAAAGCTATACTGCAGGATAGCAATGGCGGCTTGCAGCACAATAGAAGAGAGATCTGGAACTGTGTTGGTGAGTACTTCGAAGCTGGCTGCTAACGAAGGGATACTGCCTTGATAAAAGTATTAATGAATCAAATCACGGGAAACTTCGGCGCAGGAGATTCTCTCAAATGAAAGCACGAAGGAGAAAGCAGCAGAAGCTCCGAGAAGTTGAAAGTACACAGAAGATCTCAAGAGAAAGAGAATACCACTTCTACGACCATAGCTTTGACTTCGACTTCTCTAGTACCTAGAGGATCACCAACTATTACACCACAGCAGCAGGATGCTTCCATGCCTTCATTGAAACCAGCGACGTTTGTCTTCTCTCCGCAGCCACTTCGTTCAGCACCCGTTCCAGAGGAGGGTTGTTGAAGCTGCAGATGACGGAGTTCGAAAGAGCTTTGTCCTTGGATGTATCAGAAGATGGTAGCCATGATACTGTGGCACTTTCTGATAGAGAGGATGCAGAGCGGGAGATGGTAGTGCACTCAGCGACTTCTCACTCTCCGAGAAGTAATTTTCTCGGAATGGTTAGCTTTGCAGTTGGTTCTGGAAGCAAGAGTAGAGATGAACTTAGAGGAACATGACTTGCAGCTACTTCAGGATCTGAGCAGAAGAGACAGAAGGCTTAAAGTTGCTTAAAGCAACTTCTAGGTTGATCATCCAGGATTCGGGAGAGAAGTTTGCTGAGATATCAATTCCGGTGGAAGGGAAAGGTAGAAGAGGGAGCTCACGGCAGAAGATGTGACGGTGACCAAAAATACCACTCGGTCAAGCTACCACTGAAGGATTGAAGCAGGACACGCAGACGTTGTTGGATGCTTTGTTCCTTAGGCTTGACAGTGAAAAGGCAGAGAAAGAAGAGCTGCAGAAGTAAATATCTCAATTATGTGAGATCATAGCCAAGGTTGCTAAACCTTCCGTTCAGCCCATTTCAGCGCAGGTGAGTGATCATCTTATGCAGGAAATGGAAGATGCAAGCAATCAAGTAAAGGCTATTGACGAATGGAAGGATCTGATTATTCGTCAAGCTTTTGTGCAACTTGGGGAAGTGCCAGCCCGCCTAAAGGTTATGAACGATGCAGCAAATCAACTAAAGCAACTGATAGAAAGCATATAAGGAATGAATACAGTTGCAGAGAGTAACCTGAGTATTTTGGCCGAGATCAACAAGCTGCCGGGAGATGTATTGGTTGCAGAACAAATTGTGCCGGATGGATTAGTCGAGAAGGGGAAGCAGCTAGAGTTTGCAGTATCTTTTCGTTTGGAGATCTGCAGAGTTTTGCTAAAAAGGATGCAGGCGCTTGAGAGTAGAACATCAGATTTGCCGGACAGTATCATTTCTTTCACTGAGGAAAGAGTGGATGGAGGTGTTACTTCATACGTGCGGATTATTTCTAACGAGGTGCATGATTCCCTAGAAAGTTCTCTTCTGATGGTACAAAAGAGAATTGATAAAGCTACCAAGCCTTTCACGATGAACTCTATCAGTAGGCTGGTGACACTGCAGGCAGACATTGCGAGATTTGGGCCAAGTTTGGAAGAAGTGGAAGCATGCAGCAAAGTGTTGAATGAAGGGTTGCTGCAATTTAGGACAGAAAAGGAAGCAGTAGCTAAAACAGATGGAAAGATGCTGAATTATATGTTCGACAAGTATATCAGATATCAGAACAAGAAGAAGATGTAGATGTTACAGCTGGCATGACTTCTTCTATTCTTTCTTCTTCTACTTCTATGTTCCCAGATGAAATTGTAAACTTCTAAGTTATTGGTTTTGCAACCATTACTTGAAGTCAAGTGGAACCTTTCTATTAGTTAAGTGATACATGTGTCAGTTAAGAAGAAGTTAGTTGAGGATGATTGTCAAATGTCATCTTTACTTGTTGTTCATACTTTAGTTCAGTTTGAGTCTTCTATTTTGTACTTTCCCTCCTACATTCTATAAGTAGGAGAAGAACCTCCGGGTTAATGATCGATCAAAATTTGTAAGAAGCAATCTTGTGTTCTAGACTTTGTGCTGAACCCCTGAGAGCCACTTGTTGCAGAGGAATACAAAGAAGCAGGTTTCCGGAGAACTTTGTGTCATGGCGTACTGTGTTTCTTGCTTTTAAATCTTAGATCTTTAAAGTAAACTTTGTGTTATTTTAGATCTAGATCTAGAACTGCCTTTGCTTTATAATTCTGTGTGTTCAAATCTTTTAAGTTTCTTCTATGTGCATGCAATTAGCTCTGCTATCTACTAATTGGGATGCACATCTTCCTTACTTCTTCTCTGTAATATCTTGACTTTCTTCTTCTATAATTTTTCCTTTCTTAAAGAGTTGCTTACTTGATGCAGAACTTCTTAGTTATGGTTCATGAACTAAGTGGTTAAAGTAAAACCCCTGATAGATAAAAACACATTTATATTGACAAATCTGACACGGGAGCCTCACCGGTTAAATGAGGGAGATTTATCTCATGATTGCCTAGGTTTGATGCTATGCAGAAAATCTAGCCAACAGTTTATAATAAGCTATTTTATCAGTCAAAAACTGCTCATGCAAATTTTACCAGAACATGGTATTAAGGCTTGGTCAAAATTGAATTATAAATCCTTAATCAGATGATATTCAGATGCTCAATATGTCAGTGAATGGCAGTCTACCTTGCATTGCTCCACAAAGGAGAAGGTCAATAGCTTCAACAAAGGTTATCAACACATCATTAAAGATACAAGACCATTTCGTTGGATCAAAACAATGTTTTTGCAGTTATTTCATATTGCACTCCATACAAAACTTGATGTTCCAGCTCTCCTATTCTGCCTCTCTAGCTTTCCTCCTTCCTCAAGGAATGAATCTGAACTCACTCCTTCTCTCCCATATATTCAAAATTTTCAACATTTTCTTGTAACTTCTTTTTGCCTATAACTGACTTGATGACTCACACATGACCTTTCCAATATGTCATCCTAACTTCATTGAAGTGATATTGTGATACATCACTGAGGAGGGAGGTTTCCATAACTTGGTGAAGATGACTCTAATCTTCCTATTACATCCCATTCTTAGTTCAGAGACTTTCATTTCCTTTTTACATTCACTACAGGCCAGTTTTTTCCTTTTTACAGAGCTTTTACAAAGTTGCCAATCCCTTTTCAGAGGGAAAATACATATCAAGAGGGAGAATTAAAATTTCTTATTAGATCTGCTGAAATGAATCTACAACATACTGGAGCCCTCAATATTGATAGTCCTCTAAGGATTTCCAACAAGGGGGTTCAGGTGGTTGACCCCATGAACAAGAATTTTTTCAAATTTGAAGGTCTTCTTGATGATGCTTCGTACATCAAGAACTTATGAGTAGGACTAGCTACCAAGATAAATGGCATTGTTGAATTGTGAAGAGACAACAAAATGGACAAGGGTAGGTCCAGGTAAAAGTTAGGCACAAGTAGAGAATTGGTGTGACCTAGAGAGCATAGATAATCTATGACAACTATGCTATTGGGATAGTGGTTCCTGCCCAATCTACTGGTTAGTGTACACATTTATAAGATGATCAAGTGGAGATCCATCACTCTTTAGAAGTGATTATAGAATCATTGGAGTTCATGTGAGCCAGGAGCCTCGATGCTGGAACTAAGAGATCATAATGATGAATACATCCCTGATTTACTCAATGGATAAAGTGGACAATTAAAATCTCTCAAGATTAGGATGGGAGAGTTGTTTCTACAAGTGATGATGAATGTTAGAGATCCCTTTGAATAGAAATTATCTACAAGATCAGTCATAAAAGTTGGGGGCATAATTTTTAGTATAGTTGAAAATCCAAGGTGAGAGACATACTACGATCTCTTGAAAATAGGAGGACATAAATATTTGCGGTGCATTGAACATGCAATCCCCTAGGTGAGGCATACCAAGGATCCATATAAAGTGGATCAAAAAGGCACTCCACACTTTCAGTTCCCATGTTAGTGATGGTATGAGTATGCAAAAGAGGCCGCAGGCCAGGTTTTTCGATCTAAGACGATCCTCTATTTTTAGTTTAGTGTCTTGTAGCATTATGATATCAGCAGACTAGGTGGAAAAATCTATGATAAACTTATAGATGCAAGTATAGGAGTGGTGAAGGGTATTGCTGAGTATCACTCTTATATTCCAGGAAATAGATGATCAAACCATTTGGTAAAGATTTTCTCCCCACCACCATGTGAGATTGTGCTGTGAGTTCCTTACGACAACATTAAAGAAATACTTCATGGAGAAGTTTAAAAATGATCGGAAGTTCTCCCCTAGAACTTTTAGGGAGGGATACAACGGTGTTTCTTGCTAACTAGGTTCTTAGTCTACAAACGATGATTGAACCTATCATCATAATATATGACCTAAGGGGATGGAAACAGAGTGGAAAATAGGGGGAAAGAGGGGAGGTAGGGGGGAACCAGTCACACGATACCAGGGGTCCCTTGAAGGGACAGGGTTGGTGAAGGGAAGAGGTGAAGACAGTGGATAAGGGAGGATAGAGAATATGGCATCCAGAAAATGAAGATGACTCCTTTAGAGGATAACAAGTAGGAGGAGAACAAAAATTATGAGATAAGAGGGTGCATCAAGGGATGGGATGATCCAAACTACTATGAGTGATCACCACCCAAACAGGATCAGAAGAAGTGAAAACTTAATCCCAATCTATATATGAGAGCTAAATATAAATTATAAAGCCTCGATATACACATGAGTTTGTGTGTGTAAAAGGACGTTGCTAAGAACAAGTTCCTTTTTCATCCACACATGTGGGGAGAGGATTTGGGTCTTGGGATTCGATACCAGGTCCATTAAAACATAGGGAAACCAGTGGCCCGATTAGATCCTATGTTTAAGTAGAAGGAGCATATGCTTGTGGACATATAAAAATAGTCAAAGGGATGTTTAAAGATCCCCAAGTTGGATAGAAGCACTATCAAATTATGAGATAAAGTATCAACTAACATATGAGCCATTTACTACCATGATTTTTACCCATGGATGAAGCTACTCTAAACTTTAAAAACTTAATCTCATATCAATTAATGATCCTATTAAGAGAGCAATACCTTCAATAACCATCCGGATTCCAGATACTACACAGGGAGCCCCGTGTGTGCGAACCCAGGAGTTGGTGATTAGAGTCATCTTTTTCATCCATGCACGTGTTGACTATCTCATTATCCCATTATCCTAAGCATATGGATTAGCCTTGACTATAGATCTTAATATACCACGGACCGCGTAGAGAGAGCTATAGCATGGATCTTTTTTCCTAGCTGAAGGTATGCATCATATAAGCTAATGGAAAGGCATTACGACAGTAAATCCACAATATCAAGCGCTCCATATAGTTTCCCTCTATTATTGACCTAAATGAGTATGGGGTGATATCTACACAATGAGGGTCTAGAAATAAACAAGATGTGAGGCACTAAGGATACCTAATTCAATGAAGCATTATTGTAAACTCCATCATGTGAGTTTTAGGTTGGCATGCGCATTTAGACATATAGGATCTTAATCCATATGTCCCATTGATTGGAATGTACCAATAAACCGAGCTAGGAGACCTAGATGTGGATACCCTTTACATATTGGACTTCAAGTTTTATGATGGTTTTAGTAGATTTAGGGGGACCCTGATAATCCAGGGACTTTCCTCAAGTTTGAGATGACCTTAGACCATTGTATGTTTTTTAGCATCTCAGCCATTACACACTCGACAGCAGACGGCATGCAGGTGGTTTCAGCACAGACCAAACACACGCACATGTCACACAGGATACACACATGACGCATTTACTATGCACAGATACACGCACACACATCCACCCATGATCCAAGCGCGCATCGCATGACTTCACACATACACATCTTTTACTTAGGCCTATACTTGGATGATTTTACAGTGTTATTGTTATTTTGTCTTTATGCACATGTATGATTTCAGATGGGAAGTTTTAAGATATATTTATCACAAATATGCAATAAATATGTGTGTAATATATATGCATCTTATGATGAGGTTGAG